>VWZV01005729.1:1945-79168 GCA_013397155.1 Irena cyanogastra | reverse complement strand
GTGTGCTGGAACTTCAGTATGAAGTTTGCTACCTGGAGTCCAAGGTAGCAAAGCGGTGTCACCACTGACACTGCAACTGTGCTTTTCTCCTCTCCTTCAGCAGAAGAGTGCAGGCCACACTTTGCTGGAGGGGCATTCGGTACAGCTGGAGCTGCTCACCCCGAGAGTGGAAACACAGCCCCACTATTTGCCACGGGTTGACCCAAACTACACTGGAAAAGGCAGAGATTCCACAACACTTGTGATGCATTGATCTTTGTGTGGGGAAACACAGCAGAGGAAACTTAGAGAACTGAGAGAAGATAGTTCAGATCAACCCAAAGGTTTTACCATAAAACAAACTAAGGCAAGGGGAAGTCCCAAGAAATTCAATATTTGGGAGCAAAATGACAAGAGGCACGTTGTTGGTTTCAAATGGATGTGGTCAACAAAATTGCATCTATGCCCTCACCAAACAGCTAGAAAACCCCATGGGCTTTCCCTTAGTGCAGTGGGATTTTGGAGTATGCATATTCCAGATTATAGTTAGATTGCAAATCCTCTCTATCATGCCACAGGAAAGAAGCATTATTTTTAGAAGGGTCTTGAACAGCTACAAGCTTTTGAGAAAATTAAACAGGAGATTGTTTATGCAGTAGCCCCTGGGCCAGTCAAGACAGAACAGGTTGTGAAAATGTGCTCTGTGCTGCAGCCAGGGAGAATGGTCCTTCCTGGAGTCTCTGGCAAACATCTTCAGGGGAGAGTAGAGGACTGGAGTTCTGGGGTCGGGGACACAACAGATCTGAAGCCTGCTACACCCTAACTGAAAAGGACATGCTGAGAGCTTATGAAGGGGTTTGAGCTATTTTGGAAGAGGCTGGCCCTGAAACACAGCTCCTCTCAGCACTCTGTCAGGAAACGGCTGGATTTCAAAGAGAAAGTCCCTTCCACACATAATCCACTGATGCTGCATGGAATAAGTGGGTTGCATGGATCACACAGTGGGCTCAAACTGTTCCCACAATTGCCCAGGGATCTTGGAAGCCATTGTGAACTGGCCCAAAGGTGAAAATTTCATCGTGAGAGGAGGAGGAAGAGAAGTGACAGGCTGAACACGTCCCACAATATAACTGGCTGAAAGAAAATGAAAAGTAATATACTCTCTCTACTGATGGTTCCTGCCATACTGTAGGGATACATTGAAAACAGAAAGCTGTTGTAGGAAGCTCTACACAGCAAGTCACAGAAGATATTGAGGTTGATCATGTCAAATTGCAGAGCTGACAGCAATTCAGCTGGATATAGATATCGTTGAATGAGATAAATGGCCAGCACTCTCTCTACCTTTACACTGACCCAATGAATGATAGCAAACTGGTTTTGGAAAGACAGCTGGGAAAAGATCAATGGGAAAAGACCAGTTGGCAGCAGAGGTAAAAAAAACAAAGGCCACGTGGTTAATTAACACCCAAAGCCCTGCCAGTTGAACTCACCCTGCCCAAACAAAACCCCATGTCCTGTAGAAGGGGATAAAGTCTCTGTGGTGCATATGGGGGCTGTTATGGAAGACAGGTTGAATTAGTCCTGCCTCAAGCAAAAGTAAACCCATCCATGGGACCTGGTGGACTTGCTGGGTAAAGTAGAGGGCCAGGGAAACATGATATGCTACTCAAGGGGATTTGATTTTTTTGTGTAAGAACAGTCTGTAATGTTGAATTGTATTATATTTTTGCTGAATAACACTACATACCTACAGAATATTCCACAACTACCATGGACAACGAGTATAGCCAGTTCCAGATACACCAGTCATGAGCTCCCAATGCAGCAACCAGCTGACAGCACACCAGCCCTCCTGCCCTGGAAGATATCTAGGATGGGTAGAACCCACAGTCTTGGACCAAACAAATTTAACAGACATCTTGGAGGGACAGATGTTGGCTGTGGAAAATATACCTGTGCTTGTGTGTGTATACAAACAGGTGTGGGTGTGTGTGGGTGTGTGTGTGTGGGTGTGTGTGTGTATGTGTATGTGTATAACTGGAAGGTGCAGGATGGGCAAGACACAGATGATGTAGAGATGAATCATCTGCTGGTTCCAGCTAGGATAGAGTTAATTTCTTCAGTAGTCAGGAGACGCAGGGCTAGGACTTGCAAGTTATTCCAAACTACCCGCACTCTTAGTTGCAGGGGTGGGGGAAGGAGTCCCTCTCCAGGCAGGCATGGCGCGGTCAGGTATTGCCAGGGGCTCCCTGCGGCGTAGGTGTGAGCATTGGCACGAGGATTGTTCGGCTGTTGTACGCTTTGTAATTGATGCTGTTGCTGTTACTGTTCATTTTCTTATTTCTTTGCTGTTTCCAGTAAATTGTTCTTATCTCAACCTGCGATCTTTATCTTTTGTCCATCCAATTCTCCTCTCCACCCCCGGCAGAGGAGGAGGAGGGAGGACAAGCAGTTGAGCATGGTTTGGAGTGTTTCAGTGGGAAAACTAAATCCACCTAAAAGTCTAAAAACTGTGTTTCAAGTCTAAAAACACAGCACTTAAAGGCCAATATTCAAATAGATACTTGACTTCACGTAAAAGGTCATATTACTGAAGCCATAGTACTTTTTAAAGGCAGCCTTAAAAGTAAAACAGATGGGTTGTTCCTTCACAGAGACCAAGTATTGCTTTCCTTTTCGCAGACACATGGGACCACTGTCAGAGATTGTGATATAAGGACATCTAGGTAAAGGACCAAAAAGTGATTTTTCTCAGAAAAATATTTCAGAGAAAAATCATCTTTGAAGTCTAAGATTCAAGTTCAAAACACTTTTCATAGAGTAAATACTATGAATAAGATCAGGAAAACAAAGTCTTAAAGTTCAAAGACTTGTAAATAGAGCGAGAGAAGAATTCATTGAGTTTCTTTTTTCATTTCCTTTAGATATAAAGAACAAGTAGTAGCTTAATTTGTAGTTATGCCTCTGTCTTCTTTAAAAGAGTCTTTGATGATGGCTGCTGTGTTATGCAATGCCCTAGAGGAAAGTTTGAATTCAAACAGCACTGTCACTTGTGCCATCACACCTGCCTGGACTGCAGTGGAAGCGAACCTAACAAATGCACCACTTGTGGAACAGGTAAGTAAGATTTCCTTTTGCCAGCTTTTCCCCCTCCCTTGGCCTCCAAATTGCCTTTTCCCTCAGCTCTCAAGGGCCAGTTGTTAGACCCAATAAAATGAGTAGTGCTTTTACTACCAATCTGCATCATAATCTCCTTTGACTCTGAAGGAAATTGGGAGTCAATTTTTTTCAAGTACAAGAAAACACAGCTCTGTATTGTCCTTCCAACTTAATGCATTTCCCTTGGTGTTTTTTTCAATAGGAGCTATGTTAACAGAAACAGAAACAAGAAAAACAAAAAAAAAGGGGACAGAAAACCTACATAGCCTGCTTCTGCAAAAGAAAGCTTCATACATGCTTCCCCCACCCACTGCACAGGATGTGCTATACTGAAATGGAGCCAGTTCGCTCAAGTAGGCAGGGAGCCAGGCTGCTTTCCTAAGCATCTCTCTGGGAAAGGCTAAGCAACAAATATTGTGGGTTCTACTGGATATTGCTGTGTCCCTACAGCTGAACAAACAGGGTTTGCAAAGAGAAGCTTATCACTAACACACATTTTTATAGATCTTAGGCTGAGAGGAAGACTAATGTAGCTAATTTTGTGGAAATTCCAAAAAGCCACTCTTTTCCTTTCAAAATTCTGTTTTAAAAAGTATTTCTCATGGTCTCTCTAATATCTGATTAGCAAAAACCTGAGGCCATTACCTGCAAATACATGCAACTAGTCTGAACTGTCCTTGGAAATGAGTATTTAAGATATAATTTATAATAAAGAGTAATCTTTTATGAGCTGTGTTCTGAGGGTTCACAATGGATTCACAGCCTTTTCATTTCAGCTGCTACCTCCATTTCAGTCCTAATCAAAAATGGTACAGACTTTATTTAGTAATAAGTGTCTAGACTACAAGAAAACACTAGTATGGCTGCACTAATTAATCATACTGATGATGAGATTGACTTTCTCACTTTGGGAAATGGGACTCAGTAGATGAAGTTTTCAAATGGTACTTCAGGTCTAATGAGAGTAAGTTTGTATAATTGTTCCCCAAGTCTCTCCCTAAAGGTGGACAGCAAGATATATTTCTGTATTTCCGTGAATCAAGAAATTAAGATGCTGATGAGACTCACACCCTTAGGAGGCAGGAAAATTAAAGACCTGTGCATGAAAAGTAAAATAAATAAAATTCAACTTCTGCTGCCATGGTGCAGCATTATTGCCTATTATAGCTGCTTTCTCTGCATTTTCAAAAATAAATCTGGTAAGCAAATTCTTGCTCTGCAGTTAAGGCAATGAAATATGTGTAATTTATACTGTAAGGTAACTGATTAGAAATCTCCCCATGCTGCAGCACATGGCACATGAAGTTATATGTGTTTTCACAGGCTTGACTCAGCACAATTTGGAGCAGGGGATCTCCAGTTCTCATGCATTAGAGAACGCCTGTGTTTTAATAGCTAGTAGCTGCACATCTGCTATTTAAATTCAAATCTAGATTATTTCACTAAGATGAGGATTACAGTTTAATCTTCTAGGGACACAGATCGACTCTTTCCAAAGGTGAAGTGGGCCACTTTGCTTTACGAATAATAATTGTACACTTGCATGTACAATGCATTACAAATACTTGTTATTCCTCTGCAAGAGAACTCAGTGATGGAAAAATCTTGATGTTTTGGTTTTGTTTTGTTTTGTCTTAGACTGGTGGATGCAAAGAGTAATTGTTCACTAGCATGACATTTTGTATGCCATAAATCCCCAAGAATGTGAAAATTTTGAAATCCCTTTTATACATCTCATCTGGTGGAAATCTGTAAAATCTAGCCGTCAGTGTCTCTACTGCAGCACTGCTACTTCGTAAAGCTCCTTCTTATACCCCAAATGCCCTCTGTGGCTGATAACTTTTTCCCATTTGTTTGCCATGCAGACAGAAGAGGGGTGGAACGTTTCCTGTATCGTGGGGAGTGCAGAGACAGCTGTCCTCCAGGTCACTACCACTTGGAACATACCTGTGTGCCTTGCCCTGGCCACTGTGAGGTGTGCCTGAACTCCAGCCGCTGCAAAAGGTGTTTCAGAGGCTACTACCTTACTCAAAATGTGTGTCAGAAGCATACTTGTAGAGAAGGTAAGCATCCTTCAGTAGGAGATAACAAATACTCTATTCAAATTGTTACAGATATCTGCTTAAGCACATTAGAAAATGTTTTTAAATACACAGTCACACCTCACCCTGAGGTCAAGTTCCAGCTCTGATCGTCTTCTAGTATCATGTTATTGTAAAGCAAGAGTATTTTCCTTAAATTGAGTGTATTACAAAAAAAAAAAAAAAAAAAAAAAAAAAAAAAAAAAAAAAAAAAAAAAAAGAGAGAAAACAAGTTTCCATGAGTCTGTCTCCTTTTTTGATTTGAACCAAGTTTATTTCCAGGAATCTTGCTTAGTGCTTCCAAATGTTGCATTATCTAGAATTAACCCAAAACTGATGATTTGCAAAACACAGGTGAAGTGGAAGATCCTGACTCTGAAGACTGCGTACCATGTTCAGATGGATGCCAGAACTGCAAACAGGGTAAATAATCCCTTAATTAACCTTATTGTTATTCTTAAGGTAGGGAAAATTTACTATCACTCTTGTCTTTAGCTTAAGTGCATGCTGCTGAGCAATTAGTCCATGGTGCAGGTGGCTCCTTACCAAGTAAATTTGTAAAATTTATATTCTGCATAAATAAGAATAATTTTCTAATAATTTAGCTATTAAAATTTGCAGAACTTTTATTTCTTCCTGTTTGAATGCCACACTCAGGCTTAAAGATTTACTGACTTTCTGAAGCTATTAAACTATTATCAGACACAGAATTTACTATGCTCAAAACAGATTGCCACCCTGTCCTTTTCCTTCAAACATATAGACATAAGGACAAACTTTAAATTTAATTCAAGAGCAAGTTTTTGCAATAATAATGCTGCTGCCGCCCTAAAAAATTCCTTGTATATATTTCAAGGTTGTCGCAGGCTAATCCATCCATGTGCAGTTCATTTGGCGTTCTTGTGAAACAGAAAAGAAAGGAAATACACTGAGTTGAAAATGCAACCAGCAGTGTTAAATAAAAAGAGGGGTTTGAGATTCAAGTGGAATCTCAGCTTCCACATCACAAAGTGCTTGCCATGTGACTGCTGCAGCTTCCGTACAGTTTCTGGGGGCTCTCCTCCTACCCAAATATCCAGAGAAAGTGAGGCTGTTTGTAAGAAGTCAGCAAGTGCAGTGTGTGTAATCCTGGGTGAATGCTTATAGTCCCGTGGGAGTCTGTTAAAGGGGTGTGGTGCTCACCTCCAGGCAAGCACGGATTCTGCTTTGTCATGTTCCAGAAGTGAAAACCTTGGATGCAAAAATATGCTCTTTCCATAAAAAATTGTATCCCTCACATTCAGAGCTGCCATCCATGGTTGGGACACTTTCTGGATTAGTTACCAGTTCTGCAAAATTTAGAACACCACAGTATTGGCATGCCATTGTCTGCAGCAACCTCTAAACCACAACTGTCCACCTAGCTCTTTTTCTGGCTACACTAACTGGCAAACCTAACTTACCATAAGGATTTTCATCATATAATTCCTTCTTTCTGCCAGCTGTCCAATCGAATATGTGATACCATAAAAAATTCCTGTGATGCTGGTGACCAGCCATTTTGTGTGAATTCAGTCAAGCCTAAGGCTTTCCTCTGTGACTGCAACTGCCCTTGTCAGTATTGTTGAATACTGACAGGGTGTGAGATGGTTTTAACATGAATGCAACTATGCTGTGGTGTCCTTTTGTATGATGTGTTACCCAGATTCATGGCAGCTGCCTGCTTGGCTGAGGGGAGGAGGAGTTAAGGGAGAGTGAGTGTTTCAATACCTATCTTTATTGGTGCTATCAGATGTTACTTCCCCGTGTTAATACCTTCTGTGTTTTTTACAGTGATTGTGACTTCAAATTATTTATTTTTTTCTGAAACTTTGTAGAGGCAAGTGGTGTTTTGAATTAAGGAGAAATGTAATATGTTTGAATAGCAACTTTTTTTAAAAAATAGTAATTTCAGGTGACTCAGAGGAAAATTTTCTTTGTTATGAACTTACTAGGTGTACATAAGGAGACTGAAAGGCTGCTCATGGTGAGCTGGCATACAGAAAAACGGGCTGTACTCATTTGCCTTTTTCCTGGGAAGATCACTGATCTCCTAAATATTGATCATCCATAATATTCACTACATACTTTCAGCTTCTTGCGCTCAAATTTCTGATTCAAAAGAGGGCTTTTAAGAGCTTCAATGATCAATAGAATGGATGCAGGTAAAACAAAGACTGAATTAATTTTCACTGCTGTGTAAAGTCAGAAGTATTAAGATGCCAGAGTTTATTTACAGGCATTCTATTAAGGAAAGTCTTTGGTGCTCATGATGCATATATTACTGAGAATCAGAGATTGGTTTACTCTTAGTTCTACTTGGAAAAGAAGAACAATAGTGGCCTAAAAGCACAGTCCCAAGAAGATTTTGCAAACTATAATGTGTTCTTGAAATAAAGCACAACCTGTAAGCTACAACTTAAAATAAGTCAAGTAGCTATGGTAGATACACATATCTATCTACATTGTATGATAAGTATTTGCTTGTATTTTTACTTTCAACATGCCGTGAGTTTTCAAGCATCTCAACAACTTCATTCATAGATAAGTTAAGCACAGTAATGGCTTTCTCATGTCTAATCAGAAAGCTGATATACTTAGAAACTTTTGTAAAAATATCCTAAAAAGCAAAAACTTTCATGCCTGTCTCTTACAAGAAATTCATTATTTTTCAAGCTCTAGAGAAATTACACTGCCATAAAAACACCTTAAAGTATTAAAATTTCAAGATGAGAAAATAAGGAATATGCTACATTTAGTTTCACATCTTCATAGTCTTTTTACAAACTCCCTTTTGAAATTAAGTGGATGCTTGAGGGTCTTGTCCTATATTCCTATATTCTCTTTGTCCTATATTCCTTTTAAAACAATTGAGTAATTTATTCTAAGATCTGTAGAAAAGATGTAGGAAAAGTTCAATGCTATGAACATTTCAGGTGAAAGTGCAGTGGGGGAGAAAAGGAATCTAGTAATCATAGCAATTGGAATAAAAATTTACATAGTTCACATACTGAAAAGTGGTTATTCATATATACAACAGCAAATATATTTTGCACATATTTGTGGATCCTCAGCTGACTGAAGACCATTCTCTCATAGAAAATAATTCAGCACCTGCTCCTTCTGAAGTGCTTTAAGATCCTTCAGTATAAACTCTAAGAAGTAAAAATAATTTACTTCTTCAGTTTATACTGAGCACAGGGTCACTTACAGAAGTTTTGTTAATTTTAAATTCTAAACATTCTAAACCAGCAAAATGCAAATTATTCTCTTACTGTCTAAAAATTACAAAGATTATGATATTTTTCTCTTTTCTTATAGACAAAAGTCTACTTTTTAGGAGGAATATGCCATCCTATTAAGATAACTGAACTGCCTGTTTTCCTACTAGCCTGAAAGAGTTTTGCTCAAAAAATCATTTTCACAAGGCATCAAATAATAGATTAAACCACCACCTGCAATCTCTGGCAATGCTGTCCTGCTTTGCACAGACAGGAACTTTATAAGATTTGCTTCCTTCTGGCATGATGCCATATGCAGCAGAATAGAGCACGTCTGCATGGGTGCCTCTCTTTCTGATCAGTAGTGACACTACATCCAGATTAAGAGAGAGCTAACCGTTAACCATTTTGTAGTGGTTTCATACTTTGCATCCCATATCAGGCATTTCTGAGAAGAAAGGAAAACCCACAAGTAAGTAACACTACAGGCTATTGTTCACCAGATGTGAGGATACTAAAGTAGATAGTGTTTGTAAGGCCTCCTGGAACCCTCAAGGAATGTAGTCAAATCTGTTTGGTTTCCTCCAAGTTTGGAGTGGATTTTATTTTAAGGCACCAGTGTGGCAATATATCTTTACTGTATCAACATTGAAAGTCTAAGAGCAAAAATAGGAACTCTGAAAGACTTAATCAATGACAGGTAAGTCTATGTAGTTAAAATACAAATTATACTTTCTTTTAAATTCAGTTAATTATTTTCTTTCTGTTTCACTTCATTAATTCAGAGGCCACTCATATTTTAAGGATGTAAAGAATCTTTAATGCTCACAGGTACCATTCTGCTTGCAGACACAGAGAAGTCCTGGGATATGCTGATAGGAGCGTTGCCTTAGAAAGCGCTCATCCCCAGAAAATCGGTAGCTTTGTGTACACAGTGTCCAAGAAATCGCTGTGCACATTAAGGTTCATCTCCCCACTTTGTCTTGCCCACATGCTCCAGGGTGCACTTGGCTCTGCTCGATGCCACACAAGCCCAATTGGCATCCTTGTGCTCAGCTTCCCGTGAGACCCGAACGGCAGACTCTCACACAGGCACAAGCCAGGGCTTAAGGGTAACCTCAGTACTGATGTTTAACTCTAAATTCCTAAAAACTTCAAATATATCCTTATTTCAGTGCAAGCAAACACAAGCACAATATTGGACAGACAAAGTGTCTAAGAAAGTGTGCTGGATACATCACAAGCCCACACAGCCAAGATTATCTTTATGCTACTTCATGCCTCTGGTACCTCAGCTCTCGTAACCCAGTTTTGGGCATGCTGAGTCTACTTTTTAGAGCAGCAATAAATGATTGCTCCCTCTGATGCAGAAAGATGGGAACTGCACCTCTTCATTACCTTTGGTCATCAGGTTTTGATTAAATTTTAATGTCTTTTTTTCTGGTGGGTGCCAGTAAACATCATGAAGTCTACAAAATTAAATCCAGGTTCCTCAACAAAAGCAGCTTTTGAAAGACAAAGTTCTGCTACAAAAAATATTAAGGAAGAGGATTTTCTTTATGCCAATGCAGCATTTACCTTCCACCTCTCAATGTAAGTCCACTTACTCACATATTTAGATAACTGCAGGACAGCATTCATATTTTCTCCATTTTTAAAACTATAATGAATTTCAGACACCTTCTTCAAAGTCAAACTTTCCTTTTTAGAAAGCCTGTGGCTATAAGCCAACACTCAGAACAAGAAAAAAAAAACCAAAGTAAAACTGTAGATTCTGAGACTCTTACAGTAATTATTCAAAGAGAATTTCAGAGTCAATGAAATGCAAGAACATAAAAATCTTGGCTCCTATTTCTCATGTTTAAAATACAACACGTGGACTAAAGTGTTTTCTCAAATAACTTTAGCTCTCTCTATAATCATACAATTTACATATGCCCTTTTGCACTTACATGATGAAGAGACACCAAATTTGGCTAGCTTTGAAGGTAAGTGACAAACTTCTCTGATACGCCATATCTACTGGCTTGCACAAATATATTTCACAAGCAGAAATTGCCATGCCATTAACTAATAGTGCTAAGCAAATAGACACACCTAGTTCGCTGAGGAGGTAAGTATTTGCGGCACATGGAACTCACACAGATCATTGATAAACTCATGGGAATCAGTGGGGGATGGTCTTCCTCTCATAAGCAATGGTGTAAGTCAGGCATCCTCTCAATTTGCTTTTAAGTAGTGGCTTTCCTGAGCCACTACTTAATTACTTGTGGGTTCTCTTATACTCGCCTCACCCAACTTGTGGAAGTAAAACCTCTCGTGTTATGAATAGCTCTTATGGGTTCCTACAGAATACTTCATCTCCATGCAGCAAAATACCAACCTTTGATCCATCCAAATTTCTACCATGAGCACCATAACATGGCTTTGCAACCTTTGCACTAGGACTGTTTTCAAAGGCTAACACTGAGAGTAAAGTACTCCTCAGGAGGGCGCAGAATGAAAAATGTTCAGCAAAGTTATAACCCTTTTCTCTTTCAAAGATACCTTACAAAACAAATTAATACTGAGAAAACTCAAAGAGCCATGTCCCTGAGAATAGAGGCCTGCCATTTAGGCCCAAGTGTGGCATTTAGTCTCTTTGACCTAGCAAGGTAAATCCTGAGCCACTCTCAAAGGTCATCCAGAACCTAACCATTTAATTTGCTTGGAGTTACAAGGTCTGTGTGAAAAACATAAAGCTGTAAAGGCTGAAAGTGACAATAAATAATACACAAAAGATCCATCATACAGAATAAAATGGAGGAAAAAGAGTTTATAACAGTTTGAGAGTAAGAAGAAAATTATTTGGAGAAGATTTAAGGAAGTGTGAGGCAGCTGAAAGAGCAGCACTGTCAACAAACTCAGGCTTACAGATATAGATTTATCATTACATGATAAATGAGTGAAAACTGCTCTGGTTCCCATAGCAACATAAGAAAGAGAAAGGAAAACTTCATTTCTTCAAACCATCCCTGATGATGAATAGACCTTGGCTTTCAAACAAAATTATCATAAGGATAATTTTTTATCTCAGAGTAAATATTCCGCAAGAGGTTAGTCTAACCTTTTCCACAAGAGGTTAGGTTTTAGATTTTCAGGTGGTTAGACTTTTTTTCTACAAGCTTCTGCAATGATAATACAGAATCTGTGCAGAAACAAATGCCCAACAAGTTTTGGAACTGTTCTCTGATTTTCAGTCTGACATTTCAGTGTAGGCAGAACATTGCATTAGAGCATGTTGTCTTTCCTAGAGTGTAGGTAAAAGAGAATTTTCTTGCACAAGATACAAGGTGCATGTATTGACAAAACTTACTTTCTTTGAATTTTTTCTTTTTCTGAGAAAGAAAAAACAACTTCCTGTGTAAAATCTGGGCTTGGGAAAAATCACTGGAAAAGCTTAAGATATGAGACCAAACCTTGAGTTCTGCAAGTACAGAATATTCCAGATTTTAGTTTAAAGTTCTCCACAGAAATAAGAGCATGGAAGAAAACTACTCAGATCAGACCATATCAGACAAGAAATCCACCTAACTCAGAAGCCACTGACCAAAAATACTTCTAAAATTACATATACAAACAAAGCGTGTATTTCTACTCCTTCAACAATTTGCAGTTCAGAAGCTTCATGAATCAAAACACGATCAAGAAATGTTAACTGCTGAATCTTTCTCCTGGAATTACTGAAGAAAATATACATTAAAACAAATATAATCTAAACCATCTGCAGACCAGACCTTCTTTTCAGGGAAGTTTGCTGCCTCCTTGGGGCCCAAATCAGGGACCTCACCAAAAAAATGAAGAGGTTAATAGGGCCTTTGAAATACTGCCTACTATTGCTTTCATGGGGGTACCAGTGATATTTCAGCAAGAAGCTCAAGGTTAATGAAAAGAGAGTTCAGGACACTTGAAAGACCAAGTGCCAGATCCTATGCTTTGGCCACAATAACCACATGCAGCTGAGAGAGTTGGAATTGTTTAGCCTGGAGAAAAGGCTGCTCAGGGGGAGTGTCTGAACTCTCTACAACTGCATGAAGGGGGCTTGTAGCCAGCCGCAGGCTGACCCCTTCTCTCAGCCAGCTAGCAACAGGATGGGAAGATGTGGTTTTTGTCTGCACATGGGGAGGTTTAGATTGGATATTAGGAAGAATTTCTTCACAGCAACAGTGGTTAGACCTAATGGGCTACCAGGGAGGTGGTAGAGTCACTGTGCCTGGAAGTGTTTGTGGAAAGACTGGACATGGCACCTAGTGTTGACAGGGTGTTTGGTCAAAAGTTGGACTTGCTGATCTCAGAGTCTTTTCCAAACTAATTTATTCCATGATTCCTTGATTCAGGAGAGAAGGTAGAGCTCTCTTCAATTATCCCAGAAATGAAGAGCATAGTCTCTCATAGTATTCTTCTGGACAAAACTTCCAGCACACAGCTGGATAAACACATCATGGGGTGGGTGAGCAGCTGGTTCAGGGGTCAGGCACGAAGGGTGCTACTGAATGGGGTGACATCAGACTGGTGATCTGTCGTCAGTGGGGCTCCACAGGGCTCCATCTTAGCCCTGTGCTCTTCAGCATCTACATTAATAACCTGAATGCAGGACTAGAAGGGATACTAAGCAAGTTTGTAGATGATATGAAACTGGGAAGAGCTTTGAATTAATCAGTGGGAGGTCTTGCAGAGAGACCTCAACAAATTAGACAGCTGAGCAATCACCAACCATGTGAAGTTCAACAAGGGAAAGTTCTGCACTGGTGCAGCCCCCATGGAGGACTGTGTGCATTTTAGGCAGCACAATATAAAAAAGACATAGCACTATTAGAGAGCATCCAAAGGAGGGCCACAAGGACGGTGAAGGATCTTGAGGGGAGGCTTTATGAGAAGCAGCTGAAGGCACTTGTTTTATTCAGCCTAAAGAAGAGGAGACTGAGGGGGGACTCGGTTACAGTCTATAGCTTTTCCATGAGGAGAAGGGGAGGGTCAGATATCGACCTCTTCTCTCTGGTGACCAGTAACCAGTGACAGCCCAAGGAAATGGCCTGAAATTGTGTCAGGGAAGGTTTAGGTTTGGTATTAGGAAAAGGTTCTTCACTCAGAGGGTGGCTGGGCTCCCCAGGGCAGTGATCACAGCACCAAGACTGACATAGTTCAGGAAGTGCTTGCACAACACTCTCGGGCAGATGCTGTGACACTTGGGGATGGTGCTGTGCAGGGCCAGGAGCCAGACTCAACGATCCTTGTAGGTCCCTTCGAACTCAGAATATCCTGTGATTCTGTAATTCTCTCTATAAATACATTCGCCCAGGTTGTTTCATTTCCTTCCATTCTGCTGCTTCTGGGATATTTGAAGGTGAAAGAAATAGTGAGTAGAAGGTAATAGAAGGAATGTTATAAAAATATTCTTCTTTTTTGGAGTCAAATCCATAATTTTAAGAGTTTTAAAAGTTGCATAACACTTTCCTGTTCATTCAACAATTTTTTTGAATACAAAAATTAGTTTTCCGGTGGGAAATTTTATCCAAAAGACTTCCACTACCACCACCTCTTCTACCATTATCCCCTTTTCAATTATAGAAACGGTCTTGTCTAGCTCAGGATTTTGAAATTTAAACTGATTACTTAGATGTCTGAAAAGTATGCTTTTAGAGGTGTCAAAAGTTTTTAACTTATCTTTGCAACAAATAAGGAAATAGGAGGAAATTATTGTTTTATGTAAGTTGCAGTCTCTTTTCAACAGTTCATTTGACCTGACCTGAGCCCCTGTGAAGGGTCTGCTTTTCAGATCATCACTTCCTAAGGACTTAGCTTCGTTCCAAGAGGTTTTTTTTTCCAGGTACCTGGATTATGCTGAGGACTAAAAAGCCACAGGTTACTATGAAAATACACTCCAGGATCTGATTGTAGAAGATTCCATCACAAAATAAATTTGAACAGAGATTCAGAGACAACTATGTTCTTTTTATGACTGTAATTATTTTAGTGTAAGAAATATTAACATAAAATTGGCAATTCTTTTTGACATTCTGGTTTTTACTCTGAAAATTATTTACATAATTTTATATCTTTAATTTCAGATGATCCAAGAATCTGTATAACATGCATTCAGAACTATTACATGTAAGTATAGCTGTATTTGTATAGCTCTTCATGACTACACATTTTTCTGAAGCAAAAATATGCAGTTTACTACATAGATCTGTGCTGTGTATATTGTCTCATCCTTTAAATTGCTTGTCTGAGAAACAGTAAATGGGAAAAAATTTGGGAAATGTCAGAAAACTAGCTAGTTATTCAGTATTGAGACCTATTTAAACTTATGGACTGGTGGGACATGCACATAACAAAAGAGAGGAATATGGAACAAAAAGTGTCAAAACACTGCATATAGACTTGGAACAAATTTGCTTTTAGTGTGTTGTGTCTAGTTCTGGTATGTGAAGCTCATAAGACTTATAAATGTATGGAGTTTATGCAAAGGAATAAAAAATTAATTAAAAATTAAATGTAGAGAAAAAAATTACTGCTTTTCAAAGAAATAATTTCTAGATCTCTGTAAAAACTGGAAAAGAAAATATTGATTTTGTTGACTCTATAAACAAAGGCACTGGATTGTATGTTTTTACAAGCAATAACTCTTTAGAATCATGATACAATAATTTTTAACGAAGCATGTATTCAGGTTTCTGCACCTTTGAAAAATAAAATAAAATTAATCATACTTAGAATCTTGAGATTAGAAAACATGACTTTGCTAGCTGGATAAACAACATAACCACACATACACTTTGAATCCACATAATAGGAATAATTTCTGTTCATTATGCTAATCATGCTTTATCATTACCACTCCTAGAAACACACAGAAAACAAACTCAATGACCCTCAAAAGAAACTTACTAATGATGTTCTACTTTATCTTACAGGTATAAGCAGCATTGCTATAAACACTGTCCAGAAAATACCTATAGAGATGAGAGTTCTTGGCAGTGTAGAGACTGTCCTAGCAGCTGTGATAGCTGTGACAAGAATGGGTGTGACTCATGTAAGGAAGGCTTTTATCTCTCAGGTAAGCAAAGTACAAATAATGGCATAATACACAAAAATATTTTAGACTATTTCTTTAGAAAAATACTCTTGATCCAAACTCTCAAATTCATAAATCTGTTCTATGGCAGACAGTGGAGGCTGAGGGGACTTAGCTCTTTGCAGAATCAGGCATTTGCATTAATACAAGGTGGGTATGTTACTCAGTAGTGTAATTTGGTTCAAAGGGTCTATATACTCAAATTCAGCTCTTTTGGGCACATTAAAAAAATTGTATTTCATTCAGACTTTGTGAAAGGAGAGTTTTTTAGCTATAGAAAGACATTTAAATGTTTTCTTACTATTTGCAAGTCCAGTTTTACTTTGACTTTTAAACACTCTGAAAAAAGCTCAGTTAAAACCACTAAATTCCCCACCAGATTCACACAGGAGTAGGAATCACCTAGCTTTTTAAAGAAGTCATAAATCAGGCAGGTCTGGTTCAGACACGGTGCCAAAAATATATCACAGGAATTCCTGAGGTTATAGTATTTTCTCGCCCTGGCTGTTGAAAGTGCCCAGTAGTGGCACCATGCTCATGAAAAACTCTGTGGTCACAACCAAGGTGAGTGGTGGGTCTATGATTTTTTTAAACTTAAATTAGACAAAACTCAAAAAGCCATTAAGTGCTACAACTTTCAGAGGTTTTTATGAGATATGTGAAACCTTAATCTGAATCAGCTTTAAACCTGAGTTTAACTTCATATTCAGCAGAAACTAGAGATCCTATAAATTTGTGTATCTCCAGAATTTGCATATATAAAAAAATCTTAGGGACATCTAGTTTTGAATTTTTTATTGAGACAGTATAATTGTTAAGAGTCAACCATAAAACTTTTACCCAGGCATGGACTTCCATTAGATTTGTAGGTACTAATGTTTAGTATATTGATAAAAGCCAAGTTAGAGGTAAATTTAAATGTAGATTGGTTTGAAGTTTGTGAAGTTTCTCATTTGCAACTGAACTGAATTTAGATTTCATGCTAAAAAATTAGAGTTTTTAAAGCTGCAAAATTTTTCACGTGTTCTTACATAATGGGCTTTTTCTTAAACCATTTCTGCTGGAGACAGAGGAATGGACAGGAATCATTATGCTTCCAGGCTCTGTTTCTGTTGCAGATGGCACCTGTGTGAGTGAGTGTGGAGATAGCTTCTTTGCTGATGGCATCTCTAGAGAATGTGAGCCTTGCCACAGGAGCTGTGTAACCTGTGCTGGGTACAGCTACAAGGACTGTACTGGGTGCAAAAACAGTTTCCAACTGTCTCATGGGCAGTGCCTGAACCCAGGAAATACTCTGCCAGCTGGGAAGTTCTGGAGGGGTAAGTTGAAACAGGTCTTGTAATCTTTTCTGTTTCTCTGAAGACTACTACAAAATTTATGGAGTATAGTGAGATCTTGCAGACTGCTTGAAATGGCACTTTTGTCATTTTAAAAGTATACTGACCAAACCCATTGGTTCCACAAACTTAAATTCATTTTCCTGCAAATAATAGAACATGTCAGTATAATGTAGGTGTTTCTTAGCTATCTTATCTGAATAAAGATTAAAAATATAATTGAAAAAAAATACAAAAATATGAAAAAGATAAAAGATGTGTAAGAGATTAAGGTACTGGGAGTTCCTTATCTAAACTACTGGGTGCATTGTAGATTACGTTTTAGATCAGCTTTGTGGCTATTTGTTCTCTCCAGAAAAGTTGGAGGAAAGTTGGAGGAAACAGAAAATAATATAATGTGCGACTACGTGTGTGTGTGTGATGTGAAAAAATCTATCTTCCTTCCTTTCTCTGTATAGATATGCACTGCTTTCTGAGAGACCAAACATGGGCTGTAGGGCTATATTCTGACATTCTGGTCCTATGCTGTTGCAGGCCATTTCCACAGCCTTCCCAAAGTAATTATGGTGGTCTCATCTATAGCATTAGAGAAATAATTCTCTATTCCAAAAAAGCTCCCAAAAATCCAAAAGCCATTTGGAATGAAAATGCCTTTATTTAGAGATGTTGAGAGGAACACTGTAATAATTCTGAACATTATTTTCCTTCCTATCCATCTTCAAATGCAACCTAGTACTGTCACAAATTTCTTATTAAAAAGTTTTAAATGAAGAGGGCATATATAGACTATTTGTCATTCCCATTAAGTCAATATATAAAGAAAAATTGAATGTTTATGTTACAAAATAAAACTGTGCCACTGGAAAAAAGGGGACCTTTCGAATTTTATAATTGAACAGTAGGAGAATCTATTATAAAGTTTAGAGATTTACCACACTAGGAGTCTTTGAGAACATGTGAAATGTATCTGACAGAGATGTTTTCTGAATGGAACAAAAGACCAGATTACTAGCTGTATTTTCGAATCAAGTAAACACATTCTTCTGGTTCCTATGTTTTCATTTGAATCAAACACATCCAAGAACGACAATCCTTAGATCAATATGATCTTGTATTAGAAACTAAAATACAGTAATCAATACTTTCAGAAAAAGTATTGACCACTCCAATTAATTGCCTATCTGTTGGAGAAAAGATGTATCAAATGGAATAATCTTTCTTCACTTCAAAAAAATATCAGAGAGACATAAAAATAAGAGTATTGATAGAAAGTGGATCTCCTACTTGCATTTCCTTGCATTTAATCCACAGAAGCAAGTTTGGGTTTTTTTCAATTTAAGACTACATCTACATCAATGCCATGAAAAGACCACATCCGTAGTCTGGTCTATCTATTGATTATCTCTTTCTCACACTGTTAAACATGATGATTTCTTGTCAACTTTTTTCTTTTGAAAAGACATCTGATGCAATTCTGCATACATGAACATTCCTGTCCCATGAAACTTCTTTCTCTCAATCTTGCATATCATTCATCTTTCCTTCCAGTAGTAAAAATACGTCTGTCTTAGGGACATTTCAAACTGAAAGGTCCATCTCACTCAGAGCTGTACTGGCTTGAACTGTAATGACTGCTTCAAAGACACAGTATTCCTGCTGCAGTGGGTGATGGGACCCCAGGGAACACGTTGGCTGGTGGCTGTTCAGCTCCTCCTGGACAGACCTGCTGGGATTCCTTCAGTGTGGCAGCTGCTGTGTATCATGTAACTTCTGGGAAAGCAATGTGAAGCTGGTGATGTCCTGAGCCTTTTTCCTCCAGGCTTCCACACAGAAGTAATCTTCAAGTCAAAATGTAATGAAGTTGCCATTGTGCTTATTGAAGTTACATCCTTTAGTAACTACATTTATTGACATTTTCTGAAGTTTCTTATTCAGATACTGTAGGCTCATATAGTTCACATAAAAATAATTCTAATTCATTAAAAAACAATGCAACCTGAATGGTTGATTTTTGCTTAGAGTATCACTTACTCATTTCTTTTGATGATTTTATTCAAGGGGCAGATGTCAGCTGAGTCCAGATTTCCAAATGTACTGTCTATATTGGAAATTCTTGTTGCATGCCAAAGGTCCTTAACAAAAAATACAGGACCAATGAAGGTAGGAGAAAAGCACATTTAGCTCTAGCAGCGCATCACACTGCTAAGGCTGTTCCTGGTTAGAGACTGTGAAATGCAGTGCATTTCACACCCTGGTAACATTTTAATATACATGGATCATTTTAAAAGGGAAAAAAAGAAAGCAAACCAAACAACCAAAAACTTTCTGTGTTTCACAATCTGTCACAATTATTTTCTTCATTATCTAAATCTTTCTGAAAACCAATAAAATTCAGGGAATTGCAGTTACTATCATTGTCTACACAATTCTCTAGGATTGGTACAAGAATGGATAAAATTAAAACCTATCTCTGCTCCTTGAAATTTACTGTCAGTGAGTATTCTGGCTGTCATACCTGGACAGAAAACAACCCTGAGTCAAGAACAAATGGTCCCTCTCCAGCTTATTTTAAGCATATCTGGAGGTCCTCCTTCTCTTCCATTGTGTATTTCAAAGATATACATAATATATACAGATATACAGAGAAAATAATTTTTCTTTCATACTTGAGGGCAAAATCAAAGCATTTTTCCAAGCCTTTCACCAGCTACTCTGAACAAATGTATCTGGGAATCTTTTATCCCACTTTACTTTTTTTTTGTTATTGTTGTTTTTTAGGTTTTTTATGTACTCTATGATTATGTCCAGCATTATTTTTTCTTACCAAAATACAAGGACCTTCCACTTCATCTGTTTGCAAACTTATTTGCTAAGGGTAGCCTGTCATGCAGCATGACAGGCATGATCCAAGTAGCTTGTCCAGGCTGTAGGGGTTATTAGAATAGTTTCATGATTTTCACCAGCCCTACATGAGCAAGGTTGTGGCTGGGATTTGCATATAGCTGGGTTTTGACTCGCATCTTCTCTGGCTGCTCATCAATATAAGCTTCTTACACTGTGTCCTCAGCATCCTCAACAAATTTACCTTAGTGTAGCACCATGGTAGAGCTGCCTCTGATCTTCAGTGGCCTGAATTAAAGAATCTGATTTAAACATACCACCCAGATGAATACTAGTCGCAAGATTTTGGGGGATTGAGCTGTGTCTGGGGAGCTTGGTATTAAATAAACAACCTTGCCCTTGCCATGGGAATGAAGGTAGGAGAGCACCAAATTCATCCCCAGTACATGGCCTGCTCCAGACAGTGGCAGGAAAATAGACAAAATTTCCGCATCTAATAGTTTACATCAGCTTTTACTATGTTACTCTTCCATTTACTCTTTTTCTTTAGAAATGTACTAATTTAGAGTTGAGGTATTAGACCTTGAATTGTATTACAAACAATGAAACAATTTCTCTCTGGCTCTTCCACCCACACGAATTCAGTGGGTTCCAGTGTGGGTTTAGTGAGTATGTTGACAAACCATGTGGAACAATGTGGCTTTTGAGAAAAGTTCTGCTGGTTGCAAGGGCAGTACATCAGAACCTTCCATGGAGAAAAAAAGTCACGGTATGACTTCCTTTGGAGGCTGAGAGACTAGTCCATTTAGGTTAGAATTAAAACCACTGTGAATGTGGAATACACGTTTTTGTTCTATCATGTTCAAGGTTTCACTTCCATTTTTTATGCGAGGTTAAATTATAGACCTATCCCACAAATTTTTATGAGCAAACACTCCAGCATCCAAAACATTCTATTTAAATTTCTATTTACTTTGCTGGTATATTCTGCTGAGCAAACTGTTCAACTGATATCAGGAATCCCTAAAAGGTCACATTCAGGTCGGAAATAAGGCAACATAATTATGTCTGTTACTCAGGCTTTCAAAAAGACAGGGCAAGCCAAGAAAAAGTGAAAGGAAAAAAACTCCAACAACTAAACTCTAGGTTTCTAACATGAAATATCTATATTTTACCTCATGTACCAGATGATGAATTTGGAAGCCAGGAAACACACTAATATAAGCTTAATTTACCGAGTGAGTACATGGCCCCTTTTAACTGGATTAGATACTTCAGAAATTATGACAAGGTCTTTGTTTTGCCATATCACTAAAAGGCTGCACCCTTAAAAATTGTCATTCCTTGGTTTAATATGCCACATTGTAATGAAAACTAAAAATGGGAAAAAACAGGTATGGAATGAGACAAATTTCTAGTGATGGATTGTGTGGTTTTTTATGTACAGATAAATATCAGCAGTTTACTGTTACAAAACATCCTGAATAATAAGAGCAACTTCCCACAAGCACCACTAACCAACTGCATTTTCCTTTTCCTAAATACAGAGCAAAATAAAATCAGTAAAAATGTACTGGTTGTGAGAAAATAATAATTCAGGCTGTAAAAGGACCCTAATGCAGTTCTGCATATATCCATATAAAGGTTTCAAAACATGGGAAGGAAAAAAAAAAACAATGGGCTATGCAGAAGACAGGAGAGAAATGAGAAGTATGAAGGAATGGGTCACAGTCTTTTAAACATGAAAATGTTTGGCATTTATAGTGCAGATTTACAATGGCATGGGAAGAGGTAGAAGACCATTTTGATCACCATCCATATGTGAAATTTCAAGGTTGCTAAAAGCAAGCAAAAACATATCAAATATGTTCTTATGCATGACAATTTCATATTCTGGTTATTTGTTTGTAAAATAATACAGTTTTTACAAGATTACTAAATTGATAACTAATGGTTATTGAGAAGTGTCATTTACTTCCCAGCACTCCTATAGTTTCTTTAATTTAATTTACAGTTCACATAGGTCTTCACAATGGGAAAAGTCTAGCATTTTATTACATATGTTTATAATTTTCAATATGTTCTACTATATTTCTAAAATTGCTATTACCTCATGGACACATGTAAACCGTTTTGGTTTTTTTACTCGTTACTGTATTAGTTTTGCAAGAACAGTGCCATGAACAGAATAAAATCTAACAAACCAAGCCACACTTCAACTGGATCACACTCAAATCACGTATTACTACACAGCATAAAAGCTAGACAGGTCACCTTCTAAAAGGAATATCATTCCAGTACGAAACAGCACTTCATTCTCTTCTGCATCCCTCACTAGAGTAATTGTACTATGTCCAATAACAAAATATATTGTAAATATACAAGCCTTAGAAATTAATATCTAGGAGTTACAAATATTACAAATGTACACAAAGACCTACTTCGATAGCAACTAAAAATACAAAGTTCCAAATCTCCTCTTTATTCATAAAAAAGCAAGAATATATGAGATTAAAACTGAAGGAAATATACCATTTTTTTGCTGGTTTGAACACTTCCTGATTGCACTACCTGGCCCAAATATCCATTCTCCAAAAGGAACAGGAAGAGAGAATAAGGTGGACAGCACAAAGGAAATGAGAAACTAGAAAGAACTCTTGTAACACCATTGTGGTTCTGAATGAAATTAAAGAGGAACTATTCAAATGCTTTTGTACTTCAAGGCATGCTTCTTTATATACAGCCTCATATATACATATCTGCTCATATGTCTTGGGTTTTGTAGAGGGTTTCAGTTTGTTTTTTTTACATAAACTTCACATTTTCCATAAGAAGTGGTGAGCAGGTGAAGAGGACCATACTTGTTTCCATATGAACCCATGATTTTCACCCTGAATATTTTTGAGGACTCATTTAATTTTTCTCTTAAAGAAGATTGAAAAAATTTTGGGAGTTCAAAGGAACATGACTGAAGCAAAAAAAAAAAAAAACAACAAGGAAATATGGGGACATTGTGTTAATTGGAAATAAAATTTCACTCATTTTTTCCTTAATGAAGTTTGAGGTCGCAGTTAACATCTTACAGTGACATGTTTCAAGAAAATCTACTATTGTCTCACTCATTATGCACAATCCCAAACGAGAAAAGAGAACAGGGAAAAAATATTTCCCGGTCTTCTGCACTCTTCCAGTTCTTTAATCCCTTGAATAGACTGAATAGACAAGAGCACTGCGGCAGCTTCAAAGCTGCAGTAAAATTTAGCTCAAGAAATGAGATTCAGTTTTCTAGATTCTGTAAAAGAAGAAGAGAGACTTACCTGGGCCAAAGATGTTACTCATTCTGACAAAGACACAAGAATAAAGATGGTCTTGACTCATATTCTGACCCAAGTTTGAATAGAGGGTTTTTGCTTTTGAAAACAAAAAATAGATATTGAATTGTTTTAAAAAAAATAATGTAAGTTTAAGGACAAAAATAACTCAGTAGGTCTCCAAAGATAATTCATTTGTTGAACACTCAGGTCCTTTAAAGGAAAGGAAAATATAACCCAACAGCTTAAACACAGTAATTTTCAACCTTTCCATTTGCAACCAGTCCAAAGACCGAGGAAGTACATGTTGCATGATCATTTCTTCAGCTTTATAAGGTTATTCTTTGGAAGGATCTTACATTTAAAGTGAAGGAAACTTACATTTAAGAAGTTCATACTATTCTAAATGTTTGCTATATTTCAGGGTTTTTAGTAAATGAAAGCCACTGTCACAAGAGAGACTCATTTTACCTATCCTTAATTTTTTTATTTTTTACAAATTTCTTCTGTCAATATTTAAACTGGAAAATTCAAATACTTACATTTGGCTGGAAGCTAAATATTGTTTCTGTTATCAGCAGAAGCCTAATTGCTTGTGTACATTCCCCTCTTGTGGCAACTATTAACTATTACAAAAAACAGGACATACTGCAAAAGGGAAAGAGAAATAAAAACTAGTTCACAAAAAAAATCTTTATTTTGTAAAGGCTTCAAACATTTAGAAAGAACGAGCTCCTTTAAATATTCTTCAGCAGTAGTTAACAACTTCTCTGCTTAACTTCACCTGATCTTCACTCAAAAACAGCAAAAGAGAGAAGCTCTGCAAAAACAAAGTTAGGATAATAGAAAACCTTGTAACAGCCAACTTTTCTAAAATATTTCTTATATTATTACAGTCAACATTAAGGACACTTCTTAATGTTTTGTTAAATACTGATGAGTAATGACAAACATGAAGCTAAGGAGTAGTGTCTCCAAAAAACTCTTTGACAGCAAATCTCAAAAAAGTAAGCAATTATCTATTTGAAGATTATTTGCATAAGAGAAGTCGAAATGCTTGTGTGCTACACACCTTAAAAAATACTCAAACTTCCTTTTGCACTCGGGGGCAATTATAGACAGCAGAGTCCTTTAAGCAGGACATATTGTAACCTGAGCTGTAGAAAAAAAAGGGTATTCAGCAGGGGAAAAAGAGCTGTAGAAATTATGTCAGCAAGACTCAGTGTTAGTGAGGGAAGATTTACTGGACCCTTAGTGTTCGATTTGTCTGTCAGCATCCCAGGAAAGCCAAGACCCTCGGTCAGTGTCCCGTTGGGGGACCCTTCACGGAGCAGTCCTGCTGAACCAGAGAGTGGTTCCAGTGACTCAGTCAGGGAAAATGAGGGGTCTCCCGTGTAAGGGAGACCCCTCAGCAGATCTTCCTCTTTACTAGAGTGTGTTACCCACTGCCAGTGACTGCTAGTGCAGTGCACACGCACTGACAGTTTATGGACTTACACTCTTTATTAATGTAAAATCGTGACAGCTTAAGGTTCAAAGGCTGTCGGTGATAGGGTCGGCTGAAAAAAATGTATTCAAATACACAGAGAAGCTCTAATCCCCAGTAAAATGTTCAGCCTGCAGGGAACATGATTCTTACCCAACAGGTGTCCCTGTGGGGGAGAAGACAGGGTCAGATCCCCATTGATAGATCCCAGCAGTTATGATGGACTCTTCCCTCCTTTTCCCCCATTCTCAACTTATTTTTATGCTATTTCTCTGTGTTTATGTGGAGCTTGAGTGACTCTAGTCATGCATACATTTGTTACTGATTGGTGTAAAGTTCTCTCACTTTGCTTTTAAAGATACAGCTATATCTGCAGAAATTTTGTGTTGTGCCAATTGCCAGGAGGAGTAACAACACCACGGGCTTTCATTATCCTGTACAAGTAGTATTCACAAGTAGTCCTGGTAAAGAGTGACTAACCATGTGCTTGCTGAATGATCTACTGTTAAACACCTGGGTTGTGATCTGCTGTGCTCTCCATGGATCGTTACATTGAGACTTTTTTACTTCAGTGAGTTTTTGAGGCTTCTCAGCTAATGGTAGTGTCAGATGTGGTTATTACATACTATTATGGACCATCCCCAATCATGCTGAATGTGGACCTAACTTCTCTCATTCATACCTTTATTATTACTCTCGCTTCTTCCCCTGGGGTATGGTATGTATATATACACTTTTCATCTGCTTAATATAATGCCCAGCATTTCTCTTTGTAGGAAAGGGCTTTATATAAGTTTCATGGTCTCTTCCCTGGTCTTTATACTCAAAGTATTTGCTTCCATGGTTTTCATTCAAAATTTCAGTATTCTAAACTATCTTACCATAACAGGCAGAACAAAAGCATTTCGTGATATGCTGCATCTCACTAATCGTTACTGTCATCAATCAACCTATAAAAATCATACATAATTAACTGGCAGGATGAGCTGGGTGTGCTAAATGAGGTACACAGCTCAACCTGCAAGTAACTTTTGTTTTTGTCTTTAGTTTCTATTTTCAGCAAAATCACAAGGCTTCTGTGTGTTGCCTGTTGGTCCATAATTATTTTTTCATTAGACCTACATTTAGCCATTATTGTAATTTGCTTGTATAAAAATACAGAGCTGCATGCTGGGTACATGGTCACATTGCACAGCAGACTTTTTTCTTTTGCATATGATGCTCCAATGTCCTTGTCATTTTATAACTGATGGTTCTGCAAAGCGTAATCAAAATTTGCTTTTCCACAGTCATAAGAACTCCATTTGACACTCATTAGGCCCCCTTTTGGAGGGAAACAGCAGGCAGTAGTAAGTTTGGGGAGAACTATTTAATAAGACTTATTCTCAAACCTTGATAAGTTAGAGACATAGGCAATCACCAACTGTATGAATTTTAATTTGGGCAAGTGCTGGATTCTGCACCCTGGGACAGTGCAACCCTAGTTGCAGACTAAGTCTACACAGACTAAGGAACAGGAGGCCGAAGAGAAGTGCTGTGGAAAGGGACTTGGGCACTCTGATTGATGGCAAATTGAATGTGAGTGAACAGCGTGCCCTGGCAGCCAGGAGGGCCAAGTGCGTGCCAGGATACTTCAAGCACAGCACTGACAAGTGGTCAAAGAAGGGATTGCCCTGCTCTTCTCCACACTGATGCAGCCTCAGTTTGCGGAGTGTGTGCAGATTTGGGCAGCACAATATAAAAAAGACCATAAGCTATTAGAGAACATCCAAAGGTGGGCCATGACGATGGTGAAGGGTCTGGAAAGCAAGCTTTACAGGAAGAGACTGAGGTCATCTGGGTTTGCTCAGCTTAAAGTAGAGGAGACTTCACTGTGGTTTTCAATATTCTCACAAGGAGAAGTGGAGCAGCAGGTATAGCTCTCTTCAGTCTTGTGATCAGTGACACGACTCAAGAAAAGTACATGAAGCTTAGTCAGGGGAGGTTTACACTGGACACCAGGAAAGATTTTTCACCCAGAGGGTGATGGAGTACTGGAACATCCTCTCCAGGAAAATGGACACAGCACTCAGCCTGACAAAGTTTGAGAAACATTTAAACAATGCTCTCAGCTTATGGAGTGTCCTGCACAGGGCCAGGAGCTGGACTTTGATGATACTGATGGTCCCTTCCAAAGCAACATATTCTATGATTATATGATTCCTGTCTCCTTCTGACTCAGAAGTTTTAGATTACAGGGTAATGGTTTTCTACAACAATTTTGTTCAAAACGTCCAAGAAATACATCATTAAACCAAGTCCCCAAATGTACATACTTTCTACATCTTTCTGTTTGCAATCTATTAGTATAACATATCTGCATTTGGGTTTGGAGCACCACACTGAAATTAAGATTATTGGGATCATTATAAAATTAATAACATTCTTATTGTTCTCATTTGTGATGAGCAGTCCAGAACAATGCCTTAGTGAACATGAGGAAAACGTTCATATTTTCCTTTAAATACAACTTGTAACTTACCATTTAGAAGAGATGAGTCAAGCACAATCATTAAGTTCTTCAACTTTGTGAATTCCAAAAATTTGCAGAGCTGCATTTTCAAATCACTTTAGAAAAAGCTATACAAAGTGTCCCTTCCAAAGCGAGGAGAAATTAAGAAAACCAGATGGTAAAAAAATGAACTTTTTTTCCCTTTCATCCCAGATGGAAATAGAAAATTGCTGTCCTGTGATTCTTCATGTATGACCTGTGAGGAATCTGCTGATGTATGTACTTCTTGTCCAGAAGGTAACATTTCAGCTTCCTTGGATCAGTTTGCAAGTGACTATAATATTTCATATCCTACATGCTTCCAGAGAATGTTTTTGTCACTGATCACTACAAAGTCCTTTAACACCTTAAAAGGCAATCAGACAACCAACAGTTGAATTCAGGCAACAGGGCATGCCCTTGGCAATATGGGTTATAATATTGTTGATGGTGCTCCTTTTCTTTCCTTTCAATTTAAATTTGTAGTTATCATGCAGGAATTACTGGATAGGGATTTCTTCAGCAAGACATACTAGATAATCCAGATGATTCCTTCTAACTGTCAATGTCCGTGAAGTCTGAGCAAAATATTTTGGGAAATACCTTAAAGAAAATATGTTTTATTCATACTTTTAAGAACCAAAGTTCAATTTTGAGAAGTTGAAAGCTTTTTTTTTCAGTCATCCAAGGCAGAAATCTTTAAAATGCATATCTAATTGATCTCTTTACCCCCCTGGGTTGCTCTTCTGCCAGGAAAATTTCTTATCCATGATACCTGTGTTTCTCTGTGTCCTCCAAAATATTTTGGCAACGTTGCAAGTGGAAAGTGCGAGAGGTGCGGGGATGACTGTGAGGTGTGCTCGGACCAGTGGCACTGTCAGAAGTGTCTGGCTGAACAAAACCAGCTACTCTTCCTCCACAAAGGCAGATGTTTACAGGAGTGCCCTGAGTAAGTAACCCCTCTTATATCATCCCTGATTTTTTTCTCTGTGCTCTTTCTCTTTGAAGTTCAGATCCATTATTAAACTTTCAAGGAAGACCTTAATGTAACACAAGCCACCAGAAACTAAGGTAAATGTAGTTTTCAGACTGCCTGAATAAACAGTATTTTCTTTTGGTTAGAGAAAAAATTAAAAAAATCAGAAGTGAAGGTAAGATATTAAATCCTATGAAAGATGGAACAGCTCTCACTGACTATAATAGGAACAAGGTACTTCATGGCAAATGATAATAAAGGTTCTAGACATTCTCCAGTTTGTTCCTTCCTCCAAGTAGTACAGAGCAGAGATATAAACTCAGACAGTGAACATATTAGAGTCCTGATATGTAAATACACCACCTAATGATGTGTGTTTCTCTCTTTGGCTCATGTTTATTTTTATATGTTTTTATATGTGGAATTTAAAATAATTCCCATTTGACTGCAATGGATATTAGATCAGGCACCTGAGTAGATCAGGTGCTTTCTTTTCTATGTTTTTTTTTTTAATCAGCATTCATCTTATGTATATATACACAAAACCAGTGTTATGGAGAAAAAAAGCCTTGCTTGGTTTACCTTTTTTCTTCAGAAAACTGTGAAGCTCCTGCTTTTCTTGCAATCTCTCTGCCACTGCCTTCCTGGTAATTTTGTCAAATAAGTCAATGAGGGCCAGTGGAACAGGTTTTCTTCGTGAAATGTCAGAGTGAGTGCAAGGTAATTGCAATAAAGCCTACCCTAGTCCAGAAAAAAAATCTTAATATTAGAAACTGAGGCATACAATCATTAATTGTGTTTTGATATTAATATGCCTCTTGTCAGTACTAGTTTCCCAGTGACCCCACTCAGAGTCAGTATAACAAAATTAAAACTTTTTACATAGCACTAGTCATTTCAGATGTCATTATCCCCCTTTTTCCCCAAATTCAAGACTGTAAACAATGGCTTCCATCACTGAGCAAAATTCACAAGGTTTAAACTTCAGTTACAGACTCTGGGGTAAAATTCTTGAGACACAACTTAGAAACTCTTCACTGGAGCAAAAAATGAGACTCTTTATTAAGGAGGTTGGCTTGGGTTTTGGGACATGTTTTTAAGGGATAAAAAAAGGGATAAAAAGGTTTGACTTACTGCAAAATTAATTTCTGACAGAGGAATTTTGAAAGATGGGGCTAACCAAGTACTCAACACTGGAACAAGAAAAGGCGACAGGACTGTGAGAAGTAGTTGCAGGACCTTGACAAAAGCTGGAGGATAAAAAATGATGAGAATAGGAAACAGGCGTGGCTCCTCCTATCTTTTCTCTAACCTTGCTTCTAATGCATCCCCCCACTTTTTTTGGAAAAATCATGTCCAAGAAGGGAAGGAGAAGCATCCCTCCACAAGGAGTAACTAGTTTGTTAACGTAAAGTACACAGTTTCTGTGTGTACTTCTTATAGAATACTTTCTGTGTCAACTTCTTATTTAGATTTCATCAATGGCTCTGTGGATTAGCAATCATCTCAAAATGTCGACTTACCCTTGTAACAATTAACCTTGTAACAATTTGGTTCTGAGAGTGTAGACAGATCGAATTCAACATCTCTTCTATGCATCTTCACCTGAAGCAGAGGTGCAGATTTTTCTACATTTATGACTAGTACTCCCAGCTGTGGCTCTCCACATTTGCTCTCACACCACAGATACCAGCAAAATGTACTCCCTCTACCATCTCTAGCCTGCTGTCACTAATGCAAAATATTATATAAATATCCTGCTTTTCCCAGTTTTTTTCAACCCTTGCCCTCATTCTTCTTACCCTTCACATTTCCAGAGTTGTCTCTTTTCTTTCTCCTCTCTAGAGCCAATGAGTTACCCTTCTCTTTCCTTCCTTGATATCAATATTGCAGGTCAGCTGCACAAGACTAGAGATTGCATGTTTTCCCAAATGTTATATATCATTCTATCTTACATAAGGGGGAAATAAAGACATAAAAGTTCAACATAACTTAGATAGCAGGTACAAGAAGAAAGGAAAGTCCTTCACATAGCACTAATCATGTATATTTTCTGCTTTCAGACACAGGGAAAGTTAAGTGGAAGATGGGCAAGAAATTGTGTGAGAAACATGTTTGATCTAGTGAAGTGTATGTGCTGGGAGAGTATCATTTAGAGTTGTAATTCTTACAGCCTTGAGTGACCAGCAGTTTGCATTGTGTTTTTTTTTTTCATTTCACAGGGGATATTTTAATGATTCTGAGACTTGCAAGGAATGCAGTGGATCCTGTAAGACATGCATGCGAAGTGCAACCCAATGCCTGTCCTGTAAAAGTCCTTTGCTTCTGGAGAAATGGGAGTGTAAATCTACTTGTTCAGATAAGCTTTTTGCCTCTGAAGGAATCTGCAAACATTGCCCTGAAATGTGTCAGGAGTGTATTCACAACGAAATATGCACAGGTATTACAAAGAACTGCTGTTGTGTAGAATACAGACCTGGATCTGTCTGGAGAGAGACTGACAGAAAACCAAATCCGAATTCAATAATGTGCAAAGAAAAAAAAGTGATGGGCATATCATTGTTAATCTCTAAAATAGATAATGATGAGATTAAATTATTAACCTGTAAAGATTTCACATTGCTTTGCCTGGTCCTGTGGTTCTTCAAAGATTCCTGCTGGTTCGATTTTATCTTTGATCTAGTGTATCCAACCTTAAAAACTTGGATATGTGCACCAATGTGAAATACAGAATGTTTCTTGCCTAGCTTAGTTGAACTTCACACCTCTTTACCATTTTTGCAAATGACCACTCCTGTTAGAGAAAGAAATCTCTGTAAAGAAAGATATCAGGAAAGCCTTCGGTACCCAGGTGAGGATAAATGCACCCTTCCCTTCAAATATTAAGGATGCACCCCACCCCTCCAAATATTAAGGATGGTTAATATTGAGCAAACCATTCTAGAAACATAAACATAGATGAAATAAAAAACCAACAATCAATAAACCAAACCATACAAAACATCTTAAACCTAATACTCATAATAAAATAGCAACTTATTCACAGCTCTAGGCAAAGACAACCATTTAGGTCAATATATTCTAGCTAAACTCATATTTCAATAATAAACTAAACAAAACTTCAGATATGTACATTCCTGATTTTGCAGGAAGTTCATAATGCAGAATAATGTCAGAAAAAAGGCCATCTGTATATTACTGTCAAATGGCTTGGTTAATATCACCAAAGCTGAGCAAGTGACTATTTTTCAAAGTTTCTTGCTGTAACACAGAAGACACCATTTGTGGGTTGGGCCAATGTAGGTCTTTTGGAGGGGAAAGATTTGAAAAAGGAAATCCTACCTTCTCAAGGTGTTCTGATGACTTCTGTAACAACAGACAATCCAGAATTTAATGTTTCCTAGGACTTACATTCTCTCGCACTTAGGTCAGAATTTGCTGCCCATTTGCTTACCTGTGTTCTGCTGTCACCTGTAGAGTGTATGGACCAGTTCTTCCTGCACGAGGGGAAGTGTGTACAGGAATGCCCTTCACACTTCTACCCTGAAGACAAGCACTGCTTTCCCTGCCATGCCAACTGCAAGGACTGCAACGGGCCAGATTCTGATGACTGCACAGCATGCACTTTCAGCTTGCTTGTCCTCTACAATGGCATGTGTTTTGAAGAGTGCCCTGAGGGGAGTTACTATGAAGAAGCCACCAAAGACTGCCAAGGTTGGCAACTGTTGTTTTCCCCAGAAGAGTATTGAGATACAAGTGGGTCTGTTTAAAGGTCACTCTCCAAGGGCCTGTGTGTGATAGCTAATGCCATTACCAGTGTCTTGAAGAGGATAGCTAATGCAGAAAAATAATCAGGCTTACTGTAGAACAGCAAAAATTGAAGAAAGCAAAGAGGGAGGTAGCCAGGATACATATGTTTATTATTCAAGGCAACCACTATGGAAAAATGCTGAGAATAGCTGCAGAATTGCTGAGAACTGCTGAAGACTCTATTCATTGTTGCAAAAGCAGTGTCAATGCAAAAGCGAACCTAAGGAACTACTTGCATAAGATTGAAAATCACTTCCCTCAGGCTTTCATCCTGAGATTACAGCCGTTCCTTCAAAATTTAAAGTTGTAATAATACTCTGAGACAAACTCAGAAATGGTGAAAATCCTACTGTTTGTTCTTTTCAGCATGCAACAGGACATGCCAGACTTGTTCTTCTTCCACTGCCTGCCTAACTTGCAGAAATGGATGGATATTGAATGATGATGGGCACTGTAGGCTACCTGGAGACTGCTCTCCCACTGAGTACTACATTGAGGAAATTCAGACCTGCAAATCTTGCCACAAAAAATGCTTCCACTGCTCAGGACCTGCTGAACACCAATGTCTCAGCTGTGTAAATAACCGTTATCTTCTCAGTAAGTGTCTCTCTTCTGCCTCTAGATTGCAATCTACACCGAAAGCATGGAATAGACAAGTTTTTGTCACATTTGCAAAGCATTTGGGCTGCATCAACCAATCCCAATACTGTAAGGAGGACATGAAAAGTAGTTAAATTGTGCAGAGACAATTTCTTCAGCAGGGCTGTGGAAACTCGGTGAGGCAGGGCTGACAAGGGCTAATGCAGGATTTCTAAATAGCAGCAAAGACCATGACTGAACGAACCTCGCATGTCTCATTTACTTGGTACTTACTCTTCCTACTGTCTCCTACAAGGACTTTAAAAGAGGGCTATCAGTAGATTTGTTGTTGTTGTTGCTGCTGTTAATGTATCCATAAAAGATGCACATTTTCATGTTGGCTTGTTTAATCCCTGCAGCAATCTGATGAGCAAAGAAATACTGAAACATTTGTTAGAAATGATCACTGAGTCATTATCCAGCGGGTGGCTAAGGTGCAAAATTACTTTCCTGACTTTGGAACAAAGAGAAGGCTTGAGAATATACAGTCTCAGAAACAAACAGGAAAAAACTATAAAATCCCCACATTAAAACATTTCTTCTCTACATACTTTTCTAAAGGCAAACAAAAATTTTAGAAAATCATTGGGAGAAAAAAATGTTGAATAATCGTTCATGCAGGAAATATCTAAAAGTGAACCTAAGCTTTTTGAGTGTAATTCAAATGCAGATTTTACACTCCTATATTTCTGAGACCTTGCATCAGACTTACCTTTTTTATCAACACACTCAGTTATTTTGCATCATTACAAATGGTAAAGTTGATGGACAAATGCAGATAAACATACTGGAACTGAGATGAAAATGAAAAAACCTGAACCTGAAAGTATCTTCCTTTGCCCAATTGCAACCCAAGCAGCAAAATTATCAAAGACAAATATGTAATAAGCACAAGCATCTTGTAATCTACTACTTTATTAGCTTTATGCACTTGCAGCTAATTACAACACTACTAACTTCTCATTCAGGATTCCTACTACAACGACTGAAATTTCACTGAAAAAAGTGGCACTTACTTGGCTTTGCAGCATTAAAGATACTTAATTCAATAACATACAATAGAAGGTGCAGACAAGGGTAAAAACCAGGAAACAACTGTCATTGAACCTCAGATTTACCATCAGATTCATCATCTACACAGAAAGTAATTAGATTGATTCTTAGAGTGAAATCTACGGAAAACAGCAATGCAGATAAAAACCTGACTTAATACTTTTGATTATTCTAAGGGAATCACACCTGCTGCTCACTATTATGCTACTTTATTTTTCACAAAGATAAAAACTTGCCTGTCCTGAAGAGCTTGCTAATATGCATAAAACACAGAAATGAGGACTAATGAATTTACAATAATCAAAAAATAATTACTGTAACCCAACCATGGATTTTCTTGTTCTGATACATTATCTATCAGCACTTCCTGCTGACAGAGAATTTGCTCAGCTGCATGAGGTGTTTTATAGTAGCAAATACTGAATATTTTATTTTGCATTGCTGTCTCTGCAGACAGAACCTGTGTTGAAACATGCCCAGATGGATATTATGCTGACAGCACAAAGAGGCAATGTTCTGCATGCCACAGCACCTGTGACACTTGCACTGGAAAACACAGCTCACAGTGCCTTTCCTGCAAACCGGGTTGGTACAGACAAGGAAAAGGATGTGTAACCCAATGTCCAGCAGGGTAAGGTCCAAGACCTTTTGCTAAGAGCTGCATCTCAGAGAAAGCTTTGAGAAATTAGATCATTGCAGCATTCTACATCAGTGTGAAATAGAACTGAGTTTTGTTTTCAGGAGAAAATTTCTTGTATTTTCACAGTACTCTAATGGAGGAAAACCTCCCTTCCCAGTAGAAAACTCCAAAATTGGTGCCCAGATGGGAACTCCTTAGATGTGGTGTGGACATGCTTACACTCAAAGGATGCTCTTGGCTATATCTATACAGAACAATGTGAACCAGAACAAGTATACTAAGTTATATGTCAGTCAGCCTGAGCACAGGCACGAGAGCCTCCAACCACCACTGTGGCCTCCACTTAAGGAGGTGAAGTTTGGATACGGTTATATATTTTTGCGTTGAGTTAAAGCTTATAGTGGGTGATAACAAAAGCAACCATTAAAACAACTTTTAACTGAGCACTCATAATTCTAGAGAGAAGCTTTATAATTAATCAATTTAAGTTCAAAAGTTCAAAATGTGAATTCAGTGTTCTTTTGGGAAATTCAAATTTAGAATGTGAACCTATGATTTCTCTTTCAGGTCCATTTAATTTAAAACTAGAGTTCAATGGATCACACTGGCTGTCCATCCCATTAAACTGGAAAACTCTAATGACCGTATCTCAGCAAAAACACACAAACCCTTCCTACTTCAATACTTTATATCTCAATTCAACTCAGATTTTAGAAATTTTTCCTGTAAACACTATACAGAGTTATGCTTTGTAGCTGAATTTCAATGGCCAAAGGGAATGAAATTAGTTCTATTTTCATTGAGATTACAAATACCTGTGTTCATTTTAGTATAATTTTTATTAACTGATGTAATCATGATAAAAAGCTAAGGATCAAACAAATGTTGGTTTTCCTATCACTGCTGGCCTTTATGCAAAGCTATGCCTATCTGATCTATCTCAGGTATTTTCCACAAAATTCCACCGGATCATGTGAGAGATGCCACAAGAGTTGTAAGGAATGTATGGGGCCTCGACCCACAGACTGTCTTTCCTGTAATACATATTTCTACCTGTTGCACTCCACGAAGGAATGCATTAGCTCTTGTCCTCAGTACTACTATGAAAACAAGGACAACAACATCTGTGAGAGATGCCACTCCTCCTGTTTAACTTGTGAAGGTAAAAGTATATGTTCTGCTTTGAGCAAAAAAAGGGGTCATCAATCTCAGCTCCATGATCTGGGAATGCTTCACAAAGATACTAACCACATACAGTGCTACCAATCTGTCCATGACTTTAGCCACAGTGGGTGATGTAGACCTCTTCCAGGGGCTGCTGAGCTTTTCCTGGCTCTTGGTGACTTGTTGCACTCATGCTCCATTGATTTATTTCTATTGCATTGATAATTGAGGTGAAACCAAGTATACGAATTCCTGCCAAGCTTTCTCCAGAACTGCTTCCAGCATAGAACATAGAGAGACAGCCACTTAATAGGGAGGGCCAGGACCAAGTCACAGGTTACTAGGTCAGTGAATGGAAAAAAATGGACAATAGTAATGAATTTACCATCAGCCAGGCCTCTCACAAAAATGCTCATCATAAAAAAATGGGCTCACTTGCTTACAGAGATGGACCCCATTTTTCACATGAATATTAAGAATGACTGAAAAATACCTCACTCTTTGAGATGTCCTACTGTCTGCTACTCCATGAAAGCCAAGGAACTTAATTCCAACTACACATCACAACATCACATCCAACTACAGCCTACAAAGGGAAGAGTAATGACCCATAAAGCATATCTTGAGGTTGAAAGACGAACAGAAATCAAAAGCACAGTGATATTTGTTGCTTTTAATATAGTTACGTATTTCCCAACGTTAACTTTCAGAGACTGTCTGTTTTGCTCTATGAGACACTGTTTTCAGTTTCTCACTTTTCCTAATTAAACCACTTCTGAAACAAAAAGCATTAATCCTCTTGGATGCATTTGGTGTCCTTTTTTTCTGAACAACACAAAATTACAGCTAATGGGTTCCATGCTGCAGCTTAAAAGACTACATCACATTGTAACACACAAACTGTTTTCTATCCACTGGATAGTGGATATACTAAACAGTACAGATGGCTAATTGCAACATAACCATATATGTGGAAATTACACTTAGAATGAAGCCACATTCAAGAATTTTTACAACATATTTGTATAACAACATTATGAAAAGTAGCAGAAATATTTTTGTTTGGATTTGCAACAAAAAAAGATAGGCATTTTAATTTACAGACCACCTCCTCTGTTCTTCACATTATTTGGCATAGATACTTTGGGACAGAATTTTTATCATCCTTACGAAGACAGAATTATAAAACCCAAGTCAGTCTGAAATGCATCTGCATTACTGATATACTAGCAAAGAGCATGGTGTCTCTTTGTCAAGAGCAGTAAGGAAAACCATGCATTGCACAGCAATAAAGGAAATTCTCTGTGTTACAGAAGGTTACTAACTTCAGCATTTTAACATCTGCTAATGCCAGTTCCTTGCATATTCATTTTCTTCCTTTCAGACCATGGCAGAAAATGTCTAGGTGCAGGGAAATGGATGGGTGCATCCTGACACTTAAGACAAACACGTCCCCTCAGTGTTTCACAGAAATACTACATGCAGTATCTGTCTTAAAAAGAGTCTCTGACACACAAGGTGCATATGGTGCTCTGGCTGTACCTAGTGAATAATGTTTTTTTCTTATGCAACTAAGTAATTTATTTTTCTATTCCAACATAAACATCTCTTAATTCATGGCTGTTTGAAAATAGTTAACAGGGCAAGTAAGTATGGATTTTGTGAAGGCAGAATTTGGAGAAGGTTCACCACAATTTTACTTCAGTGCTCTGACCTAATTTATTTTTCTGAATATGTCAGAGGTTCCCTGTACAACTGATTCTGAAATCATATTTTCATTAATATCAAAACACATAAGAAATAAATTTTATTTGCACATAAAGCCTCAGGACTAGGCACAAGCTTTTTCTAATACCAACCTCTTCATGTGGAACTCCTCACTAATGACTGTTGCCACTGACAGACATCCTTTTGCTTCATAGCAGTGGTCAGTATAATTTTTAAAGGAAGTTAGCTGGCATTTCCTGTTGTAATATTGTCGTTTTGTTTGCCTGTCTAGGGAAGGGAGCATTCAGCTGCACATCTTGTGTATGGAGCTACAGTTTATTAAATGGAATGTGCAACTCAGACTGTTTTGTAGGTGAATACAAAGTCCAGGAGACACCAGGACAAAAGGTACCTACTTGAAGGCTTTCTGTACACGATGCAAACAGCATATAGCTCTTCTCTGAGTTTTTAATGGTACCTATCTTTAAGTATGCTTACTTTTTTTCCTGTTTTGGCAGGGGAAGCCTTGTTTATCTTTCTGGGCTTACCTTATAGTCAACAAAGATATCAAAACTACATGAACAAATCAGTTCTATTAATGATACAGTGGTTTTTTCTTCCAGTATAACTGAGATTTCCTCTTGGATTTCTGATGCCTTTTCTGTAAGAAATTCTTCTGCATTTTTGATTGACACCTTTGCTGGCAGAAAGCTCTAGTAAAAGGACAGGCTGAAGTTAACAGAGCTGTTAATCGAGCAGGATTAGGTTTGGGTCTGTGCCATAAGTCTGGGCACTTCATCTTCCAGATTTCCACACCAATTGCCTTCTAAAGATATTTATGCAAGAATATAGCAGCAATGCATGCCTGGGATGCTACAACCCTGGAGTCTCTGTCCTGGAATATCTTCTTGACAGTCCTACTTCACAACATTGAATCTGATAAAACGGCCTTATTTGAGGCTGGGGACCACACAGGTTTTCAGGTCTTTATAAAAGCTTTGACTCTAAAAAACATGAACACCTATGATCCTGCAATCTTGCACAGGTTCTTCCATCCAGGATAAACAGCCTTGCAATCCTAACTGCAAGTTTGATGAAAGTTTATTGGAGTTTCCAGATCTTCACAGTGACCATGTACCATGGCGAGAAACTGTGAACATTGCAAACACTGAAACCACTGACTTCAGAGCATTCTGAAAAGCGGTGTCATCACAGTGACCTCCTGTAGTCTCTGTACACAGAGGCTCCCAGAAACCTGGACTTTAGGAAGAATACCTGAATCCAAGCTGTTTCCATAGGAAAAAAATCCACACGATCTAAGAGAAATCTGTTTCGCTAAAAAATTTGCAACCACCCTTATTCCTTACTTCTGCTTCTTCCCTGAGTAGAGAGAAAATTCATACACTCAGCTTTTTCCCAGAATATTTCATATTGCTTCTTCCATATCAGTTACTTTTCTGGCCCAAAAAGCTTAAAAGCATCCTGACTATCTAGGTGAGATCTCTAAGCTCTTACAACACTTTACATCCTACAAGCAGATCACTGAGAAATCAGAAAATATGAAATTTTGAATTTGGTATTGCATTTTCACATTGACTTTCATGGTGCCCAGAGACGACAACCACAATGGTGAATGACAGGAGAGAACTGCCAGGTCAGGTCCAAATCACACTAAATTAGAGGTGCATTGCTTGTATTCTGTGTTTGAAGGAGAACAAACCCAAGTGTGAGAGATGTGATAGCTCATGCACTGAGTGCAAGGGACCTGGTCCTCTCAACTGCACAGCCTGTCCAGCCAGCATGCAGCTCTTCCTGGAGGAAAACCGCTGCCTGCCTTGCTGCAGCCACACTGACCCAGCAGAAATCCAAGAGTGCTGTGACTGCAGCGAAACACAAGGTAAGACCATGCTGAAGAGCAGGAATAGTGCTAAGTCTTTTATGATTGATTATGTTGACATTATGCTGCCTGAAAACTGGACTAGAGTGAAAATGTGCTATGGGTTGTAGCTTCCTTTTCTTTTTAGGGTCGGAGAGCTACAGCAGGGGCAGGTTCGTGGGAGCAATCGGGAGAAGCAGAGGCCACGAGAATCCAGGGCAAAAGCAAGGAAGGAGCCACTTGCGTGCAGTCCAGAGATACTTTATTATCCCTGAACGCAGGCGGGGCAAAATGGCCCCAAGCCAAGCTCAGGAAGGATACTTAAGGGATATATTATGCAAGGGAGGGGAAAGAACTGAGCCAATGGGGAGCTTCTAAGGGAGGAGTGAGGGGCAACGAGGAACAAATGGGAAGAGGCTAGAGGAGGGATAAAACTCAGGGAACCAGTCAAACACTAGAACAGGGATAATTGACATAGAACACTCTGGAAAAAGATGGGCAGAGTCAGGGAGATTGACAGCTACAGGGGCAGTGATAACCAGGATTGACAAGGATATTTAGGGTAACTCAGGGGAGGAGAAAATATATTGACAGGTGGGTTGGCGGGAAAAATTGTGAAAAACAACTCGGGGCAAACCATTATGAGAGGTTAAAATGGGGGGTACAGAGGATTGAACCAAATTCAAACTTACTAACATCAGATAACTAACTAACACAAAGCAACAGCAAATAAACATTAAAAACACAATGCCACAATGGGTAAACAGTGTGTTTCTACTGCTTCATCAAAAGCAGGGAAGGTTTTACTCAAATAGCAACCATTATGTCTGGTGCTGGAGACAGCAACTTCTCATACTCACAACTACTATGTTAAACAGACTGGCATTTCATAAACTGACTGGTTTATGAATTAGCTTATTTCAATGAACAGACGTCTGAATCATTGCATTTGTGTGCCTGCTAGCTTTTCTGCTTCTTTCTCATTATTTCAAATCAAATAATGAAGAATAGATATCCCAACAACCTTATTGACATCCTTGCTGCATAAGAACAAAAAAAATACCACTGTGGTACCAGAAAAGCTAGGTATTTTGTTGACTGCTATTACTGCACCAGACATACTGTACCAGACTTCTAAGACACACATACACACAGATGCAAGCTCATTTAATCCTTTTTTTTGGTTGTTCTTTTGTTTTCAATTGCTGTTGTAGATGACTGTGTATTACACACAACTCCACCCCCTGGACGAAAAAGCAAAACTATGTTCTTTGTTATCACTTGCATTTTGCTTCTGCTCATCATCGGAGCCATTGTATTCATCTGGAGAAAGGCACAAACCACAACTCAGCCGGTCAATAAAGGACAGTATGAGAAGCTGACCAATCACACCTTTCCTTCCTCTGTGAGCAACTATCACAAGAATCCCAATTACCATGAGGATCAAGTGATTGAATACAGAGACAGAGATTATGAAGATGATGATGACGAAGATGACATTGTATACATGGGCAAGGATGGCACAATTTATCACAAATTTAAATATGGACTTTTGGAGGATGATGAGGAAGATGAGCTAGAATATGATGATGAAAGTTATTCATTTAGATAACTTTTTACTAATTTACTAATAGCAAATTAGTCCTACTCTACTGTTTTTCCTATGAAATGATAGCTATTTAGTTAATATGTTTAGTTACTTGAGAGCATCCTGACCTCCAAATTTTTTGCTATTAATTATTGTGAAAGAAGAATAATTTCTAGAAACTTTTTTCTAAATAAATCTTTCCTAGGCTTTTAAGAACAACTCCAGATATAATCTGGTTAAGAGACCAAGTTTCTATGCATTTGTGTGGAGAATAATCCTTTCCCAATATGTATTTGTGTAACTAACACAAACTTTTCTTCAAACCTTTTTGGAGAACTCTGCCAATTACTACTAGAAATGTGATAAGCAAGATGGGTGCATCTACTTGATGAATGCCACTGGGAGAGGGTGCCAGTAGTTCAGTAATTTGGGATTAGAGTTACTCGGCAATCCATAATACGATAGGCAATTTGGAGGAATTGACTCGATTTTCTTCATAATCACCTGGTGTTCCCTGAAGCAAACATATTCCACTTCATAATCTTTACAGCATACTTTCCTGAGAATTCCTGTGACACGATACTTTAAGACTTAGGATTGTAACTACTTCTCATAACTATATCTTACTCACAGCTTGTATGAAATAGAACAAAAATATTTTACATATCAGCATCTGATTAATGATTACTGCAGTGTTTGTCAAAAAATCTTGCATTTTACAGATTAATTTCTGTACAACAAAGGGCAATATTGTCTATAAGCATGGCACACACACACCCATCAGGCACCATGAGCAGGTGGTGTTTATATTGTAAATGGCTCAGGATGCTCAGACAATGGCAAAGGGGATATTTGCACTTTTCTGGTAATTTTTATTACTATTACAGAAATAAAAATTTGTAATTCTAAAGAAAAGTATGGCTGCTTTTTGTGAAGAATAAATTCTTTAGCCATCTTATATATGGTGTTATTCATAACATTTCACTAAATCTCTGAGTTTCTCTAGGTTTCCAGTAAGGATCTGCTCTAAAAACATTAAGGGTATACATACAGATTTACTGTTTACAAGGAACTGTGTAAAAATACCAGCTTTTCATGGCTCAATGCCTCAGTGGAATTTTCAGTATTACATAAGCCTAAAGACCTCAGGATAATTCCGTCTGTAAGATTAAAGATGTTTTATGGAGAGGTTTATTGCTTCCAATTTTAAGTTTAACCTTCTAGTCATTGCACCTTCAGTGACAGGAATTAAAGGCAATGTGACTTCACAAAAGCTGAAACAAGTAGCTATATTTATCAAAAACTGTAAAACAATATTTGACAGCAAGGTACTTCAGAAAGATACACGTTATCTTTCACTTTAAAATCTAAAAAAACAGAAGAGGAAAAGAAGAGCGAAAAATCAGTTTGAAAGATGATAGTGCTATCTTGGTTTTCTAAACTTGTTTAAATTAACAGTATGCTTTATTCTTGTTGTTAATGGCTCATAACACAACTGTGAGGATGTGCTTTGACACACTTCCTCATATTTCAAAGGCTTATTCCTAGCTATGCCTGAGCAATCTGAAACCAGAATGATAGATGTAATAATGTGCATTTTCTTTGTTTATTAAATTGCATTATTATGAAATGGCCAGATGACCCTGGCAGGGGCAACAAATAATTGGAACCATGGTGCCATAGTCAAGACTTTGGTTATTCAGCCCTTTTACTATGCCCTGGTTTCCTGGGGGCAACGGGGCCCATCTGACAAAGTAAGGAAAAAGCATCTTTGGTCAGAGACTTGCCAGACTCCTGAAGAGGGCTTTAAATTAATTTTGTCGGGGAAGGGTATCTATCCATCCCAATCCAGCCAGTCAAACATCAACACCTATAATGGATGCCCAGAAGAGCATCAACATCTTCTGTAAAAGAAAATCACATTCAATATTTTTGAAAGTGTTAAGTTTGAAAACAGTACTCAAAGAGACACAAATTTAGGAACCTGTATCCCTTTACAGTGCTTGCAACTAGAAATCCCCGTTATGAGTCTACAAGGAGACCAAGAAAACAAAAGCACAAGAAAATAATTCTAGTCATGCTTCTAAAGAAACTTTATGGAAAACTGGTAGAATCAAGGAAGGCAGTAAAAAAGATTACAGAGAACACAACAGCACACAAAGGAAATTCTGGTTTTGTGAATTATTTTATCTCTTCTATTAATATAAGTTCCTTACACTTTTTCCTGAAATAAAGGCATTCAATTTTTTGTAATATTTTCTAGTCCTTGTTACCTATCATCACCATTTTCTAGCTCTGACTGTCATTGTCACAAACATTTATAAAGTTCTAGACTCCTGGAAAACACAAATCTTTCTAATTATTCCTCAAGACTAACAGATACTAAAACTTTTCTAAATACCACACTAGTAAGTGCAGTCTTCTGTTTAAATAATTTCTCTTTCATCTTTCCACTTTGTGTTTTTGGAGGATACATATTCCATATTACAACCAGACTGCAAGCCATGTGACCAGCAGAAGAATGATTTTACGTGGTCTCCTGAACAACAACAGGCTCTGCTGTGTGAGCTGGCACATTCCTAGGGTTTTCTGAATTTTCAAGGAGCGTGTGCCCATGCACTGGGTTTCTCTGGACAGTCTGTGGCACAAGATGTGGTTGCAAGGTTTTTTCCCTATTTGTCCTTCCATTTCAGAGAGTATCACAAATGGTACTTATGTGAACTGAACATTAGTGAGTCTTAAAAGACTCATTCATCTCTTCAAAGAAAGTACTGTTCACAGAACTGACAAAATACAATTTTCTCTACATTTCAAAACATGAATCATTAAAAAGCACAAACAATACATATAGTTCACCATAATTTTATTTTACTCCATTTTGGACAATGTACTGCATTCTGTCCAGACCTCTGGAAAGTGAGGAAATGTCTTTATTCTTTTTCTCTTGAACAAATTTTCATATGGATATAAATACTTGGTCTAATTATGCAGCCCATTTATTTTGTTTAAGTAATTTCAACCATATCTGAACTCATTTTAATAAGAATTACAATGGCATGTGCTACAGGGTTTCAAGATTTTTTAACTCTGCGTGGTAAGTTGCTCATGAAATGAGTGTGGAGCCATCAAAAAATATGTCTCATTTTTATGTTTATTTTTACTGGCTTACTGCTACTACTGAGCATTTAATAACAGATTCCAGAAAACATTTTACGTATGAAGTATAATGTCATTCTGAACTGGTACTACAGCAGCAATGATGCTGACCAAGAATTAGCAAACCAAAGCACTCCTATAATTACATATTTCCGTAAGTGGAAGAGTTGTTACCTAAATCTCACCTTCTTCCAAAACTACTTTTTTTTGCCAGGTCACTGGAAAAATGGGAAATAGTATTTTTCTGTTAACTCTTCCTGCAAGCTTCAACTGGGTCTCCTCTGTGTACATTTTAGGTTTCAGTTCTGCACTCACTGATGTGCATTAAAGCATTTAATTGCAGAATCTAACTGCATTCAAGCAGTTTTTATTTTATGTTATGCAAACCACACCATCATTTTTCAGAGAACTGCTCTACTAATAGGTTCGGCAAGAAGTTTTTGTTGTTGTTTTTTTTTTTAATTTATAATGATGTCCAGAGATCAGATTCCTCTTCACTTGCACACATGTTCAATTAGAAGCCTATGCAAACTATGGAATTTTAAACAGCAGGGAGTGGTAAGTACCAGATTCTGAAGCAAGAGATTAGCGGGCAGACCTTGAAAACATGGGGAGTCAATCATACATAACACAGGAATGCTGATATAGTTAAGTACTTGCATAAACCACATCTATGTCCAGGCCTATACTGGTTACCAACTTTTTAATTATATTTTTACTACTATGGATTCTCTAAAGTAGGTGATTATTTCTTCAGTCTAGATTTACAATACACACAGGAAATTTCACTGTAACTGGCACTTTACTTCACTAAATTTTGTAATCCTTGCTTTCCCTTATAAATGGAAGTTCCTATTAAGTTTGAATGCTTAATCCTCTGTCCTTTTGCAATCAGCTAAATACTACATAAACACAATTAGTATTTGCACAGTACCTTTTCTATATACACTTACTTACACTTACAGAACAGTAACATCTAAAACTCTAATTTTGTTGTGCTTGCTAGTCATATAAAATGCTCTTGGCTTTCTGATACAAAGCAGTAACAGTTCAGTTATCTTTACCTTCAATATAAGAAAATAATTCTAACACTTGAAATACAGCATAATATTACAAAAGCATAATATTTTTATATCCTCATTCATATGAAATCCAGGTTGTCTGTATCTACTTACCAAGCCACTTGTCAATTGCATCCTCATACTTTTTTTGGTCCTTTAACCAGTCCTGATGCCACCTAAGGTTTGCAATAACACTTGAGTAATTGTGACCCAAACTTTGTTTCCAACTGATAAACTGTTGTTTGTTATACTTGTGAACAGAAGAAGAAACTTTTGGGTAGTTTACTATAGAGCGAAGTATTTTGTCCAAGGAATGTACAGTTACTGGGAATTTTATGGCAAGATTTGTAAGCTCATCTGGATCAGCAGTAAGGTCTGTAAAAAACAAAAAGTCAGTTAAGTTTCAATTTGCACTAAACTAAATTAATGAGTCAGTCAAGACATAAAAGTAGCATACCAAAGAGTTGGGGCAGTACTGAAGACCCATCCGAGTATGTGATGTATTTCCACTTGCCAGTTCTCAGCATATACACAGAGGAATTCACATTGCACCCATGAAACTCACTCAGCACCCATGAGGGCCGAGGTCCTCTGGGTGACACTTCGCTCTCAGCCTTTTCACGTAGCAGCGGTACAAGAGAATATCCACTGAGGTTCTGTGGGGCAGGAATTCTTGCTATATCTAAGGAAAGATACACAAAACCAAAATGCTACTGCAGTTTTCATGACTAAAAAAGCCTAACACAGTAATCCCAGTGTCTGAATGTTGACAATAAAAATGAGCTCTCCATCCCAAAATACACAATAAAAATACCTTAAAGAACTTCCCATGGCAAGCTGCCCACCATCTTGATCAAATGTATCACTTACGTATAACTTAACCTTTAACAGAAGTTTGTGAGAACAAAAGGGATCACAATAGTCTCCTTTGATGGATGGCGCTGATTAAACCTTAATCATGGTTGCAAACATTTCTCTTTTGCTCTGATTATATCAGGCAGGAGAAAAAAAAAACACAGCATGAAAGGACCCTAAAAGCTCCGCATCCAACATGTTGTAACGATTTATTTCTTGAACAATAATGGTTCTAAGCTCATCTGTAGCATTCTTCATTTGTGAATAATGAAATGCCTCATAAAAGGTGGCCATTATTATCACCTACAACTGGTGAGGACACTTAAGGAGCAGGGCCACTTGTTTCTCTGGCAGCACTGGAGATAAAGATGATATTTGAGGTGGTATGTGCATGTACAGGAATCAGTGGATGACTCCATAAGCCTACCAGACGGCTACTAGAAAATGCTGTGATATACGTAAGCTCCTCAGCATCAGCTTATACCACAAGTTTCTCTAGCTCCCAAAGATTAGGTTAAAAGGCTGCAAAGGTTTTTCAGAAACATTCTGAAAAACGTAGCTGAGAATCCCAAGCATGTGCTAAAACCCATGTATGACAGCACTGCTATTTTTAATCACCCCACTAAACCTTGTTTATAGTAATTCAAAATTTTCCATTTCACAGAGCACCGTGGTAGTATTTAATCTGTTCTGTGTTGAGTGCTGATACTCTGTGAATATAAATTGCTCATAGTTGACTCTTTCCTTCATCAGCAAACGTCTCCCTTTTTGTCCTCTGTCCAGCCAGCATCTGACAAAGTACTAGGAAGACCTGTAACGAGTAAACCCAGCAAGCAGCTCCTGGGCATGCATGGGCAAAAAAATTTGAACAAATTCATACTACATTCCAACAAATGAAAAAGGGATATGGGCTCTTCTGTCATCCTAAACCAGTAACACTATTACTTGCAGTAACTGGACTCTCCATGTGCAAAGAATGTTCCAGCCACCTCAGCAGCTTCTGCTTTTCCAATAGAGAGCCAAAGGTACTTCCATACAGACCAACAAAGCTAGTACTGCCTGGAGGTTATGCTACATCCTGTTACAAAATGCAAGAGCTGTTGCACTTCTGACTGAACATTTGTTTCACACACAGATTCTGCTGGAATCAAAACATTTGCACTTTTTCTCAAAGCCAGTGCAGGAGGCAGTCTTGACCAAACCATCTGGACGGCATCGTAAGAGAGATTATTTCCCTGCGACAACACAAAGCAAAGCAACTAAATTTATCACAAAAATAGACTTGAAATCTGTTTCCTCACTAGTCAGCAGCAGCATGCAAACTGAGAATATAATACATGATAGATATGCCTCTTCAAGTTTTTATTTTCATCATACATGCCTTTTTGACATTCAGAGTACAGAGAAGGGGAACTGCCAGGACAGCAGGAATGAATTATGCATACAAAGTTCTGGGGGGAAAAAGCCTGAATGAAAACCCCCCCCAGGAGGAAAAGACAGGAGGATGTTAAACTATCTGACCAATTATGTCACCTAGGGAAAAGAGACAAAGAAATAAGAGATTTTTAACTGTTTACATAGGCTACCATAACTTGTGTAAGATCCAGATCTAGTACAGATATATATACATAACAATTTGATGTCAAAATTTGGAAGAGAAAGCCACTCAGATTTTATATCTTATTTTTCACTGGATAACTGGTTCAAAAGTTTTGAGAAGACACAAACAGATAAATAACTTCTGTTTAGTTTTTAGGAAATCAACTTAAAACAATATAGAAGTGGATTTTTCACTGACATTTACTGCTAGAAGTATAGTTTTATTCACTCATGTTCTCCAGGCAATTGCAGTGTACATGTGACACCTATTAGAGAGCAATCCTTCCAGATTGGTTTGAAAAGAACATTTTTTCTGATTGGAAGCCTAAAAGATCACAGATAAAGCCTCAAAAGATAATTTTACCTGATGTTTAATTCTAATTAGAATTGTCTCTTGCATGGTTTATCTCAGATAACTGTGCAAAAATTCCCTCCTGAAAGTGATTTCCATCAAAGTAATTTAAGTTTAGTACTTCTTATTTGATTCTCTGTCCAATACTGAGTATTTTCATATCTCATAAGGTAAGAACGAATATCCATTATCACATCTTTTTATGTGTGCTCAGATCATTTGTACATTTCCTATTCAAAGTTTTCATCAAACTTCTTCCACATGATCCTTCATAAAAGACATTCCTTTGCTAAGTTAATGAACCTGTCCTTCTTTCAGATTTAATCTCATCTCTGGATGCACTTACAGTGTCATTTCTATAGTAAACTGTTGGGTGTGAAGGCTAGCAAGGATTATTCATATCTAAAATGGGTTTTATTCCCTTTTTTTACTAACAAATAATCCTATATATAATCGGTAAGTGTAATTATGTGAATGACAGTTATAGTAGTAAGGAAGACAATCAGTTTCTTTATTTTATTTTTTCCTCCATTTTTTGTTTTTTCTGTTAAGTCCATATGTATGGTCCACAGACAAATTATCTCCTGCTGTGTTACTATATTGCCTCAAAGTTGAGGCATCAGTCTGACTATTATGATACAAATGCAGAATAAACAGGGAAAAAAACTGTCACCTGAAATTACTTAACTCACCAAGCATAGTAGGATAGATATCCACAAGAGATACTACATCTGGTATTTGTTGCTGTTCTCTTAAACCTGGCCCCATAACTAGAAGAGGAATGTGGGAACTTCCCTCATACATGCTCATTTTATAGAACTGTCGGTGCTCCATAGCAAGTTCTCCATGATCTGCAGTGAATATAATGATTGTTTTTCCAAGAAGCCCAGTATCTTGCAGAGCTGAAATAATCTCACCTGCAACAACAAAAAGATACTGAAAAGGATACACTCAAAACACATCTTCCAAGGTCTGTACCTGCAAAGCAGAATACAAATTTCATGGAATCCTCCTACTTCAGTAGAGGAAACTCTGCTTTTGTTGCACATACATCTGTGCACTGAAGACACAACATATACCCCTCTCTTTTTGTATATATGTTTGTGCAACAAAGACAGGGACAAGATCAATGAAGTTGGTAGTTAAGCAAAACACTTACGCATCTTAAATATTAAAACTTTAGGATGATTCACATCTAAACATAGTAGTTAAAAGATGTTACAAAATTACAACTGCAGTGCAGTTACTTTGCAATCCCTTTACTTCCTAAACCTACAAAGCTTCCATTCTTTTCATTCATAAAATGAGGAAGAGCAATTCTGTGTCTTTTAATTCATTTTACCAATCTAATATGCTGTCCTGGTTTAGGTCATGTGCCTAAAAGATTCGCTTATTTGATCATGACTTTCATATTAGTATGCAAACCAATTCTTGTTCATTCATGTCACTTTTCAAATCAAAAAATAAAATTCCATAAATTAAGACCAACTTGCATTGTAAATTTTATATCTGTAGACCTTCCTGCAAAGTCTGAAGAATTCTGAATGTACAATTAATTATTTCTTCATAACTTTCAATAATATGCTTCTAAGGGACACTCCAAATGTAACTTTATTCTTCAGTCGAGGTATAACAGCTGTTATCCAGTCTGCACATTTGAAAGCAGCCTCTAAGGAAAACTAATTATGCCCTAAAGTTTATCTTTTCTTCCAGCTTAGCTTTTACAGCTTGTCCTCTTCACAAAAATGTTTCCATTATTTCAGTTAGCACTTCATCAAAGAGATGTAGTTCCTCTTGTACATGGGTGTCCTGGGTACAGAGGAAAAGAGGGGTGCAGTTTCCAGCACTGTTTAATGACACCCCAGCTATGTCATGGAGGGGGCATGGTTTTCAGCAGAAAACGCTAAAGTGTGTTGAAGTTGATCCAGTCTTACCTCGGTGGTGGAAAGGTGTGAACTGCTCCCTTAACAGTTGCTGAAGTCAGGGGAGGCTGTAACTGTTTCTGAAACCCTAACAAACAGTAACTATTGCTGGAGCAGGGGAAGATGCGACAAGCTGCTGCCACCACCATTGCTGCCACTGCTTCTGCCCCTGCTGCCATTGTCAGGTCCAGCACTTTCAGCAGCCAGACCCTTTATTTGGATTAATTAGCTCTCCAGGCTTTGTTTTGTCCCTGTTTTCCATTGTTTCCAGGCTAGGGGAAGGATAATAAGCCACAGAAACTTTTTTGCCTCATTGCTTTTGTTTTCCTGTTTTCTGCATGGTCCAGTGTGGAGGGGATGGAGATGACAGGTGGCATCTTGCCTTTGTCTGGGAAAACCACATGGGGTACTCTCTTTGGGGAGTGTTTTTGCTTTTTTTGCTGGTGAACACCCTTCTTTTGGGTAGAGCACTGTCACTTTGTGTCCTCTTTTATTGATATTGTTGTGTTTATTTTGAGTTTTTCAGTAAAATTCTTGTTCCGACTTGTGGTCTCTCCTTCTCTCCTAGTATTTCCTGTGCTGTAAAAAGGGGATGGGGGAGGATGGGCAGCTTGCATGGGGTCATTTTCCCATTGGGATTTAAACCAGTGCAACGAGTCATGCCATATTTTGCTGCAGTCACTGGTTTTCTACAGAGCTTCTGACTGCTGACTGTGATTACTTTTCAGAGTGCTCTCAATTCACCTAAAAGGCTATCCTGTCATTCATCATATAGACTGAATAAGCAACTTCCACAACTTACTCCCAGATATGAATTGTGGTGTTTTGCTTTCTATCTTTTCCCCCCAAATATCAGGTCTATCAGCATTTTCTTAAAAAAAAATCAGAACTGGAAAACCCATTGTGTAATAAGACATTACCTACCCAGCATGGCATCTGTCTCTGCACACATAGCATAATAAAATGCTCTAATATTTCTCACTTCCTCACTTGTAAACTCTCCTGTGCAATTCTTGGTGTACGATGAGTAATAGTCTACTGGATGCATCTCTGAAAGAGAAGACCACTTGGGTATTTTAATAGCTTCATAATTTACCTAAAAAATAAGAGGAAATTAACATTAGTTTAGCAATGGAATTAAACAACTTTTTTAACACAGATTTAATTTAAAAATTCATAGCATAAATTCACAGTTCTCAATTTATGGCCCAGGAAGCACTAGCTGCTTATTTGTTACACCATGCAGCGACCTCCTCCATACTTCCCCACAGTTTCCACAAGTAAATTGTTTCTTTAAAACCTACGAAAATCAACTAGAAACTAAAGCTAGGAGCCACAAATATGTGTTTCACCAACTGCTGTATATTTTTGAGAGAGATATCACAAAACACTCTTCTAGAGTAGGTACAGAACATTGGCATAAAGTCTTCATAACTGTAGAATTACTAGAAACCCATTGATCTAAATGATTGGGTGTTATGTGGGACTAGAGAACAACATGGAAAACCATGTAATCTGGGAAAGCCTCCAGGACAGTGATGACAAGTCTTGTCATCTTGATAAAAGGAACTGACTACATTAATCCAATTTTCTAATACTTTCTACATGTTTCTACATATGTCAATCCATTTAGTTATAAAGAAATGTAAGATCAGTATGAAACTAAAAAGCCAATCTATTTGTATATTCAAACTAGGCATAATCACAGATGTTGTCTGCTTCAGTACTAGCTTTAGAGTCTTGAAATTTGACATACACATTTAGCCTTGGCTGTCATACTTGTAAATATTCCCTTAAATAAAAGGGAATTTGAGGCAATTTCCTCTTGTACTTTCACTTGTTATTTGGAGGAAAAGCCTGACAGCTAAACACGTTGATAAATCTGCAAGAGTTCAAATCTCCACAGAAGTAAAACCTGGCTTTGTAACAGTCAAATAGACACACCAAAATATAAATTTCCCTAGTATCTATAGAAAACACACAGCTAGAAAAAAATCAGTTAGATAAATAACACTGCTTCAGTCATTTTCTCATTGCTCAAGGTCCTTGGCTACATAAAGTTATATTTTGGACTTTGCAAATGGTATTTGTTAGCTGTTTAAGAGAGCAAAAAGTGTCCCTCTCCATCCATGATTCTCTTCTACAGGACTTCAGCCTAGCTTTAAGGATTCACAAAGCCACAATTCCTTTGTCTGTCTGTCTATCCCACTGTCTTGGGTAACCCAAAATGCTACTGTAGTCTGTATCTATCTGTGCCATAAGATTGTTATTGTGTCTTTAAGACACGAAGCATGGCTGGAACCAGAATTGCAGGGCAGTCAGGAGGTGCCAGTCCCTTTAAAAGGTCAAGAAATCCAAGCTGACTTCCTCTTCTGCTGAAGGAGGAGACTCCGCTCCAGAGGGGATTGATATGGGTGGATTTCTGGGCTTGCAACTGTAGTAACTCAGAAAAACTGCATTCAGCAAACAGAAACTGTATTCCCAGTGATCCCTGCAAACCCTATAGCCAGCAAAGCTCGATCAGACCCCTGCGGGTTGGGCCACCCCACATCAGTGTCCAGAGACCAGTTTCCCCTGCTCCCTTCTCCAGCACACTGGCAGATCAGAAGGCACCAGCACCAACACCAGCGGAGTCCGGCCAGTGCAGGAGGAAGCACCAAGCAGCGGTGCTGACCCCACATGTGCCAGAACTTCCCATCTGCCACTAGACCTTTGTAAGCCCCAACCTTCCGAGGAGGCTTTGCTGCAATCTGTTCCCTTTGTTTCTTGGAGTGCATGGTCACTCGTGGCAGGTGCCACCATGGAAGTAGCCCGACACCACTTTCCCTTTGCCCCCTGCAGGCAGCCAGCAGTGGGGGGCTGTCAGATTAGAAGGGGGCAGCACCTCACCAGTTTGGGTTCTCTTTGTTCCCATCGAGCTCCTGAGGTTCAGCAAGTTTGTATCTAGTGATTATTCACTGCTACTTTTTGCATGTTGCTGTTTCACTTGTTAGTAAACTTACTTTTTCACTTATATCTATTGGCATTGGTTCCTTATTGGTGGAAAGGGATTGGTTGAAACTAAGGGGAGGAACTCATTTTAGAATGTCTATCTCTTTGAATCATCTTAAACCAAGACACATAATTCGTAACCTGGAAAGAAGCCACATGCCCTGAAAAAATGACACCTTGTGCAAAATACAGGGCACCATCTGCTTAAGAACACAGGGTTTCACAAACATACTGTGTTGATACTCCATTCTGTATTACAGTCCAAATAAACAGGACATTTAATTCAGTTCTTCATCTATGTGATCAAACTTCTTCATGAGATTACCTCTGTGATTTTAAAAGATTGCTTCTTCCATGACCAAAAAAGAGCTACATCGCCGAAGAACTAGCCAATGGTCAGTAAATGGTAATATGTAGTCCACACAATGCAGTATGTATACACAGTGGTGGGAAGCACCCCACAAACTGTACAGTTAAGGTACTCTGACTGGATAAAAGACGACAAAAATTCATCGAAGATGTCTCTGACTCGAAAAAAAGTACCTATGATTCCCAAGACACATCTAACCTAGCAATCAGCAGCCAGCAAGTTTTCCTTAATAACTAAGCTAGATCTCGCTTTTTGTAATTGAAAGGGTTTTTTCCCAAGCTCATCCTCTCCCCACAACTTTTCACCATTCCCAGAAGAACCCACAGCCCTCACTATTATGAAAAAAATTCACATCTCTCAACCTTCATTTGTAAATCCTTTTTTTTCTAAGTATTTGTATTTTTGGTACACCTATATAAGAGGTTTAGCAGCTCTGTCGTGGAAAAGGCCACAAGTTTTATAAATTGCATATGGAAGGGTTTTTTGAAGTATAAAGTCTTATCAACCTAATTCTAATTCTGCAGCTGCAGAGAATATTAATGCCTTTCTGTAATTAAATCTATGGTAGTATATTTATATTTTATGGCACATAATGGCAACTGGAAACTATATAAGACAGAAAAAAAGTATTTCTTCTTTGGAATGGAGTGCTACTTCTTAGTTTTACACATACAGACATAACGACACTTTCTTGTGCTTGAAAACATACAGTAGCACAGAAAAAGTTAACAGAAAAGGAAGACTTCTGTTGTGTCTTATGTCGCTTCATGGTCTAGGTCCATACTGCAGAAAAAGCCAATCTTTCACTGTAAAACTCAGACAAAATCATTACACAGAGCATAATTTTTAACAAGCAAAATACAGAATGTTCGTAACAATGAGCTTCAGATTATTAGCAAAATTAATTTACAGCTAAGAAGAGCAACAATCTCATTTTTCTTAATGTGTTTCCAGCCACTGAACTCCATATTTACTTATTGATTCAATTACTATAACAAACTTTTTCCCACAACAGAGACAAATTTGTCACTTCTCTTTTCTAGCCTTTAATCAGAAATCTAACATCTCATTCAAGTACTTTCTTACTGTGTACCGAAATATCAAAACTGGGTCTATATTGAAAAACCAGGAATAAAATACTGTTTGTAATAAATACAGTTATTAGTAAATTAATATTTAAATTTTAAATTCACGTACCTTTTCAAGCCAATAGGGAGATGTTAAAAATGTAGAGGATCCAAAATTTTCCCCCGCATAGGGTGATGGATATGGGTGTGGTAAATTTAGTCCCAAGTAAAGAATAAATGGTTGAGTAAAGTTAACAGCTTCTTCCTTTATCCAATTTACTGCTTTATCAGTATTCTGCCAATCTCTTTCCATTACTCTCAACTGCTTCCTATGGCCTGTAAGTTTCACCATGGGCCTTCCTTCTTGTCGGAGCAGGAAGTTAACATCCCTAGTCCAAGCTTCCACACGGTTACTGAAAATACATACACAAGCCACATACTCAACAGAAAATGTTTTCTTCACTTTTCCTCCATGCAAAAAGCATAATGAATTCCTGAAGAACTTCCCCTATACTTTCAGCTGCAATCTATTCCCAGTTCCTGCATAAAGGAGAATTGTCATTCAATTGAGCAATAACGATTGTGCATCTATTTTATACTCAGATCTTCAGACTTTTTATGTCAGCTTCTGAACCTTCTTCCTTATTTATTATCCATTTATGTCAGAATGGCTCTTCTCACACTTACAAAATAATACTTAGAAATGGCACTCCATCTTGTGGACCCTTCTCCAAGTTTTGGCACAGACTATTTATTTGTAAACTGGGCCTGAGATTATTATTTGAAAGAGTCTAGTGGGAAACAACTTTACTGGTGAGGCTGCCTTTAGAAACAATATTCTGGATGCGGCTTGTACTATTAATTAAACACACTTCAGACAAAAATCTAAGAATTATTTCTCTTGTATAAATCCTATCAAACAAATAACAGAAAAGGGTGTAAAGAAAGCAAGAATGAGGGAAAACCAGCAACATTTTAATAAAATATTTTTGAACAGGTTTTCTAATATCATGTATCTATATCTATATCTAATTGTTGTCTCTCTAAAACACTAGAAAATCTGAGCTGCAGATGTCCTTGTTTCTTTGCTAGAGTGAATGATGGTGGACATTGGTAAGAGGCAGACTATCTAAGACCTTGAATTATCTTCATCTTGCTCATGGCAATTTCAATATAACCAATCAAATTACAAAGGAAAGTATAAAACTGCTCAAAGCTTGATCACATGTTTTTACCAAAATACAACATTGTTATTGTTAAAAGAGCATCTAAACAGTTTTATCCCCAAACGAATTTTACCAGTGCACTATAACTTCCAGAAAAGCCACCCAGAATTATCTGTAACAATTCTTTTTATTGTTTTAACTTCTTGTTTAGGCTCACACTTTCAACCTAAACAGGTTAAATAAATTACTTAGAACATATTAAGGTATCTGGTTTACAGCAAAAGCCTGTTTCATAAACATTAAAATAAAATTATTATAAAGGAGTGTGTGGGGGCATGTCTAATTGCACCTAATGTCATAATACTGATTTATACAAATAAAAATACTGAGTAGGCCATAGGCCTATCCAATCAGACTGAGATTAAGATCAAGTTTAAAGAAAAAAATCCCCTCAAAACGAAAAAGGAAGCATTAAGTAACTCTAACCTGTTTAATATTACAGAAAAAGCTTCTCTTTATTATTATTTCAACAACAGATATCATTATTAATTAGTGAGATAGAGAATGTTCATAAAAAAACACAGAATGAAGATTCCCCTGCAGCCCATGGAGAAGATGGTGAGGAGGGCCGTCCTCCTGCAGTCCATGGAACAGACATCCACTTGCAGCCTATGGAGTATCCCACACCAAAGCAAATGGATATCCAAAGAAGGCTATGATCCTGTGGAAAGCCTGTACCGGATTTCCAGCAGGACCTGTGGACCTGCAGAAAAAGGAATCCATGCTGGAGCAGGTTTACTGGCAGGATTTGTGACAGCCTGGGGGGACCCACATTCGAGCAATTTGCTCCTGAAGGAGTGCATCCTGTGGACGGAATCTATGCTGGAGAACTTTGTGAAGAACATCAGCCCATGGGAAGGACTCACTTTGGAGAAATCAACGGTAGACTGTCCTTTCAGTGGGGGAGGGACCCCACACTGAAGCAGAAGAAGGTAAGGCGTTCTCCTCCTGATGAGGAACAAGTGGCAGAGACAATGTGTGACGAACTGACCATAGTCCCCATTCCCAAATCCCTGTGCTGATGACAGATGTGGGCAGAAGGGTGGGGGGCAAGCGTTTTAAAATTTGGGTTTACTTCTCATTGCCTTACTCTGGCTTCTAATTGGCAATAAATTAAATTAATTTTCCTAAGTTCAGTCTGGTTTGCCTGTGTACCTGAGTGATCTCTCTCTATCCTTATCTTCACCATTGAGGCATTGTTTTTTCTCCTCTCTGCTCACTAGAAGAGGTGGAGTCACAGAACAGTTTGTTCTATCACGGTGGCCCTGGTGCGTCCATCCAGGGTCAACCTACCACAACAGCACAAGTCTGTGAACACTTACAGCCTTCAAAAAAATCCCCCAAAACCTCTGATATTCCATGACAGTAGGCTTAATATTTAATTATTATAAGGATGGGGTTTTGTTCTGCTTTTCCTACACTGTCAGTATTACCAGGAAGTCTAAAGGCAAGGCAAAAGCAGTTTATGAATTTCACTTAGGGAGCAATAATACCAATGCTAGAAAATAGCCATTCATGTTGGACAAAACCAGTTTCTGTATTACCTTTCAACTACAGGTAAAAGCCAAAGTACAGCTGCAAGAGATACACTTGCTTCTTCATAAAGTTGCAGGACAGATCTACCTTGGCTAGGTGCCTAACACACTTTGTTTTTTAAATTAAAGCTACTATCATTTCAACTGGTGACTGAAACCACGTGACAGATTACTACTTGATTTGTTCTCTGCTGCCCATTTCACAGCAGGAGAATCTACGTGATTACCTTACTGAATGATGTCCAGAAGTAAAGTCCAATTTCCCAAATTTCTGTGCATGGTAGCCACGCTTTTCCATGAGATCCATCCATGTTACATAATCTGGATCTAGACCTTTGAAGTTATTCCAAGACTCTGTTAAATGAGTGAAAAGACCACTCCACATAGCTGGGGAAAAAAAAACAAAAACGAGTGATTAGTACCCCCCGCCTATAAGGCTGAGAAGGGATTCATCTTCTCATTGTTACAGAGGTAAAAAGCCCAAACTGTGATACAATAGAATAAGAAATACAAAGTACTACTCTTCCAAATCTTATTTCATAATCAATACAAGTACCAAAAATTACTCAAATAATCCCTAGAATTGCAGAAGAAGGTCCTATCTTTCCAAGTGTTATGCAATTTCTTGATTTCTGAAGATTTCTGAAAGAAAATGGCATGGTAGTAGAGATCCTGATGAAACAATCCCATATTTACGTGTGTTTCAGAGTATTAGTTACCCTTACTACAGTTAGACTTAATGTGAGTTTAAAGTCAAGTATATTTGTAGACAGAATTACAATATAGTATTTTCATAAATACAATATGCCTTCAATTTTATTATTTTAGGTAATCTACTACACTACCAGTTTCAGAAACAAAGTGAGAATATTAAAGAAGATACCAAGAAGAAAGGAAACCAAGGCAAGAGCTGCAAAGGAACTATAAGGGAAGATTTTTTTTGTGAATTCCTATTTCTTTGAAGCTTATCAAAAATCATCCACTCTTTCCAATGCTAATTTAGAGTTACAGGTAGTCCCAAACCAAAACTAAGTCATTCCACAAGCAACAGAAATATCCCATAAACAAAGTGCATCAGCCCCACATGGCAGTACTGGTCCTTTCTCCTCCCAAAAGCCCTCTTTCCCACTATCTCTTCTGGTATCATCCCTGACACCGCCACAACAGATGCACCCTCAGTTCCTTGCACGTATCCAAGCTCCTGGCTAAGCAAAAGATGTCCTGCTGCTTCAGAGCCCCACATATGAGCTCAGTGGTCATGGCTACCTATAATGGTACACATAACTGATGAATCCTTTAATTCATTATGCAGTTTAATTCATTATGCAGTTTCTTTCTCACAGGAGTACTAACCCACCATTTTCACATACTTCTTAAAATTAAATAAGATAACTCATTGTTCTTAGCAATAAAAAGTGGCTGAAAGGCTCAAGCATCAAGAAAAGGGAAAGAAGGCTGACTGCTTGTTCATGTAATATCATCCACTTAAAATGTGACCATGAGAAAAAGAAATGGAGACTAGGTAATCAATAAAGGGAATATTAAAAATGTTACACTGTATTTGACTGCCTTTGTCTGCTGCTTCTTTCAGTGTATGCTTTGAAAGGAAGGGGAATCTTTTCATAGCTACATATTAAGAGGGTCTTTGCAACAACTGAAAAAGGTAGAAATGTTTTAAGATGTAACCTTTGATTGAGGAATAGTTTCCTTCTATCTTCCTAGCAAATTCTGCAAGTGTGAAATTGAACACAGAACAACAATCGCATTAAGTAAAAAAAAAATGGAAGTATTCAATTAAAGCTACTGAAAGATGCATCATGTATCTAGAAGATAGTGGCAACAGCTACCACTTTATTCAGCTGTTATTATTTATCACTCTTTGCTGAATACAAGAAAGATATTTATTAACCTTGTATTGGGAAGAGAGAGTAGTACTGAGTGTAGTTTCAGCACTGCAGCAGAACAAATCAATGATTTCTGTATAAATCCTGAAGATTTTTTAAAAATCTGAAGCTTCGGTGGAGTTTGTAAAAAGATTTGGGAGCTTACTGAAAAGCTGAAAAAAGAAGAACAAAAAAACAAAGGAGGAAACATGACAAACAGAAGAGATAAACAGATGAAAGAGAAGAATACCATAAGAATTCAAACACAAACTAAAAAAAAGGATCTTATTGAAACACAAAACAAATCCCTCCCCATTCAATCATTTCAAATTTCCCATCATTTCCACATATTTAAATTGACATATGCAAACAGTTATCTGATGTTTTGCTTGGTTCTACCTGCACGGGAAGGACAACAAATTGGAGAATTGGTGTAGGCATTGAGAAAGACAGTGCCATGTCTTTTCATAAAATTTATGGAAGGTAAATCCACAGTCTGATTTCCTGGCAAAAATGTCAAGCGTCCATCCTGCAATAAGATAAAAGCAACACACACAGAGCATTAATGCAAACTATTGGCTGCATGAATTCATATATTTGTGTTACCTTGGACTTGTGTTGCTCAAATGCTGCCAATTCTACTCAGGCATGGAAAACAGCGTAGAGAAGCTCTAAGTAGAACAACAGAAAATGGATCACTTTTGAAAAAGTGCAATGGAAAAGATAACCAGGCTTCTTTATAGCAAAATTAATTCCACCGTATCACTAAACATATTCCAAGCTCCAGTCCTTCAGGGGTGGGGTCCTACCACGACACATTCAATGGGAATAGGTACAGTGAAAGGTAACAAGGAATAAGGCTGAATCCCAATGTAGATGTGTGCACTAGAAAATATTTCTGTGAAACCATCATTGATTCCTCATCCTTTTTAAAGGTTTATCCATACCACTTCTCTGTGAATTTATTTGAAACTATGGACTGGAAAAAGGACCAGAAAGCTAAAGGAAGGCTATTTTCCCACAGAAATCCCACCCACAATGGTTCCCTTTTGATACTTTCATAATGCTAATTTTGATGCTTCCATAATGCTTATTTCATTTTAATAACCTATTTGTTTAGACAGATTTTTTAATCAGTAACTTAAAAAAGAGTAAACATTTTGAATAGGTAACTTTACAGTAAAAGATTATCATCACATGAAGCCAGGTTTCATGCAGAGTGCAATATTTCACGTTACTGTGTTTTTATCTGTCACTTTTATTCCTTTACTTGGTTGAATAAGATGTGCCAACACAGCCCCAGCCTGACTGGCTATTCAGCAAACAGACAGGCAACCATGCATCTGCAGTTTTAACTGCAGAAAAAAGTAATTCCTGCCATTTGGTTTCAGGCAGAAATACTCTTGGATAATCCAGCATTGTAGAGAGTCACTTAATTTGGCACCAGTAGAGCTAACTGGAGCATCCCAGCCTCTGAAACCAGCTCATATCAGAACAAGCTAAATGAGCAATCACCTAATTTTGTATACTACTACAAATGGCATCTTGAACAAGCGTTCAGCAGGACGAGCTGCAAATAAAGCTGTAATACACAATAAGAACTTGACCAAAACTTTGGGCTGAAAGTGCTCTTTAGAAAGTTGTCCTGGTTCCAGCCAGATACGGTTAATTTTTGTAGCAGGCAGGATAGGGAACAAGGCTAGGATATGGAGGTTATTGTGTACCACCTCATGTCATCAGGAACTGGGAAAGGGGTCCCTTCCAGGTCAGAGTGGTGTGACAGCCGTCAGGTACTGCTGGGCTCTGCATAATACAGGAGCGAGCATTCAAATGGGAATTGCTCACCTCTCTTGTACTTTTTTGTTATTAATGTTGTTGCTGTTACTGTTCTAGTAAACTGTTACAGTTCTGCAGTGTCTAGTAAGTTGTTCTTACCCCGATCCATGACCTTTATCTTTTTTGTGTCTCCAATTCTCTGCTCCAACGTGCCACAGAGGAATGGGAGGGGGACGGAGGAGAGAGCAGGAGGCACATGGTTTGGAGTGATTTCAGTGGGAACACTAAATTGGAGAATATTATTCCTAAACCATGACAAAAGTATACAACTGCTGTGCAGTCCTGTAAATAACACATCCTTAAGTTTCTCCAACAAAGTCTTGTTGGAACAGCTGGAGATAAGAGTTCCTTATTGATACTGTGATACCATATTCAATGACACAGCAGCAAAAGAACTCCATATTCTTGGTATCATAGTACGCTTGGTGTACTGTTTCTATTGATGTTTCTCTAGATGACAGGGTATTCAGTGAAAGTAGTAAGCATCTTGCATTGGCTGAGAAGGTGGAAGCTCAACAGCTGTTTCTGGAAATCCATCCTCTAAGAACTGCGTAGGATTTCCAGGTTCTGAAATACCTAAGGAAATAAAATTACTTTAACACAAACAAGCATCTTTCATCCAGGAACTTAAGCTGCAGTGCAAGCAAAGCCTGTCATCTGTCATTCAGGAGCAGAATTGCTACTAGCACATTTCACCAGGAAACCCTTGGAATAGCACCATGCCTGATGCGATACAGCAGCAGAAAGCTAGCTGTTCAAGCGAGAGGTCACTCTTCTGCAGGCCAAACACAATCCAGCATCACTGTGAAGAAAATTTTTGTACCACTTGGCAAAATAGATGTGATTCCTTCACAGGCAATGTGACCCACAACAAAGGCATACTTTCTAATAAAAGTCCAGACCTTTCAACAGCCTGCAGGACTTAAGCTTTTTTTCCCAGAAAAACTGTTAGTTTCAATGGTACTCCATCCTTCCTATTCTCCAGTAGTGACGCAATCAAAATGGTTCATCTATTTCTACCTTCAAATCCATCTCAGAAAAAAAGCTTACACAACACACTTGTTTTACTATATTCTTCTTTCTATGCACTGTGCAAATATGACACTCTTCAAAAACAGCACCTTGTTCTTAATTGTTTACATAAGAATTCCACAAGCATTGTGGGTTTTGCCTTTCTTTTTTGTAAGGGTTACCTCATTAATCACTGTAACACAGTTTACGAGAATCTGCCTGCTTAAAGGCGACATACAAAAGTTCACCTAAGGTTTGTCTGCAGCCTCTGCTAGCATCTGGATATAAAATGCACGTTGACTAACCCTCAGGATCTTAAATATTGTAATTTTAAATATTGGTAAATAGACTTTTAGTAAAAGCTGAAAATTTGGAGCAAAAACATGCATTATTTTGGAATATTAAGACAGACTACTGAAAATAAAATTAACAGAGAATAGAGTCAGAGGAAGGAAAGTCAATACGGAGCTATTACATAAATAAAGAAGGAGCTTATCTTTGATATCATAATGAATGTGTTTAAAGATAGGGTTTGAAAAAAGGTAATACATGTTTACCAAATATTTAGGAAAAATTCATCTCAAGAAAAACAGGCAGCAGGCAAAAAGCCAACTGCTTTTATCTGTGCAGTCAAGGATGGAAGCACACAAAAGCTAGGAATCCAACTTCCTCAGCAGTGAAAGAGAAGTGATGAAATGTGAAAGCACCTGAAGCTTAACACCACAGAGCTTACGTTTGATTCCACAAGAAGAAGTGTTCAGGTGAGTTAGAGAAACCAAGGCTCCTCAGAACACATCAAAGCACTTCCAGTGTACTGGTGGGCACAGTGAGAAAACTGTGAAGATACATGCAAGGACTAGTATTTTTGAGAGGAGAAATATCTGTGTGTCTGAACGTTAAACCAAATATAAATATAAATCACTGTAATGAAGCCACTAGACGCTTACCACTATAGATACATGTCTGACAAGTTTATTGTGTTGTTACACCTTATAAGAGCCTCAATAAACCAGTATTTGGTGCTCAGTAAGTCAGTAATTTCATCTGTGATTTTAGAAATTGGCTATCCCATTTGTTGTGGAGATTTAACATTCACAGGATTTACAAGAGGAAGGCTAACAGGGTTTAGTGACCTTGCTTGCCATTAGGTTTTTCAAGCCAACCGAAGAGCATACACGTTACATACCAGCCCTGCTCCAGTGGCGGTGGCCCTGCCACGGAGTCCGGCTGGCACACCCCGCTCCGGGGTGACAAGCTCCATCACACCAGACCGTGGGAGCCACCTGCGCAGAGGTTTTCGGCTACTGTAACGCCTCTGATGCGAGCACGGCGCACCCTTCCGGGAAGCGGGCCGCATTTTGTTTGCACAGCGGGTAAACACTCGGGTCGCGAGAGTCTCGCCACACTCCGGGCCCGGGGCTGCTGCAGCCCCGCCGAGCCTTCCGCGCCGCGGGGGACCTGCGCAGTAAACTCCTGTTTGCGCATGCCCGTGCCTCTGGCCTAGGTAGTGCACCCATACGGCCACGGTGCCTCATCCTCGGTAGTTCCATGCAAGCCACCGCCGAGGATTTCCCCCCCTTTCCTTTAATTGTCAGGGTGCTCTTCCACGCCCCGGTCACTCACCATGGAGTCGCAGGCCACCAGCACCACGTTAGGTCGGGGCTGGTCCCCGGGGGCGGTGGGCCGTGGCCTTGCTCTCGCCCCGGCGGCCATGAGGAGCAGCGCCAGCCTGGCTAGCCCCAGCAGCCCGCCGTTTCGCATCGCCTCGCCACCGTGGCCTCCAGCTCCCGAACCGAGAGGAGCAGCAGCTCCGAAATCAGATTCCAGGGCTCTGGCTACAGCATAAGATTTGACCCCGCCCGACGCTACCCGCTCACTGCGGCCTACAACTCCCACGGTGCCCAGGGCGACGGCCTGCAGTTCCCAGCGTACCCTGGGAAATGGGAACTACATCTCCCGCAGTGCCCCAAGAGAAAATGGCGGCTGCCCTGGCGCGTCACTGCCCCGCGTCGGAGTGCGCATGTGCCCGGCTGGCGGCTGAGGTGGCGGAGGCGGCGGTGGCTGAAGGTGCGGCGCGGACAGGGGCGGGTGGCGGCGCGCCGTGGTGGCCTGGCTCGGTCCGCCGCGGCTTTCCCTGGGGGGACTGCGGGCGTGGATTGCCTCCCCATCTGCGGGCCCCGGACCCCACCCGCAGGCTGAGCTGAATGGCCTCACCCTAGGGGTTGGCCGCCTCCCCGGTGCCCAGGTTTGCGTCCAAGTGGTATTTTGGCTCATGCTGGACAGTGACCGCGGTGGGGTGAGTTTGTGATGGCCGAAGCATTTGTTCTCTCGTAGGAAGCAAATTTATCTCTAGGAGCTGCTGAGCAATGCAAGTCCGACAGATTTCTGTATAGGTTCTGAGGGAATCTTGGAAATTCGGTGTTATGCTATGTCCAGCCATTCCTTTATTTGTGCTTTGCAGCTCCTAAAAAGTTTTTTTGTTCTTCAGCTGGTTGCTTTTTTCGTCTTCTTGGGTGCTGGGAGCGGCAGTGTTGTTTCTCAGTCTCATCCGATCTCGGCAGCTTTGACTGTGGTGTTTCTAAAGTTCATTTTGGTGTACAACATACACCAAAACAGTGCATGATTGTGTTCAAAAGCGTGAACGCCTGTTTGTTGTGTCCTTAAATGCTTTTTCGTTTTTCATTCATGGATGTAGTCAGAAGCAGAGTCTGCCGTAAGCCTGCATGAAGGGAGAGGAGCAGCGCGGGCCACAGCGGGGCGTGACAGATAGCCGTGGTGCTGCAGTAGAAAGCACCCAAGAAAAAAACTGATTCTTAGCAGCCACAGGAATGCATTTCTCCGGCGATGGGTTCTTAAGCATGATTCACTGCTTAGTTTCTTTTTTAGAGAGGAGCTGCTGTGAGTAGGGTGTTTTCTCCTAAGTCTAGCTATAGGCTCTTAAAACACCTCTTCCTTAAATGTGTCTTAACCTGCAAAAAAAGTTTCATTCTTGGATAGCTACTTTTTATCATTTAACTCTTTGGAATAATGACTGAATCCTGCATTGGAGCTAAATGTGAATAGTATTAACTATGCCATCTTTTTCGTCAGTTTCTGGTGCTGTATGCATTTTGGCATACTGCACTGTATTTCTCTGTTTAAAATAACCTCTGTGCTATAAAGCTATAAACGTTTTGTATGTGTCAGAATATCTGTTTTTACAAGAACTGATGATACATCCTTTGTATTTAGCAGCCACGATGTCAAATAAGGAGGTGAAGGCAGCATTAAAGAATGCTAGAGACGCAATAAGAAATAAACAGTATAAGGAGGCCTTAAAACATTGCAAGGTAATTAATTTTATACTTGGAAGATTAGTTTGGGGCTTTTTGCACATTGTTTTCTTTTTCCCATACCTCTACAGCTGTATCATAGTGCAGGGTATAGAGTACCTTATTGATGTGATAGTTGAGATGGATTTTCAGATTTAACTTAATTGATTATTCGTGATAGTTTCCCACATGTAAACTTTCATTCCCCTTCCTTTTGAATTTGCTTACATGTAGCAATAAGAGTATTAAGTCTAGAATGATAGAAATAAAAATCCATTTCTAAGCTAGACCTTATAGAAGTGGTTTAATTGCTGACCTGCAGATACAGGTTACTAGCTCAACACTTCAGCATTCTCTGATGTAAAAAACTGAAGTTACTAATCTCAGCATCTTCCTTAAAATTACTTAACTTCTAATATTGCCACATAAAATAATCCAACAAACTATAGTGATAAAACTCAGTACGTGGATCTATAAGTTACATTTCTTTCAACAGTTTTACTTAAAATTCTGTATTTTTAGGCAGTCTTGAAGCAAGAAAAAAATAACTACAATGCTTGGGTATTCATTGGCCTGGCAGCTGCTGAGTTAGAGCAGCCTGATCAGGCAAAAGGAGCATACAAGAAGGCTATTGAACTTGAACCAAACCAGTTACTGGCATGGCAGGTATGTGACTATCTACTTTTTGTTTTCCTCAAAAGTATCACTATGGGATTAAATATAGGAATAAAGCAGAGTTAAGACTTGTATCTTGTTTTCTTGAGGCCCTTAAGTTCCACAGAAGCTTTGGAGTAGATGGGATTCCTATTAGTTGCATGTCCAATGTAAAACCATGGTGAATTTTATTTTCATTATATCTGAGTTAGTATTTCTTGTATGGACTACAGAGCTGTGAGACATGCAAGGGAGAACATGAATTGAAACAAATACAGTAAATTTGTCCACATAAAAATTTCTATGCTTGCAGCTAAAGAAACACTTGACAGTACTTCTCTTACAGAGAGAAAATATTTTGTCTAGTAATGTATTTTTCCAGCTTTCAGCATTAAGTGGATTGTTCATGAATGTCGTTGTTACTTGAAAGCAAAAGTGTACATTTAAAATAGCTGTGTGGCGTGTGCATTACAGCCTATTGCAATATAGATTTACAACCTACAGTTTTGTTATGTATTGATTCATGAAACATAAGGTTTCATATTAAGTCTGTTGCTGGCATCAACAATCTAAGTTTTTCTAAGATAATAAGGTTCTTAGTATTTTCAGTATAAATGCTATTTTAAAGTATAACTGTTTGTGCCTGAATTCAGTGTATGTTGAAATTTCCTCACTTTTATGATTAGATTCTGGAAGCTCTCTGGCTTTCTTGATACAACACTTGGGTGTATACGTATGTTATTATATATTTTGCATATTATATATATAGTTCATAAGGCCTAGTGAAGTTTTATATTGTCTTTTGTGCAGACAAGATCAAGTAATATATACAAGTTTCAAACAATTTTTGGTATTACTTTAGAAAATGAAGAAAGCTTTTCACTTAATGTAAGCAGATTGAGTGGGCTGTGCAGAATTCTGCGCAGTGGTTACTGCCTTATCACTTGACTCCATTGAAAGCAATGAAATATTTTTTGTACACAGAACAGGTAGCATTCTCATAAAACATAAGCATTGTCATCAAATCTTACTTCCTTTACTTTTTTTTTGTGGTTTTTTTTTTCTTAAGGGATTAGCAAATTTATATGAGAAACTGAACCAAATAGATGTCAAAGGAGACTTAGCAGATGTTTACCAGAAACTCTTGGAACTTTATGAAAGGTAAAAGATGTTGAATGCCATAAATTCAGTCTCTAAGATTTCTAGTTCAGTGAATGCCATTGGTGATACATAGTATAGACTTTGGGTTTTTAAAGCCTTCTCACATGAGTGATTTGGCCCTTTTGCTGAGGTTTTCTCTGCTTAGGTAAGGTTTCTTTTTCCTGTCCCTTTTGGTAGAACAAAAACTCTCTTAGTTTACTTGTACTCGAGGCTAGTATCTTAGGGAGTTCCATGTTATCCTCTTCCTGTCTAAACTCACTGCCTTGAAGCATTTATCTCTGATAGTTCATTGCCTGCATTAATAAGAAGGCTTATTTTTCACTGCTTTAAGATCACAGAATATGTGTCATGCAATTCGTAGAGGCACAGTTCTGAGCAAATCTAACTCAGCTGTCACTATAGCTGACTGGAGTGTTTGGTTGTTCACTTATTTTGAAAACTGATCCAAAAGTCCCTAAAAGTAATTTTTTTTTATTCAGAGCAGCAATGAGTAAAACATATAGGGCAATTTTTAGTATTTATTCTAAATATTAGTTTGACAACTGAACTTAATGAAAAAAATTATTTGTCAGAATTTGTAAAACATTACATTGTTATATGAAGAACTTAGCTTGTTTTGGGGGGATTTTCTTCCTTTCTAGTGGTGACAAGCAGAAATGGTGTGATATATGTAACAAGCTTGTGGAACTATACCATCAAGAAAAGAAATATTTAGAGGTAGGTCAAGCACTTTCTTCTGACAATAATTTTCCGTTTGATCTAACTACTTTTCATCAAGGAATCCCCACTCTTACGAGCCACAGACCACTTAAGATCTCCTTGTGGACCACAACCAGGAAGAACTGCTTTTAACTGTGTTTTGTCTTTTTCACTGGGTGAGACTTGGATGCAATCCATTAAACTAACAGAACTGGCAAAGACTATTAGTATTGAGACTGAAAGGACAAAATATCATTCTTCTGTTGTATTTCTAGAAGTCAAAAATGGTATCAAATGCACATTTACATGCAGTATGTGTGAGTCAGGTGTCCTTTGCCTGGCTTGGCCAGTTCTGGCTGTTTGATGAGCCTTTCACTGGTGGGGTGATCCCTTCCTAGGCTGTTACTGAAGCTTCCTTCTAGACGGTAAGGTGGGATATGTACACAACCTGAACTCGATTGCATGTGTCTTATGTACTGCATTACCAACACAATAATAAGGACACCAAAAGCCTCTTCAAAGCAGCAAAAGCTTTGCAGTAATCATTGTGAGACTGGTCAGTACCATGAGGTGGAGTTGTTAAATGGCTATGTGGTTCAACAGTAGTGTTTCTGTTTCTTGCAGTCTCTATAATATTGTTGCAGAATGTGTATTTTGGAGGTGTGCTGTTCACTTTGCTCTTTGAAACGGCTGTTTTCTTATATGGCGGTGCATGCTCGTACTCTATGTCATCTTCCCACCTCTCGTCCAGCAGTGGAACATGAAAAATTTTACATAGCACAGAGTGTGAGGCTGAGGGCTATTGATTAGCTCCAAAGCCTCATTATATACCAGCTTCTAAACTTAATGCTTAACTTAACTTCTAAACTTAATGCTGATAGTTTAGCATATGAAGGCATACTTACTGTGTATGGAGCAGGAAACCGAAGTTAGCCTTCAGGGTCCTATTTTTTCTTTTCAGTTCTGTTGCCTTTTCCATACTGGAATTTCAGTGTGGACTGCTGCTTTTGTTCTCTTTCTGTTCGTAGTGCTCTAGATCTTTAGGTCTACTTTTACTGTTGATTTCCTCCAGGAACCAGAGCCAGAATTCATATACACTTCATGTTCTCTACCTTACTTACTGTACCTTGGAAGGTGGAGAGGTCCCACACAATTGTTTGGGACTCGATTTTTAATTAATCAGAAAGCAGGTAAATCTGGATTACTGTAAATGTTACTGTGTTGTCTACCCTAGCATGATTGAGTTTGATACCAGAGGGGTAACCCAAGAATGAGGAGATCTACTGTGTCTGTGCACTTTGTCAAAGAAAAGGGTGTGCAGGATCTGCTTTCTGATCAAGGACAGAAGAAGGATAACGGGAGGACATCTCGATTAGGAATGCAGCCGCAGCATAAACAAGAGTACAAAAAGACTGAACCAGGGGAGGGGGTTATGGTAATAAGCGATTATAATATGTGTGTGGTGACTGTGTATAAGCAACGCATTTGCAGAGGATCGGAATGCACGCCAGGTGGAGCAATCTCCCGTGCATCCCTTACCCAGTAAATAATGCCGACTTCTTAAAGCTACGCTGATGTTAAGGAGTTTATTTACCCAGTTTTCAGTGAATTTTGGTGGCAAGTTGACTACTTATATTGGACTTTCAGCTCTTTAAAGAGTAATCAGCATGGGTCTTTTGTTCTTGTTGACAGGTGGCTGAAACTTGGCAGAAACTAATAAGGATGAAACAGGAGGAAGGTGCAGAAAAGGCAGAGCTTCATCAGCTTTGGAAGAAGATGATCCAGTTACTGGAAGACAGTACAAGGAACCAGGATAATAAGACTGGGCAGTTGGTAATGTTTCTCTCTCCTTGTTCAGCTAGGTACATATACATGTCCAGTGCAACTAGTAATTGAAGCCTGTTTGTCTGAGTTGACTGTCTCAATGTCCAGAGGAAAAGTTGGGCAGTTTTACCTTCTTACAAAAGCAGCAACTGTGCAGCAGCCTGAGATGAGCCTTAGGTGTATCGAGTCACCTAAGTTCTTCATGAATTGTTCTAGCATGGTTTGTTCTACAGGGTGTAGTCCTTCAGTAGCAGACTGCTTCAGCACGGGTCCTTTTCTTGCTCTCACTTATTGTCACTCCTCTCTCTGCCTGTAATTGCTGTTGCACTGGTTTCTGCCCCTTCTTGAATCTGTTATCCCAGAGGCACTCCCAGCATTGCTGATGCTCTCGACCTCAGCCAACAGCATCCAAGTCTGTCTTGAAGCCAGCTGGCATCAACTGTTGGACATGCAGAAAGTTTTTAGCAGCTTCTCATAGAACGCACACCACTTAGCCTCCCATTAGCAAAGCTTTGCCACACAAAACCAAGACAGACGTTCTTCACAACAACAAACTTCCCCCTGCTTTCATCCAAGTAGGAAAAGATGAATTTGTGACGTTTTTCCATTTCTTTGTACCTACTCTTTATCCTAGATAGGAATGTTTTGTTTCAAATTTTCTTTTCTCCTTTAGATTTTCTCCTCAGATTTTCTTTGTCATCTGGTTTCTCAGGAAACTGTCAGAGCTGATTGAAATGGAACAGAATGCTCATGAGTTACACTCATCCTATTTTCTCTGGGGACAAAGTTAATTTTATCTGATTTATCTGTTCTTGGAAGATGAACCTCCTTCAACATGAAGAGTGCAAATTTCTCATCTCCAGTGCACTTGATAGTAGTGTTTCAGAAAGGGGAAGATACAAATAGAAGTTATTTCAGATGGCAGAAAATTGAATCTGGATCTCTACTTTTGAGAAGGCAAAGGCTTTAACTTACAAGCTAGTGTAGAAAAGAGGTGCTGCAGGCAACACTGCTTTCTTTTTCAGAAAGAAGAAATAACTTGAAAATATTTTTAAAATAGCATAAACTTCAAGAATAGGTTTCACATTAAAATCTAAAGTTTACTGCAGTTTTGAGTAAAGCACCTGAAGCTGGAAGGATGTGGACCTGAAGGCAGCACACTTCAGTATTTCTCTAGTGACAAGCTGTGTACAACTTTCTGTTTAGCATGCTTGTTTGTAAGCCTGCACTCTGGTGCCTGTGTTCCCCAATATATAAAGAGTCAAGAAAAAAACAACTAGACTTCTAGACCAGAGTGGGGAGAAGGGCTGACAGCCAACCTTACAGGATAGCAGCCTGATTTCTTTCTTTGAATTAGAATTAGTTTTGAAGGAGAATGTATGTTCTTAAAATTTTTATCTTGCTTGTACCATCTTACATTTTGTTGTAGCATTATTATTGCTTCATCTTGTACTAGACAGTTTAGATGCTTTGAATGCTGAGTGCTGCTTCATGATAAGAAACTTGCTTCATGTCTTTCTCTGTCAATAGCACTAGTGTAAATTTAATGAGTAAGATCTAGATTATAATGTGTAACTATCCACTTTAATATGGAAGGGCTGGAAAGCATGTCCTCTAAGGAAGGATAACTTTGGGTTTTCCTAGTTTGGAGGAGTCTGAGGGGTGCCCTCTACTGTCTGCAGCTTCCTGAGCAGGGGCGGTAGAGAAGGAGGTGCTGAGCTATTCTTTTTGGGATCTCGTGATAGAATGTGTGGGATTGGTTCACAGGACTTGACATGTGGCAACATTTCTTTACCAAAAGGGTTGTCAAACACTGAAGCAGCCTTCCTAAAAAGTCATTTGATGCCCCAAATCTATCAGTGTTCAAGACGCATTTGGTCAATGCCCTTAATAACATGCTTTAGCTTTTGGTCAGATCTGAAGTGCTGAGACATGTGGACTAGATGATTGTTGTATGTTCCTTCCAACTGAAATATTCTATTCTATGAAGATAACATTTCTCTAGGTTTAATTTTTTTTCACTCCTGATTTTTTGTTATTTCAGCTTTTGACTGCGTTTGAAAATGCGCTCCACTCTGCTGACTCTGTTCCTGGTGAAGACCACCAAAATCTTTACAAAGATTTCATACAGTGCTTGTCAAAAGTAAGGTTATTTTGAAGTGTCTTTCTAGTAAGAAGATAGATGTATTATTTCACATCTGAGAACTCACACAAATAACTGTTTACTTATTTTTCCTTTTAAGTTTCCTCATGAAGCAGCTAGGTTGGAAAAGGCCTGTCATGATATGATGGTTTTGTACCCTACTATGAGTTACCCTTTGGAAGTACTTTGCTTGCACTTTGTTCAGTCAGGTGAGTAGGATGGATTTAGGCATTTCTGCGGCTTAAATTTTTTAAATAGTTGATTTTGTGACAATCCATTTACACATTTTTTACCTTTCACAAAGAGTGTACAAGTACATTCTTTACTTCTGTGTTACGTTTCTGGAAATAAAGTGTTTGGTCCTATGACTTGTCATTTCCTTGCCCTGTAACTGAGTAGTGGCTCTAAGTGACAAAAACTTGCCATAAGTGAAGTCCAACTCTTTGAAGTCTCAAAGAAAAAATGCCTTATTTGAAAAACAGCCTCTCTGGGTAAATGAAGGTTAGCTTCTTGACCTTTTAAGAAAAAATGAAAGGGTGTTAGGCAGTGCTCTGAAGTTCATGATGGACTACCCTTAGGTTATTCTTGACAGAGATTTGCTTTCATCACAAAAAAATAAATACCCAAACAGATAAATATTCATGAAACTCTGTTAGAAAGTATGCTTTGTGAATAGGGAATAACAGATCTGTTAAGATATGTATTCTGAGTAGAAAGGAGAATCTTTGAGGGGATAAAAACCAAAACCTGGTGTGTTCAGAAGTGCAGGGATCTGATGCATATACTATTTTAAAGTCATTTACGAAACAACATTGCAATAGTATTGGACACTTTCTCGTCATTTTCAAATGTAATTATTAGATTTTAGCTTTTCATTTTATTGTTTAAGGCATCAGAAGTTGATTTTATTTCTTTTTAAGCAAGGAAACTAAATCAGAAAAATCAGAAAAAAAACCCTCAAGAAATAACTTTCAGCTTAGGTAGAAAAAGGCCTTTTCCTGTGTTGAAGAAATGGAATATGGTAGCAGAATCAAGCAAGTGAGAATTTTTCACTTTGTTTTGAAAGTATGAAGACAAATGAGGCCCAGACTCTCAATTTGTAAAGTGTTTGAAAATGCTTTACATCTTGGAGAAACAGGCAGAAACTAATTTTCAAAGGAAAAGCTAGCACAGTTCTTGTATACTAACACTGTCAATTTCTCACCATCCTACAGTCTTCTTGGAGGGGGAAGGATGCTGCTTATGTTTTAGTAAGGCTGTTTGTTTAGATCTGAGTCATGTGTTTTTATCCTTCATGTCCTGCACTTCTCAAAGCCTTGTTAATTTAGATGCATTGTAAAGTCACTTCTAGCAAAGGCAGATGAAAGCAGCTGTTATGTCACATGAATCAATTTCTTAAGGAAAATAATAGTTTGAAGGTTGTTGCAACAAGTCACAAAGTGCCTGTAAATATTGCCAAGTCTGCAATCACAGCTAAAAACAAGAGTCAGAAGTTAGTGGCATCAGTTAAAATTAAGCTAAAATATTAAATTATGTGTTTTCACAGCAAGGTAGTTTCAGCAAGCTCATCACAGTAAATTGGTAGGTACACAATGTCTCTTACAGAAAGAAATTATTTTGATTTATTTGTGGCAGATTCTGACATGTGGGCATTCAGCTGAACTTACATAAAGAGTATATTAAGGAATTAGTATTAATTAATAAAAGAAGTATACCTGGAATAATTTAGCAAAAGTGGTTATCCAGGTTTCAGACTGTCAGTTTATTTTGTTTCACAGTACTGAGTATTTAGATTATTTCTTGGGGTTTAGTTTTTTTGTGGGGTAGAGGATGATAATGTGTAGTGCCTTTGAAAGATCACTTTGAACTCAAAGGATAATGATCATTTACACAGATAAGGTAAGCTGTTGCAGTTATTTTTTTTAATCTAAGACCCTGCAAAACTTGTCTTTTTCCGAAACCAGGTACTTTGTCAGAAAAGGCGCTGAACTGTTTCTCTAGACTTTTGGAGATGGATGCAAACAGTGGTCCAGGCATCATTGGTTTTGGTATAAAATGCCTCAAAGAAAATAAATACAAGGAGGCTGTTAAGAGTCTTACTGAAGGTAAATGTGTAATATAAAATGTGAGTAGTCTGTAACTTGAACACCAGCTTATGTTTATGGTGAAAAGTTTGGGAATCTTATACTTTCGGAGTAGTTTGCAAATTCTAAGACCAGCTAGGTATTAAAAGAATGCTTAACACTTCGTCTGTGTTGAGATGTTTTAAATATAGCTTTAAGTATAACATTTCTGAAGCCTTTCATTTGTATTATAGTAAGCTCTGTAGTATTTTAAGGTAAACTGTTTTTAATCCTACTGTTATTGGGGAAATGGCTATATGAAACACTAAATGGAGCAATAGCAGTAAATGAAGGAATGCGGAATTTGTGAAGTAAAATGTAATGCAACTTCTCTAGTAGAGTTACTGCATTTCTCTACCTGAACAAAGATGACTTTTCTCTGAAGTTACTTCATTTTGAGTTGGGTAAAGACTCACATTGAGTATCTAGAGAGAAATATTGTAGGAGTTTCTTTTTTGTTTTTGTTTTACAGTAACCATAGTTGCTGAAGACTTGGTTTACTAATAGGAGTTGTAGGAGTTGTAGAGGTTTCTTTCTTTTTTGTTTTTGTTTTACAGTAACCTTAGTTGCTGAAGACTGGGTTTACTAATCTGTAAATTAACTTGCTTGTATTGAAATGGCAAAGTTCTTTCCAAAGTACTCATAAGTATACTAGAGGGAAGATGAGACTGCCCACTCTCACTGTGCTGCTGTGGCAGCTAACAGTGAAAACTGGGTAAATAATTGGGATGTAAGCATTCATGAATCAGACTATGCTGTGATGTCCTGCGTCCATTCTTCTAGATTTAGAATAAGGTTGTTTCTGAAATGGAATTTTGGAAGAGTCTACAGTGAAACAACATCTTGCCTAAAATACGAAATAAAAGTTTCACGTGCCTATGAGCACATGAAGAGGAAAAGGTATGCCTTGGAAAACAAATTCTTCTGGCAAAAATGGCCATTGTATGTTTTGGCAAAAGATAGTATTTTATTTTAATTAATATTAAGTTTTTCTGTTTTTACTTTTATGCATACACTTTGCTTACAGTGGAGAGAACACAAAGACAAGGCTCTTGGTATAATGTGTAAACACAGAGAGTTTGGAAATAATGTCTCTTCCAACAAGTCATGTGTTTGCATCTTAGGCGTTGAGGCTTCCAGGCATTACTTAGTAGTTATATATCAGAAGACAGAAATTCAGTTTTATTAGTGGATCTTTAATTAAGGCAGGTTCATCAGAAAGTTTCACTATATGTAATGTAATATCCAAAATTAAGTGTAATTTACATGCTTTCTAGTTTTTGCCTTGTTGCCTGGAGGCCTCTATGTCCAAAACAGTCTAAAATAAGACTCTGAAAAAATTACTGCGAGTCTTACTATATGATTGATATGTTTTTGATGGCATTATATGGAAATAATCTACGAGCTACAATGTCTTGGCAACTCTTAAGCAACTTTTTAAAGTGTCTTTTTTAAACTCTTACTAGGTTTGCAGAAGACTAACCAGTGTCCAGCAGCATGGTACTATCTAGCAGAGGCACAGATGAAAATCCATGAACACAGGAACGCTGTCCTGACCTGCAATCAGGGTAACTGCCTGCTAGTTGAAAGGGCAACTGCAGTGCTACACTGCTTTATATAGTCCAGCTAATGTGGCTTTTGTGTGGTAGGTCTGAGTTAGCAGTAGTCACAGTCCCTTGCTTTTTGCAGCCTCAAGCTTGTGCTACCTTTCTTGGTTTATGACAGCTGAAAAGCACTTTATGGTGCTTAGTCTCAGGAACAGAGAAAATACTTGGCTAAGTGGATCCAGAAAGCTGTCTGATGGTTAATATTTAGAAGGTTACGTGTTCTGGTGTGCTGCTTCTTCTGATGGTTAACCAATGTTGGCAAGCAACAGATTGCCTGAAACCACAAGGGTAGGTGTCACAAATATTTAGCCTGGTAGGTAATCATGTTTCAACCTGAAAATCAAATTTTTAATCAAGTTAGTGTAAAATGCAGAAATGATGCATAGTACAGCTGCATCTGAAGAAACTCACTGAATGTAAAACTTCATCTGTGCTAGCTGGTAGTGAGGGCAATTATTGCCTTAAAATATGTATTGATGCATATCTCAACTGAACAGGGCCACTCTCTGGTGGTTATAAATGAAGGAGCAGCTATAGTGGGCTTCTTTTGTGGCAGAGAGAAATGCAGTGAAAAATTTGTCAAGAAAGATTTGAAGAAGTAAAAGTATACAGACCTGGCCAAGCAATCATGGGAAATTGAGGGAAAGTACTTGCTGACAAGGGGATTTCAAAAGACCTATAAATTTGAGTGGAGGAAAAATAAAAACTGAACAAAATAGGTAAAAAAGAAATTGATTGGAGAAAGAATGAAAATGAGGAAATTCTTTTCCCATCTGTGTTGTGTGGAAGATCTCAGGGTAACTTTGTACCATGACCCTTCTTTTCAGCAGATCAACCTAGCAACTTGTCTATGATTATAGTGTTAATAGCAGTGTGTGTGAAACAAGACAAGGAAACATAGCATTAAGGAACTATGAGATACCAACTTAGGAATTGACTGAGATGAAAATGCTGAAGTTTTGAGGGGTTTCCATAATTTCTTGCTGAAACTGCCTTGATACCCAAATGCTTGGAAGTAGGTAGCATGGCTCTGAATTTTAAAAAGGAAAGTTCAGGGAAACCGCTGATAGGTCTGCTATATTTAATGGTTGAAATAGTGAAAACTGAAACAAGAGAGTTAAAGAATTTACGTAGAAAAATATTTTGGGGTAGACAGCATGGCCTTCTTAAAGTTGCTTGTTTAGAGCTCCTTCAAGGAGCTTATGAGCTCATAGATAAAGGAGATTTCCAAGTGGTAATTGGTATGGTCCCTTACATGACTGTTAAGGAAACTGAGTAGCCTTCCTTAAGTAGGAAGTGAAGTTGTAACATCGAATGTTGGGGTTTTTTGTTTTAAGGAAGTTAGAAAGTAGAACACAGTATAGTAATTATGTCTGTTTTCAGGCTGGAAGGAGGTGTCCCTGACATTTTCCCTGATACCTGTGCTGTTTATGAATGCTGAGTAATAGGGTTGTAGTTTGCTACTATGCAAAGTAGACTGCAAAACTTCGATGCGATTACCAGAGTGCATAACTGAGTGTTAAGACTGTAGAATTTTAATCGTTATTTTAAATGCAGAATGATAGAATTGTGGGAATAGTTGCTTTCACAAAACTGCTGTACACTCTAATTGAAGAAGTGTACAGAATGTCCTCATTTGGTATGAAAAAATAGGACTGTTTCTTTCCTCTGCTATGCTTTACAGGCAAGTCAGATGTTAGGAATTTCAGAGAAGGGAATGGTTAGTGAAACATATCATCAACACACAGTGGCTTTAAGAATTTCGGCATCATAATAAAATCTGCGTGTAGTTTTGGTAACTATGCACCCCATCTCAAAAAGAAAATAAGAGTAGAACTTAATAGACTAGAAATAAGATTGGTCAAATGGATTTTAAAATGCAGCATATGAGAACAAGTAAATAGCCTGTCAAGTCCTTTTCCAGCCTGTACAAGACATAATTTTGAACTCTATGAAGATGCAAATGATGTGGAATATAAATAAAGATCAAGTGTTTTGTTTTCCTTTGTGACATCTGGCTAGTGCCAAATGCAACTAAAATGTCAAGCTCAGAGCAAACAAAACAGGTTTTGTTTTTCAGTGCAAGAAGTTCGTTTCTAAAAGATGCTGTTGATGCAGAAATTTTTCTTGAGTCCAAAACTTTTGTAGACATTTGGAGACAATTTTGTGGAAACATTGCTTTTTACTTGTCCTGTCTTAGTGGCTGTATCAAATGAGACAACAGCTCATCATACATGAAAATAAATAAATACAGTTAATTGAGTTGTGTGGGAAGTTCTTGCCTTTGGAGAATGGTGATAC
>VWZV01005726.1:0-10053 GCA_013397155.1 Irena cyanogastra | reverse complement strand
TATCCAACCTGAACCTCCCCTGGCACAACTTTAGGCCATTTTCCCTTCTCCCGTTGGTAGTTGCCTGGGAGAAGAGGCTGACCCCTACCGTGCCACAGCCTCATTTCAGGTAGTTGTTGAGTGATTAGGTTTCCCCTGAGCCTCCTTTTCTCCAGGTTAAACAACCCCAGCTCCCTCAGCTGCTCCTCCTAGGACTTACGTTCCAGACCTTTCACCATCTTTGTTGCCCTTCTTTGGACATGCTCCATCACCTCAGTGCCCTCCCTGTAGTGAGGGGCCCAGAACTGGACACAGTATTCAAGGTGTGGCCTTGCCAATATTGAGGACAGGGGGGCAATCACTTCCCTAGCCCTGCTGGTCACACTATTTCTGATACAAGCCAGGATGCTATTGGCCTTATCGGCCACCTGGGCATGCACTGGCTCGCATTCAGCTGGCTGTCAACCAGCACACCCAGGTCCTTCACCAGGCAGCTTTCCAGCCACTCTTCCCCAAGCCTGTAGTGCCGCAGGGGGTTGTTGCGACCCAAGTGCAGGACTCAGCACTTGGCCTTGTTCAACCTCATACAATTGGTCTGGGCCCATTGATCCAACCTGTCTAGATCCTTCTGCCAGAGCTTTCCTATCCTCAAGCAGATCAGTACCCAAATTGGTGGTGTCTGCAAACTTACTTAGGGTACACTCAATCCCCTCATTCAGATTATGGAAAAAGGTATTTAACAAGCCCAGGATGATGTCATTTTGGAGACAGAGATGGATTTTTTTTTAGTGAAAACAAACTTTTTTAGAGTTTTATACGATGTGATATGTGTTGACTTGTTGCTTGTATATATATACATACATTTACAGAACTGTTTTCCCTTCTAGGATCCTTCTGTTATGCAAGTGACAAGAAATGTTCCACCAGGACTAGATGAGTACAATCCTTTCTCTGATTCAAGAACAGTAAGTGCATTTATTTATTTATTAATAATGCCACTTATTTTTTTTAGGTAAGATTTGTAGGGTATTGTTTTAAGTGTTTGGGACTGATGTAAAACATCCAAACTGGGGGAAGAGAGACCCCATGGAATGAGATCTGTGGGTTTGGATTGATGGCGAGTTGATTATGAGTCAACCATGTGCCCTGGCAACCAAAAGGGACAAGTGTGTCCTGGGGTGTATCAAGCACTGCATTTCTGTCTGGTCGAGGGAGATGATTGTCCCCCTTTACACTGCACTGGTACAGCTTCGCCTTGAGTACTATGTGCATTTTGGGGCACCTCACTATTAAGAAGCACATCAAACTATTAGAGTGCATCCAGAAAAGGGCAAGCAAGATGGTAAGAGGTCTTGAGGGCAAGACTTATGAGGAGCAGCTGAGGTTACTTGGTTTGTTCAGCTTGGAGAAGAAAAGGCAGATGACGTTGTTGCAGTCTATAACTTCCTCAAGATCGGGTAGCAAGGAAGAGGTGATGATCTCATCTCTGGTGATCAGTGATAGGATGCCTGGAAATGGAATGCATCTGCATCAGGGGAAGTTCAGATTGGACCTTAGGAAAAGGTTCTTCACTGAGGGGGTGGTTGGTCCCTGGAACAGGCTCCCCAGGGAAGTGGTCACAGCACCAAGCCTGCCAGAGTTCAAGGAGCATCTGGACAATGGCCTCAAGTCATATGGTTTAGTTTTAGGTAGTCCTGTGAGGAGCAGAGTTGGACGTAATGATCCTTATGGATCCCTTCCAGTTTGAGATAGTCTATGTTAAGAGCTAGCTAGAGGTAATGGAAGATGTGTAAGGATAGATAGTCCCATCAAGTATTTGGAGGATTCAGTGGATAGGATGACTTAAATGAGCTTTGACCCTTAAAGGAAAGGTGACTTGCTGAAAGGGGCCCAAAACAGAATTGAGTTTTGCCTTGTTGTGAATGGAATGATGCACTTCACTTATAAGAGAGAAGCAATAATAATTTTATTTCTTGATATAAAACACTGAGTTAACAAGATTTAATGGTAAATGTGACTGATTTGACAAGATTTGATGGCAAGGTACACTTGATTATTTACTGCACAGAGGACACAGTCAGATAAAGCTGTTGAGAAGACCCTTCCATTGAGTCACGAGGTTCAGAAAGGACCCCTTTGCTTTCTAAACTCCTCAGAGAGGAGTCTAGGTTCAGTGGAATCCAATCCTAGTCTCAGACTTGATCAACAGTTTATGTCTAAGGATTATATGTGCAGAATCAATCTTTGAAATCTTAGCTAAGTGATACAAAAGTTTAGCATGCTATTAATCACCAAGCATCTATTGTGTTAAGGAATCTTTCAACCTCAAGGAGTAACCTTGAGAGGTGTCCCTACTCAAGGGGAGATTCGAGTGTGCAGCCCGCTAACATGCAGAAGAGCTCAATGGGCCATGGGCTGTCCACTATTTATAAAGTAAGATGATGGATTTATATGAAAGCACACTTATTGGAATAATACCAATATAACCAGTGGGACGCGCCCTGGCTTGTCTGGCCTCTGTGTGTGAGCCTAATAACAGCAAATGGAGCGTCTTTACCCCAGAAGATGATATTAGCTCACGTGGCCACAAGTCCAAGCTTGCCAGGCTCCGGGCGTAGTGTTGGTCTCTGCCGGAGAGACTTGAGGCGAATGGTGGAGGAAGAAGGAGTGAGTCCTGAAGGAGAGTTATGTCCAGAGGTTTTTATTCTGGCCTGCAGGCTTCTGAATCAGTAACTGCCCTGCAGAACTCTAAACAGACCTTAAACATGCTTCCCTGATGTCTCCCAACTAACTGACTGACCGCATGGCATTGGCCCCTTTTTACCTGGGGGGAGAGGGGGAGGGGAGAGGTAGCAAGCCCACCAATCCAGGTAGGGGAGAGGAGGTTCCAGGGACAAAGGGATACCTGGATTGCCCAATGCCCCCCAGGGTCTAAGGCATCTTTTGAATCTGCCCAATCACACGACGCCCTTAAGATTGACAGATAGTCCTTAGCAGGAGCCAGGGTGGGGGGAGGAGGGGATACACACACCTGGGGAAGGGACCTTCCGGAGGAAGTGACCTTCTGGGGCAGATGCTGACATCGCACTGCAACACACACTGTCACTGTGTGAGTTAATGCAGGCAGGCAGCTGGAACAACCACAAAACCACAGCTCATATGTCGCCGTTATATCACGAGTGGCATATACTCCAAAGACATTTCTCAGAAGGCATATGATAGAAATGGCTTGAGTTTATCAGAAAACTTTTTTTTTTATACCTTACTTCGCTACAGGTGGACTTGATTGGTCCTTTGGTAAAAACACCGTCAACATTGGCTAGTTAAGAAACCACCCCTTGGTAACAACCTTACTGTAAACATCACGTAGCACACGTTAACATAATCACAAGCACCAGGTACAGCAAGTTAAGATAACTATCATTTATCATTCTTTCTCTGAGCTTCTCACAGATTTTCCCAGAATGAGGCCTGGGAAACTATCTGTTGCTCTCTGTAGCCAGAGAGCCACTACCACACTCATGCAAAGAGTAATTTTATTTCATTACCTCACTAACTGGAGGAGACACACAAGCAGGAATGCAGGCAACTGTTAGGCTCATTCCATGCTAGTGGGTGGTGGGGCTACTGTTTGCACCCATTTATCAGGGGCCCGCGCACATGTAGTTTATCACCATGCTGTGATCTCCTCTATGCTTTGATTTCTCTCCCAAGGCAGAGCTCAAGCATGTCCATGAGAGTGCCTCCAAGTCTCTCCAAACACCAATGTTATCCCTACAAAGAGATTCTACTTCTCAAAACAGACAGGTTAAACAGCAGTAGGCATAATATATGGGGTTTCCTACACTATTATTCTCCAGCGTTTGGCATTCCCAGCTGCAAGGTCACTTGATTGAATCTACTGTCCTCTACCATCCTTCTTGCCATTCTTCCACTTTTAACCCTTTCCTCCCAACAGTCACACTCCACCCCATGACTATAGTCAATTCATCTTGCCTTCACAGAATGGTCTTGCCTCTGTGCCATAAATTGTATATTGATGGTTTGTGTGGTGATAGATCCATGGTAATTAGATAGTGAAGCACTGCTATTTGTTATTCATTGATTTGTATGTTTTGAGTGGTTGAAGTTGTGTTATTTGTTTTATCATGTACCAAAGCTTTATATACAATATAATTATAAGCAATATACATAACAAAGTTAGAGTCAGCAAAATCACAACTGGGCAAAGCATAAGATTAAACACTCCTGTTGCTGTTGGTGACCATCCAAGAAGAGTTTCCCAACAAGGTGTTTTTCATCCTTCTTCACACTTTCTAAAACATGGTGCATCCCTTCAGTATCATGATAAACCATGATTAGAGTTTTGTGTCCATTGTTTTGGACATGTTCTAGCAGTTGACATGGGTCATCATGTTGTAGTAGTTTCTTCACCAATGTAAGATTCATTCTGATGAGAGTAGGCAATAAATCTTCACTCAACCTATAATTAGATTGTAACAATTGATAAGAATTAACAGGAGATGAATGTCACATCCAACAACTTTACTAAAGTTACAAACATGAGTCATTTGACTGATTGCTTGCATCTACAGTAATGTTATCNTTCGCTCTTGGAACAAGTCTTAAAGGTGCAAAACTTATTATCCAGCATAAACAGAACAGACGACTGGGGATACAGGCATCATATAGCCAACCTAGGACATCTACAAATATGAAATCACAAAGGGTTTTCATACAAACACATCCTTTTCCAACATATATGAGTACAGTTTCAAGGGTTTCATCAGGATGTATTTCAAAATGACAAACATTTTGTTCTCCATTAAGACAAATGTCTTGGGCTTTGGTCTTACTCTCACAAATAAATCCTTGTTGTCTTCATACAATGCATGCATTAACATCATTAGTTTGCTATTTATTTCTGTTTTGTTGGGCCCGTGCTCTATGTTCTAATGGCTAGAACAGCTTCATGCTGATTTAATACTAGGGCAATGATCAGGTATATGGTATATGCTAAAATATTGTGAATGTTTAAGACAAAAGTTGTGGCCTTATTGTTGATGGAGTCATAAGTGAAATTGACTAAATACTACCAGAATTTGAATTCCCTTTCAAATTTAGCTGCGTTATCCTATATTGTCTTTCAAATTTCACCGGGTAAGATGCCCTCTTTACCTTTTTTTATAATTGTTGGTACCATAGATTGCATCCACAGTTGAGCTTAGATAAAACTAAGAGCTAGCATTCATTATTAGCTGGTGATCCTTTTTGTCAGTCCTCTCCTGTTGAGGGTATATATCTGATAAGAGCCATCGGTTAGTTCTGAATAGTAATAAGGAAGATCATAATAGATGTTCCAGTTGGTATAAATCACTTGTTACTGAGTTTATTTTGTTTGCTAGGACTTCAGTATCCATGCTATTACTCCTAATCCTGTCCCCAGGATACTGGTCAAATCTCTCCTAGATTGTTTTGGAGAGGTGAGAGTTCATCCATGCAGCCATGCCGACCACCCTGCATAGGATGTAGAGAGGAGTGGTGAGCAGGCAGGTTTAATTGCAGAGATATTAGTCTGCATTGATATTTCTACTCATTTGAAGGACCATGAAGAATTAAATAGCACTTATTGCTGGCCTGTATATTTGATGGCATAGGGTCCTGTTCTGGTGTGAAAGCAAAACCAGTGAGAGACTCCAAGTCAGAAATACATTTTATTAGGAAAAGGAAAAAACATGCAATAATACAAAAGAAAAACCACTGACAGAGTCAGACTACAACCTGACACCCTGCTAATTAGGGTGGTGGTAGCAGTCCAGATGAAATGGTCTTTGTTGAAGTGGTGATCTTGTAGAAAAAGATTCCGTAGCTGTTTGTCCTCTGGAAAACCAGTAGGTAAAGGACTGCTTGTTCTGTCTAAAATACCAGATTATATCCAGGTGGGGTTGCTTAGCTCCTCCCCCCCACGGGCGGAGCATCTCACAATGGGCTGATATAATTCTGTGAGTCATTAGTGGGTCCTTGATTGCCCATTAAACAGAAATGGTTCCTGGAGGGAGTTATCTCTGAGTCAGGTGGCAAGGCATTCATGGGTCCATTAACAGGATATAAGGAAAAACAACGGTCCTTTTGGTTTCCACAGGTTTTTTGGAAATGGGAATAGAATATATCTTTATATTGTAAACCAGGACAGGTTGAATTTTAGAAATCTATGGGGATAAGGTTTCAGTGGTCTTATTGGGGGTCTCAGAGGTAGCAGAATGCATTGTGGAGGCTAAGGTAGTTTTTGTTGTGCCAATATACAATATCCCAACTATAACTGTGGCTGTATCTCCACGTGTGTACTACTTCCTTTTCTATATTTTGTTTTAATGTAACACTTATTGAACAGTTACTGGCCTTGTAACATCTATTCCATTTTTTGAAGGAGGTATCGAGAGGGACCAATCTGATTTTTGTTTATGCCTCAACATATGTTACACATAAAGTGGGAGATTCCTATAGGGACCGTGCATGTACTAGTGGCCCTGTACCCAAGGAGACTTTCCTTGGCAGTCAATCAGGGCAGAGAAAGCCTCCACGATCGGACTGCGAGTGACCCCCTCACTTGCCAGTGGGGCAAATGCCTGGATGCCCATGAAGAATGCCCGCAAAAAGTGCCCACCAAAAATGCTCACAAAGTCGGGCTATGGGAGGAGCCTTAGCACATAAAAGCAGCTAGCTGCAACACAACAGGAGCCATTTTTCTTTGGATACCTTGGAGGGAGCAGGGGCTCACCTGTAGGGTCTGCTTTCCCCCTCCTTGCTTTTTCTTCTCTGTGGGGCCCTGCTTTCTTGCCTGTATCTGCTTTGCCCTGCTTCACCATTCCTGCAAACCAGCTTATCATCACAACGACCTTGTGCTCTTCTGCCTCCCCGACAGAGCAGGTGCTGCTGCAGCCAGCCGCCTCTGCCGCTGTGTTTCCTGTGCTGCCTGCCGCACCAACCTGCCGTAGCACCAGCCCATAGCGACCAATCTGTCACTGCTGCTTGCACTCAGCTGCGCCCACAGCCGCAGCGCCCCAACCCTGAGAACACGTGGCTGCTCCAGGAACGCGCCTATGGCCATGGCAGCCTATTCTCCCCAACAGAAGGAACACGCAGCCTGCTGCTGTTTGGAAATCGCGTCCAGCCTGCCATGGGAGCTATGCAGACACACCACAGTTCACAGCACACATGTTCTGTCTGCCAAGCTGACACTGACAGAGGGCCAGGGTTCTTGTGGTAGCACTGTCCCTGTCTTCTGTTTCTTTCTCCCTCTCTCTTTTTCCCCTCTCTGCTCCTTTTGTAGGAACACTTACCTTTTTTATCAATAAACAATTCTCAGATATAATATTGCTGCATTTGTGCTTTATTTTCGTCAGAGAAACCTATGAAAAGAAATCCTCCCTGATCCCCTCTTTTATAGCAGAACGAGACAGATATATTGAAAACTGAGTAAGTAAATTTTCCCATTGTTGGTTGGAGATTGTGTTTCACATATTATGGTTGTATTTCCTTCTGACAAATTCATGTTATTAGGTGGAGCTCCTACATTTGTGCAATTATAGCTTGTTTCATTAGCAAGTATCACTGAAATGCATTTGGGCTTAAGTGTGGTTATGACCATTACCATAGCGATTTCATTGCAGATAAAAGAAGTGAGGGTCTCCATCTGATGGGTTGAGCTTTTTGATGTGTATGCCAAATTTGGTTCATGCTGGTGCTGGTTACTCTTAGGCTAAGGATAAGCAGTCCTTCAATGGTTAACTTAATCTTCAGTGGATGCATGCTGACATCATTCCTGGTATTGTTCCTGAAGGGTAAAACCATACACGTCTTGGCAGGGTTTGTCTGGATGGATTACCCCATTAAAAGGATGGGAAAATCCTCTGTGCACTAATTCTGTGCATTGCACCACTGCTGTCAGTAGCTTCCCAAACAAGTGGTCCACTGTAACAGCGTGGTAATATGGATGGTGTTTTGCTGCTACCTTTCCTGAAAGCATCTTCTGAGAAAGCCGCTCGGGCAAGTATAGACAGCCACTCAATCCACACTCTCACCACAGCTAGGTCCGCGAAGAAAGATGGAAAGGATCTCTGTATAGAGTTCCAGTGAGCTTTATCGTAGAATCACACTGAAGGAATCCAGGGACAAAGATGAGCAAACAGTGCAGGGCCCTGGGTTAAGTATGGGGTCAGGAGCCAGTCATTTGGGGGCACAGGGGTAGTACAAGGAGCAGGGCAAAGGGCAGTGACCTATGAGGAAAGGGCAGATTAACATAGTGCTGCAGGGCATCATGGGAGAAGCCCCTTTCAACTCACCCTGAGGAGTGAGATATTCTCGAAGCCTCTGGTAAATTCTTCCAAGGCAACATCCTAGAAGTTTCCCTAAAAGGCTCAAAAGCCTCCACAGTCCACAAGGTTTAGTCAGAGTCATAGGCACAATTCCAATCTGGTAAACTCACCATAACAGATTGTTCTGGTTGTAGTGGTATTGGGGATTTTCTCTCATTGGCTGGTGGAACATGAACTCCCACTTTTGCAAAGAACACTCATCCCGCAAGACTCCCGATGGGCCCATATCTGTTATTTAATTGATGAAGTATTCTGGAAAGTTGAGCAGCCCACTGGGCCTCATGTGGTTTAAGGCTTCCTTTCAATAAGCCATTAGCCCTTTCCATTATTCCATTTGATTTGGGCTAATATGGAGTGTGAAGTATCCACTGAATTTCTTAATTTTTAGTCCATTCTTGCACTTCCTTACAGGAGAAATGTGCACCAGTATCACTTTGGATAGTATCTGGGGTAGGCAAGCTTGAAAACCAAGATAGCAGCCTCCATACTGTATTTCATCCAAGTGACTTTTTGTTGGCCTTATGGCACTTAGTTGCCATAAGTAGGCTGGAGACCACTTTCACTTCTGTGAGGATGTATTGATATTCTGCAGATGGTTTGAATGGCCAGATATAATCAATTTGCCAGGTAGACCACTTTTACTCTGTTCAGCAAAGTAAATTGTTTCTCTACCAAGTGTGACCTAATTTCTTATGCAGTCATTCTCCCAATTGATACCACTCAGAATTTAAGTGATCCTCTATTTTTATCTCACCGATATTAGTCAGTTCATCTACCTTTTGATTCCAATGTGTGGATGGTTTATCATTCTTGGCATGAGCTGTCACCTATCCCATCTTGAATGGTGTTTTTCTGCCTATATATAGCACTAATTTCCAATCTTGGGTTCTTCAAACCAGAAATCTGTTTACTTCCCAGTTCAGTGAGTCCCATTGACAGTCACTGTGTGGTGCCAGCCCAAACAGCATAGGAGTCTACATACATCACTTTTTCTCTGTTCTCAGCTGCAAGAACAACTGTCCTTTTTCCTGCTACTTGTGCACTACCTTCACATTCTTCTGTTACTTGTTTGCCTGTGTTAATGTTTAATGCAGTAGCCTTGTATTGACATTTACCATTTATCCTCGTTGCTGAGGCACTGGTGAAACAGATATCTCCTGTCGGTGTTTCTTTGTTAAAGGGAGGTGCATTTAAAATTGATGAGGATTTAAAAGGTTGATGTAATGCTAATGGGTCTGCATTTATAGGCATTTGAAATGTGGTTATTTTAGTATGTCTTTCAGTTAATTCTATTCCCTCTGCAATCCCTGTCAAGTAGGCATACTATTTCCTGCATGTAGATTTTTGTGCAATTCCTTCTGGGGGAGAAGTCCCCTTTAGGATTACTTCCAGCAAGTTAAAGGGTCCTCTGGTTTGCACAGGCTGTTCCTGATGCATTTTTTTCAGCTTGTATTACTGCTCAGAGTAAAGATAAAAGCCCCTTTTCCCGCTTGGAATATCTCTGTTCTGTTTCTTTAAAAGCAGTTAAGCTGAACATTAAAGGTCTCTTAGGTCTATCTGGGCCAGTTTGAAACAGGTTACAGTAGGTACCATGATCAATAAAGCCCCATTCTGCTATAATGGGGTCCTGGGGATGTACTGGTCCCAGCAATTGACAGGTTCTTAATTCCTGTATGTTGTAGTTTGACAGGAGAGGAGT
>VWZV01005720.1:0-260123 GCA_013397155.1 Irena cyanogastra | reverse complement strand
TCCACCTTAAATGCTTCCCCTCCAAACTACATCACAAAATTCACATTTGAAGCCTTTGCTCTTTTCCTGTTTGCCTTAAATGACATTGCTGTGTGCCTACAAATAATCTCCAATCATCTGGGCTCCATTTCAAATTGCTGTTAATTTGAAATTAGTGAATGAACTACCAATGCTTCTAATACATCTCAAAGGAAATTTGTAATTTATCATGTTTAAGAGTATGCAAAAAGATTTAAAACAAATACTTAACTTTTAACAGAGTAATCTTACAAAAGAAAGCAAATATTCTAAAAAGTAGTGCCCTAATAGTCACTGCCATAAAGAACTTATAAAATATTACTGTCTTAGTTTTTGAACATGCAGTAAAGAAATGCTATTTTATTTTACAAGTCTTACCCCCAAGATTATTCTTTGTGAAATTTAAACAATTAAATTTGCCATGTAGAGGGGACTTCTCTATATTGCCTGTTGTGTTTTGGAAAGCACTCACAATGATTTAATGCTTTATACCATAAGCATTATGGCTTTCACTTCCAATTACTTTTGACATTCATTCTTAATGTAAGGAATTTTTGGAATCATTTCCTTGCTTTTTACAAAACAGGGATTAAAGCTGAGACGTATAAGTCTAAGGACATGCATTCATGTTGCATACCTTGCAGAAGTCTAATTATTAACACAAAATGAACATTTGCAGGCAGTAAGTGAAACTTAGTCCCTCTTCAGAAGTTCAGGATCAAATCCTAAAAGCTAAGCAGGGATGCTATAGGAGGCCCTTAAAGGTCCTTAGATTCTAGTTCTGTTGACCTGAAAGAAGCTGTTTTAAGATACGACAACTTGCCAATCCATCATTGCTCATACAACACCTTTAAGGAAGCCTCCTCAAATCTTAATTTACAATGAAATTGAAAAAAAATGGATTTAACACTTGATTTGACAATTGTCCAAAAGGACAAGGATATAAGCACCTGATTGCAGCTGTGGAATCTTTGATTTTCTTCCCCTCTAGAGAAGCTAAATGTTGTTCCAAAGCATCAAGAAGGCTACTCGGTGCCTGCAAAGACAGACATTGGGGAATACATTTGAAGAAACCAATAGTTAAAATATTTTCAGATAATGCAACTGTACAGTAACTGGTACAACAGCCCTGAATACTTCTACCTCCTCTTGGCATTCTCTACATATTTAATGACTTCAAGTATAAGGTGATGTATTCAATTTACTACATTATTCCACCACAATGATTTATCAGCAAGAACTGAAAGAAGTCAAGAAATGTTAAAATTAACAGCTAGGAAACAGCCAGCAGACAATCAGAAGCACTCAGTATTTTAAGAGACACTAAGAAGCAAATTGTACCTAAAGTAATTTCTCTGTGCATGTTCTGCAAGCCTTCACACTAATTTCAATAGGCATATAGCCAAAAGCAAGGCTGCTAAAAACCACAGCTTCATAATATCATGTAAGACTTTCATCATGTGACCTCACAGATATAAACTGTGTCTTCAAGCATGATGGAAATAAGGTTATCTTAAAATTCAATTAGAGAATGACAGAAATGTTATAAATATTTTACAACAGGATCACTGAATATAAAAGCCAGGCTCTGACAGAGCTTGGATTTAATCACAAACTTAGAGATAACTTGGTGACAATGTGTACAAGAATGCATAAGTGAGTACCATAATGGCAGGTTTTTCTGATCACGCAACCCTAAAAATACACATACATGCACTAGAAAACACATAATAGGTTTATTTACCTGTGAGAGATCTGGTATGTCTCCTCTGTCAATTCCAACTTGCTGTAATAAAACAAAAGAGCTTTAAAACCTGTTTGCTTTAGTTGAAGGCAGAGATGTTCAGAAAGTAAACAACATTAACATGAAGCAATGCGAAAAGCACAAACCTTTTCAATATACATTTTAAATCTCCAGAGTCTGTACTCTGTAATGGTTGGTTGTAATAAATTCTTGTTAAATGTATACGCATCAAAGTAGGTGTGTTACACAGACATTTTAACAAATAGAACCTTAGAAACAAGACAGTAAGAACCCAGTGTTTTAGAAGCTGGAGAAGTTTGTCTATCTCAATTTACGTGGCAAACTCTCAGACCTACTGATACACAGGGTATATTTGATGAAACAAAGCATCAATGGAGTTTTGTAAAGAAACATTTTTCTAAAATGCAGATGAAACTTAGGATGTTCACAGCAGGACATATACTGTTACAACAGAAAGATCAATACTCTCAACTTCAATAGATGGTCTTATCAGCTGAAGACAGTATCTCTGGCAGAGACACTGTCAGGACAGACAGCAAGCCAAGCTTGAAGGCTTATTTTTTGTTAAGAGATATATGAATATCAAAGAAATAAAAACAAGAAGAGGAGCACACCTCAACTGAGGAATTCCATAATATTATGACATCAATTTAGCAGTGCTCTAGAAACAAGAAGGCAACAGACTAAGTATGTTTTTTTAAAAAATCCACAAACTAAACATTTTGCAAGGTAATTGTTTTTCCCTCTGTGAGCACACCTACAGCAAGAAATCCTGAAGAAATCCCATGTTTATCTGTTTGTCTCAGTTGCTTATTTCTGAAGCTATTATTTCATCTAAAATTTTTGGCAGAATTGTGGGTTTCAAACTAGAATACAGTTAGAATCATAGAAAGCAGATCACCATGAAGTTCCTTTGTTTGTGTAAAGCCGGTCTATTCTTCAAAGAAAGCTCACAAGTATTACATAAGCAAGGAAATTTTCAAATGCATATTAATACACTCTCCTCAAGTAAAAGATAAACCAACAAGCACTCCACAGTCAGGTTTTCCAATGCAGCCTTCAAATGAACTAACCACTAGGGTAGAGATGAACAAGAAGACCCTTGATGAGGGAACAGCAAATAAGCAAGAAGGAAGCAGCATCTGTTTTATGATAAAATAAGCACTTTGCAATCTGTTTCAAATAAAGGGCTAAGTTGACTGACTTAAGTTTACCTCTGCAACTTTAAGGAACTCTGAGATCCGTGTCATTCTAGTGAGGAACTTCTTATATATGTCAAGGCCTTCTTTGCATTGGTTCTTTTTCATATCAAAGTATTTTTCTAGAAACAGTAAGAATATTTGCATTAAATAAGAAATTCAGATTTGCAAAGGATATGCAAAGCAAAAGCATATAAACCAAGACAAACAGAAAATACCTGCAGATCTGTTATTACAATAACTGCAGAAGTCACAATGCCTAACTTGCACCAAATGACAAAAGCTCTGTCAAATGTGAGCTGCTGGTTCCAGGCATGCAATTACACCTTATCTTGCAGGTACTAGATACCACAATAGCATAACCACCTTGAAGAGGACAATCAAGTTTAAAAATAGATCAATCAAAGAAATGTAAATTCATCTTCTTGGAAGAAAAACAAACAAACAAACAAAGGGCAGTTTTTACAATCTGGCAGCCAAATATCTACTCTATTCCAGTGGCCAGATATCAGGCAAGATTTTGATCTCCTCTGACAAACTGATGCCTGTTACTATGGTCTGGTGCAGTGAAGTACAACTGACTAGAAAACACCAGTGCTGAAAGCCAGAGGGTCCCATTCCTCTTTCAAAAATCCCTTTCAAGGACTGTTTCTTTTTTTTAATTAAGCTTCACTCAAAGCATAAGTTGAAATCAACTGCATATTACTTCCAACCAAGGGAAAGGAAGCTGACAGGGGCTTCAGACTGGAAGACTGACTGACTTCATATTGCTCCTTACTGACTTATTCTGGATTTTACCTTTCATTTTGCAAGTACTGGGTAATGACAGTAATCAGGTAGCTTCATCCAATCACAGCATACAACAAAATCAAGTAAGTCAACAGATTACTTTCAAGTTAATTCTTTCTTAAATATAGGCTCCCCTTCATCTCCAGTATGTGCAAGTGAAAGGGCCTTAATCTTGAATTTTTAATTCTCCTTAATATGTAAGATATGCTCAAGGAATATAAGACAATCACAGAAACAAAGCAACATTGAAGTTTCAATAGTCAAGCAATCACTGATGTTGTGACTGTAGATTTGTAACTGACCATAACTGATTCCTTTACTGTGAAACACAAACTCTTTCTTAAGAAAATTCCCAACCAACATCAGTACTATAATTCAGATTTGCCATGCAGTTCAATAAGACAAAATAAAAAAAAAAAACAAACCCAAAACCAAGGCACACAAAAATCCCCAACAAAGCAGTGCAAGAAAAAAATTAGGTGAATAAAATCTTGTAGGGGCTTTGCTTTCAGATTTTACCTATCCCTGGCTACAAAGCAATGTCAAATGCAACTGTACAGACAAATATTGGAAATAACAGTAAAATTTTGATGTTTTACAGTAAGACTGTTTCAGTTTCTCAAGAGAGCAGCTCTTGTGAATCTTTCAGTGAGTTCCCTCCAGAGCTGAGCATTGCAGAAAGCAGTTGTATTTACCCAAGAGGTTAATAATCCCTTCGTTATATGCCGCAAACAGTCTAATGGCATCTTTGAAGAGGAGCATGAAGGCAGCATTAATTACACCATTTGTAAGTTCATTGCTATTAACCTAGGAAGATCAGAGAAAAAGTTAATTGAACTGGATTGATCACTTACTGGAAAACTTCTAGTTAAACTCCAGCACACTGTCTCAAGACAAGCTTTCCAATCATCTCACTGGCTATTAGCAGAAAGCAGCACCGTAACAAACCAACAGTTTCTCTCATCACAGAATTAAATCAAATCATTTTGGCAGACGTTTTTGTTAACCAATGCTAATGTTAACTAATGTAACAAAAAAACAGAGGGCAGAAATAATCAACTTTTCAGCAAACAAGTAATTCTTACATAAGGTACACAATAAAAACACAGTGATTTAGCACAAAGCATTCTCTACAGTGAGCATTGTATCTATTTTTTCTGATTTCTTGGGGTATACCAATGAACAAAATGATTTGTGCTCTAAGCCATGCAGATAACATGGAACCAAGTGCAAGACCTTTAATCTTGACCTGTTTTACATGTTTGTACAACAAGGTGAAGGTAAGTTAGAAATGTACATGCTGCTAAACTTACATTAAAGTCAAGAAGTGCATCCATTTGATTTTGTATGATTGGTACAGTTTTTAAGAGTTTTTCTGTGCTCATTGTTCTCATCACTCCATCAGCTCTGTTGTGGAAAAAAAACCAAAGAAAATTTTTCACATTTATTTGTTAGTAAGAAACAACAGAAAATATATCAGGTCATCAGAGAAGCCATTTAAGTCTTTGCCATACAAAGCCATTCTTGTGGTGTTTAGGAATGGTGTCTAGCCAATATGACTGTAATAACTGTAGCACAGAAAGACAACAACTTATTTGGCCAAAATATGGATCCAAGATGAATTTTTACTCAGAGAAAATGAAACTGCTAGTGTTTAGACATATAGGAGAGCTATAATGCATCAAGTAATAAAAAAAAAGCTCTAAAGATTATTTTTGAAGCAATTTTTAATGCATTCTTTTTTCAATCACCCAATTATTATTCCGTGTCAATTTGGATTCTTTTCAACTTAAAGAGGTAAGAAAGAACAAAAAAATGCAGCAGTATGTTTTTCAAGCTTTCTCAGAAAGATTCTAGAGACAACATGAAATTTCCTTTTAATGGCTGACCACCAATATTTGGTTAATAATTGCTCAGATTGAATAGACTAAGATTGGCTGCACATTTGAAAAAACCCATCAAATGAATACCAAAAATATCCAAGAAAAGCAACAACTGAGGAAGAGACTAAATCCCCTCAGTGACATGAAGCAATTGCTTTCTGTAAGACAAATCAGACAGCCTTGCAGTTCATCTGCATGCACACAGCAAACCAAAAGCTTCCCGCAAGTGCAAATCTCATAGTGCATCTTCACAGAACAGTTTGTGGCTGTTCTCCAGGTTGGAAAGCAGTGGGGAAGCATGCTGCTTCCAGCTCCCTACTTGTGCTGTATTTTTACTCTTAACAGCAAACGCAAGAAATTTAATGGGGCAGAGCATGGGTGTGAGGGCCCTGAGAAAAATGGAGTAGAAAAGGCAGATTGCTGCTGTCAGAACAGTTATTCCTATTGGCTCACAGAAGGACTTCTAAGCACATGGTGCAGGATAAATAATTCACCTCATTAGACCTAAAACACCTGATAAAACAACCATGTATCTCTGTAGAGCAGCTGCAGCCACCTTACCACACACAAATCTTAGGTCTGAAAAATACTGTTTTGTGTTGTCGACAATCCAAGCAACTCTAATGGCAGAAAGAACAAAAGGAGCCCAAGCATCCTCTTTTTACTTTACCGTCACACTCCAAACCAAAACAGACTCTACAGTCTTAGCAAGGAGGCAGAAGGGACTTGGACAGTGTTCTGAGGCCCACTCCAAATGCCTTTACAACATTAATGCAAAATATCATTAGACAGCCCATTACTACAATTAATTAATTCAATAGTATTAAATTCAGATTTCTGTGGATTAAGCATTAAGTTTTTAGTTTCAATATAAATTCACCTATGTATGGATGATATAAGACACCCAAATGTAAAACTCATATTCTGTTTTTAAACCTTAAAAAGCGCCATATAAAAAGATAATGGACAAAGATGGAATGACTCAACTGTGATTGTTACCTTCTCTCCAGGCTTCCCAAAGAGATGGAGATTAATTCCATCATTCACTATAACATGTAATTTACCAAACTACTGATGCTCTGCACAATGTTATTTTACATGTAAACAGGTCTCAAAACAACTCCTTTCTCTTAAATGAGCACACTTTCCAGGGAAAATTTGAATTCCTGTAGACCAACTCAGGACAGCATCTGCTGCAACATACTATTAAAAGCATAAATTTACACTACCTTCACACAGATATTTTGTGACAAGAACAGAGAAACACCAGGAAGGACTGCAAGGTGCTTCACCCGTCATTTAAACCTTCCAGAGCTACAAGCACAAATAAATTGCATGGTCCTCTATATTACATAAAAGGCAAAGTATGTAATCTATTGCAAAAAATTTGTTCAAATGTCTACTTTTTTATATAGACTTCAATGCATACCATCTTTCATTCCTTTATGTGAAATTGTTAATGTTTAAAGATAAAAAATTATAGAAACTGAAGTAAAATATTTTTTGCAATATCCATTATTGGGCAGTTGAGCCTTTGTGTGTCATGGGAGATATTCAAAAGAGAAAAGGAGTCATTATTGTCTATATTAAGCCTGCGCTAACATCAGTATTTTTCAATTGAATTACAGGACGACAAAACCTCAAGATCAGTACAACAAAATGCAGTCCTTACCCTCTTTTTACTTTTGTGAAGTCAAAAGCCACTTGTCTATAGGAAACTGCCTTTTCATTCAAATACCTGCTATACCGCCTGATAAACGTTGACATGTCATAACCTAAAAAATAAGTTTCAGGGGTTTATTACCTACCTAATCAAAGAACAAGAACACTATTCAAAATAAAGTGCAAAATATTAACACAAGACAGCTCCATTGACTATGTAAAATTGTGCAAAAACATAATCTGAAAATAACTGCATACGTCATTGTATTCACCATGCAAATCAAACAGACAATACCACAAATATCTAGACAACCTCAACTAAGTAAAAGTTTATATTTCACTTCCTAAGGAAATTACTTCCAGAAGCAAAACAAAGTAATTTTTATGCAAGTTTTTATACTACAATAGAAATCACTATCAAAAAATTAAATTATGCATTCACAAAGGCATTCACATCAGCTCCGCAACACATTGTCTCATTTGCAACTGAATAGAAAAAAAAAGGCTTTGATGGAAACACCACAATATGACAGAAATTCTTCTCTGTTAAGACAGCAGTGATAGGAAATATTTTGATAACTGTCAATCTAGGAGTATAAACTAAGAAAAAGATCTGTTTATAGTCTATGCTGAAACCATAAAAGTTAGAACTCAATAAAATGACAATTTGGTAGATCCTTGGTTATAACTGAGAAGGTTTCTGTCCTCAGGTAACCACTTTGGCTGCCTGTTCTAGTACACTTGTGGCAAAGATCAGAAGTATATAAGAAGCAGTAGACAAAGTAAGGAACCACTTTAGGAGAAAAAACAATGATAGCTACACGCATGGTCAGAATTGCACTGAACTGCAGCACAACAGTTCAGAAGACAATTTCAGTTGAAAAATCTGTACCAGAGAAACACTTATTTTCCCACCGAATTAGTATCAAAGATGATTAGAATGGTCTTTGATCAATTTCCCAAAAACGTAATTTTTTTTAGATACAGTTCTTGTCTCACTGACATGATATATGCACACATGATGCATTTTTAAAAAATTAATAAACAGAATTGCCTTCTTTGGAGAGGCCTATCTCTATAGAAATAAGAGGAATACTGAGACCAATATTGCTAAGGAAGTCGGAAGGCTTTAAGTATTCCTGTTAGAAAAGATGCAACATGTTCCTCCAGCAGACAGCTCCTGCCACACCATTACAGCATTTTATTTAAGAAATGCAGCCCAGGGTAAAATGGACAGAATAGTTACTTCCAAAATGACACAGTTTGTTAGAGTAACCAAATTGTCTTTGCTGTTCCTCAGCACATTACTAACGTTTAATGACAAAAAGACACCTTACCTTGCAATCCACTTTTGTCTAAGAAATTGCTCAAATTAAACAATGTGTTTCTGGACGCCAGATACTGGATAAAACGCTAGATGAAAGAGGAAAAATTGAATACTTTTACTGTGTTACCAAGGAGAAGGAATTGAGGTAACAGTATTAGAAACTTTTTATCCAGGTTACAAAATTCAGCTTTTATGCCTTAAGACTGACTTCAAATCTGGAAACTATTACATAAACAGCTAAACTATCAAAGTAAGCCAGTTATTCTTTATGCGTAAATTTGTGAACAAATTCAAGGAGCATTTTGTATGAAGACCTCGCTTAGTCTGAGTTTATTTCAAGTCAGAATATGGAACTCTGAACTTCTGAAAAAATTCCTTCAAATGCATTCTCATTTTACATGCTCACAGTTGTTTCACTGACTTCAGCCTTACAACAACTGATTTAATTTTACCAATTAGCCAAGTCATTTTTGTTCAGCATACAATTGTAATGGTACTTAGCTTAAATAAGAAAATAAGGTGATATAAACATTAGCTTGCTTATAAATCAAATATCAAACATAACAATTCACATAAGGCATTAACACTGTATCACAATACTTCTAATTATACATTACAAATTACGTTTCGCAAGGTGAATGATGCTATTTTCGTCTTGTAAAGACATTTCAGATCGTTTCATTTCACATTTCACAATTTAACAGGAAAAAAATTTTTTACAGAGCTGCTACAAAAATAAGCCAATCATTCAGTTGCAAGAAACATTTTGACAAAAGACAAAAAGAGTGTTGATTAGTGTAACATGTACTACTTCATTAGTTTCATTAGCATACATAGGTTACATAGAAAAAAGACTGGAGAAGAGTAAAGGCACTCAGTACCTAGCTATAAAGAAATTAAGGCAAAGTTGGAGGCATTTAAAAGACATACAGATGTGGCAGTTGGGGATACGGGTTAGTGGTGGGCTTGGCAGTGCTGGGTTAGCAGCTGGACTTGATCTTAAAGGTCCTTTGCAAACTAAATGGTGCTATAATCAGTTTGCACTCTCATTGTTCAAGTACTATTTCCAACTGTGAAAACTTTCATTTTGAGCAGCAATCTTACCCGCACTACTTCTGTAATATATTTGGCAAGTAAAATTTGTTAGTAAATGCTGCTCTTAATAGAAAGTATTTCAGACACCAGTCCCATGAAATGCTTTTAATTGCTATGAACTATTTTGATATCAGTTTAAAATTCATATGACTCAAAGTGCAAAGTGTATAGACTGTGTTTTGAAGAGTCAATTATCCCAATGAAAAAGTTTAAGCTTCAAGTAAACAACAGAAGTTTGCCCTCTTGTGGCTTAGTTAGCTTCACAGAATAGATTTTCACCCGGAGCAGCAATAACCTGCAAGTGAAATCAGTATATGTTTAAAAACTTAACCTCCCCCTCCAACCCAGACAAACCAGTCAGAGGAAGCAGTTCCTCTGAATGCAACCTGAAATGAAAAACTTTGGTAATTTGTTAAAATTATCTCAATTCCAAAGTTCATATAGCTTACCTTATTCTGCAGTAAAAAGGAATGTTTACAAACATTTTCTAAGAAAGCCTTAGAAATACTTTTTTTTTTGTTTTTTTTTTTTTTTAAAAGCAAAGCATTTTAGTTGCTGCTATGCTTGGCTTGGTATTTCAAACAATAAGGCCCCACAGGAATTCAAATTGTGAGACAAAACAAGTTTATTCCTTTTAGTGTAACTTGGGGTTATGTTTGTTAAACTGTTAACAGTTTGGTGTTATTGCACCCCGTCCTAAGGTGACCCTCAAAGCCAACTCATAGGCACACATTTGTTTTCATTGTAAAAGATTAGGGGGTGATGGTAGAACTTAATTTAGAATCAAGTTATCTAGGAGAAAAGACCAGAGGGTTAGCTGCAGCATGAAGGTAAAAATGCTTCCATTTTCAGCTTGTAGAATCCCATGCAAGTTAGTTTTTCTTGGATTTTCTTCTTTCTTCATTAGAATATGAACATAGAAAAAAGTACCATCACCTTTTGGGACACTTACTTTTTACTCTAGAATTGCATACTTTGAAGTAGAAACAACAGAGACAAACAGAAAATGAGACCTGTGTTCATGCAGAGTAGGATCCAAAAAGGCAAACCCAAAGATTGTCTTACAAAATAATTAGTGGAAGCATTTAGCTGACATTTACAGGACTGAGGAACTGCAACTGTTCTCAAAATAATATATCATTTTTGTATTACCTCATTTCCATACACCATTAGATGATGGGTTGTGATAAGAGATTTGAAGACCACTACCCAGCTACTGTTGGTAGTTCTTTCAAATAAACTATCTGCCAGTTGTGGGATGTTCACATTCATCTCATTTGTGCACTGGATTAAATCTGCAATACAAAAATTTCTGTTGTTATAACAGCTCTGTGAAGGAAGATCAATAATGCTCCCAAAAAATTAGTACATTCATTTTATGTAGTAATATTTTGATGAAAACTGAGGGGTTTTCCAGTAAAATAAATATTGAAAAGCACCATGGCTCTGGTCTATCGGAACTTAATAATACAAAGTTCACTCTGCTCATTGCTAAGATTCAACTGCTTTTGCAGCTGCCTTCGAAGGCCCTGGAACAGCAGTACCATAGTGACTTACACTACCTCTGACTAACAACTCTCAGCTTTCAAACACCTAAAGCATTAAACAGCAAAATAATTATTACATGGTAGCATTTAATTAAGTTTTACTGGAAGATTATGACTAGAATTAACTGTAATCTCAGATTCTTGGCCTCTTAGTGGATCAGTAAATACTTTCCAACAGTGGTTCAAAGTGAGTAATGAAAGATTCAAATACTACTTAGTCTTGATACAATGCAATCAACACCTTCAAAAGGGCAGAGGAAATGTTGAGTGGAAAAAGGAGCCTCTAGCAACAATGCCAGAAGCTGACAGATTAATTTAGTTCAAACAAAGCTGGATCATTAACCAAAAAGATGGTTAGGAGCACAAGACCTGAGGTTGGTTAGCTAAAACAAAGCTTTCCAATTTCTGTTCAGCCTGGACTACTGTCCCACCTGTGTAAACATGGGCAGCTATACTTTCAGTACCACCAATAGAACAACGTATCATCATCCAGTAACTTATTTCCAAAGGCTGATGAAGAAAGGGATGACTTAAGATCATGACACTATGTTGACAAATACAACGGAAACAACAATATGATAACACAGCTTGCTATTATTTAATATGAAGCTTAACTTAATGCAACATAGTAGTGATGAAATTTTTCTACTATTACCACTCCAAAAATAAAACAGTAATTTTCACTCCAACTGACAGCCCTGCCAAGGGCTGTAGCTCAATAAAAATCAAGACTTCAGAATGTCCTATGCCTGTCTGTCTAAGGACTACCAAGGCATACTGGAAACACCCATTTAATCTGAAGGCAAACATTTTACATTTGAAGACAGTTTTATACCTTGCTATGAATAATCATTCACCTTGAAAGCACAGGATCTGAAACTCCTGAAAAGACAGGACCTTCCTTCAGCCAGAGCAGCAAGAGCAGCAGGTAAGCACAGCTACCACATACTCAGAACTAGTAAGGTCAGAACTGAAAAAGCTGCTATTTACATGTTTAAGCATTAAAGGAAGCGAGCAGGAAATGATTTCCACATTCATAAATGTAATGAGATGGCGAGATAAACATTCTTTTATCTACAAATAAAATTGTGATGACTACAGGCATTCATGACCTCATTTTTAAGTCACGGTTATCTATTATTGGATGATGATTTGGGGCTGTTAAGACAATGCCAGGATATTACTCAGCAAGAGACGTGCTCTGAACTGGATCATTAAAACCAAGCCCTGCAGCTTCTTCAACTTCAGGTCTTCCCTCCTAAATAATAACACAAGCAGTTTTGTGCAAGGCTATCTGGCAGGAACATACATTAAATACAAAGGAACATACATCACTGGAAGTCAAGTCAAATGTTTTGGCGTAAGAGGTGCAAGTGCATATTAGAAAGTGAGAACTTCTATTCTTACATGCAACATTTGCCAACAGATCAACAGTAATAAAAATACAAAAGAAGAGGTGGCACTTGAAAATTCACTATCTAAAAACATTAAAAAAAACTCCCATCCCAAATAAATATCCAGTGTAGCTGATATTTTGTGCTGGGAGAACTGTTTTCTGAAACGCCACTGAACTTTGAAATCATTATCTGTTGCAGTGTATAAAAGAAAATAGGCTCTGTAACCCTCAGAAAATCATCTCTCACAGGTCTGATGAGTGTTTATGTGAAAAACATATGAATGAGCCTGGAGGGCTAAGGAGGCAGAGGGAAAGAGCACAAGCACATTTTGAGGAACCAGTGACCAACTGGGAGAGAACATAGGCAAGAGAAGTAGAGGCAACCCTAGCCTTCAGTGGAAGTAAATTTGCAAATGCAAACAAAGGAGTCACTACAATACTACAGTTACTACAAACTAAATTTAGTAAAACATTAAATTTCTCTCTCTCAAAAATGCTGATTGAACAGATGCACAACAATCTGGTGTGTCTTAATACCTCAAAGTACCTACACCATATACACCTAAGAAAAGTTACATCTCTCTGCAATTTCTTCTGAAAGTGTTTTCATGAACAATTATAAATAGGTAAAGAAATATTTGCACAGTTACACCCAAATTAGAACAGCTATTTTTGTGCTAACTATACTATAAGCAGCACAGCACAGACAGCAGAAGATGGCATCCTTCATCCCACACTGCTGCACTACATCCCACGCTGCATATACAGTGTTCTTACTTATTTATCCTATTCCCACAAACACCCTTCATTAAAGGAGAGGAACAAATATATAGTTATTTTCACATCCTACGCTTAACACAACTCGTCTCACACCCACCTATGAAAATACTAGCTATGTGTTTGGAAACCTAAGGGCCCCAAAACAACATATCTCCAGACTGCTACTTGCTGGAAATGCCATGAGCAGTACCACAGGCAGGTGTATAACCAAAGGGTACAGCACTAATGGGAACAGCTTTCATCTTAGAGCAAAAATAGAAACAAACAAAATAATCAAGAAAACAAAGGATAAGCCTTGGTGGAAGAGTGATGCCTGTTCCATTGATCATCTTGTCATGGGAGTCAAGGATGAAGATTGAATAGTAACCCCCATCAATACTACAGAAAGGAAAGTCACTTTAGGTATTGACCTTCTGCATTAAGGCCCAGAATCTCACAGCAGAAAAAGAAACTCTCCTGGGAAATATCAACCATCTAAAGTCATTGAATTCTGTGATTCCAAAATCTGTTAAAACTTTCACAGCACGAGACACACAGCATACAGGTATTAGATAACAAATGTCATTCCTTGTTTCAAAGAAGGCTGCAATTAGCAACAAGAATCTTGTTTACAGCTGGCTGGGAGACTTATATGAGGGAAGCTTAGACAGCAACGAATGAACAGTCATATCCCATGGATGTGGCTGGGGACAGCCAAGGGAAAGGCTATCACGTTGCCCAGGGTATAAAGCACACGATGCACAAGAAGTGGTTGAAGGAGGTGGGTTTATTCCACCAGCAAAACAGAAGGCTGGAGGCAGAGAGGGGGAATATAAATACAATCTTCAATTGGGTATTTTCTTGGAAGTTCACAGAAAAAGGATGAGATACAAAAGGAAAAGGTCAGGCACCAGAGCCCAAAACCAGTCACATCTGTTAATATTCAGCATAGTTTAAAAGCTGGGGTTCATTACAAAATCTGAGATCCCTTCCAAACTAAAGCAATTCACAAATCTATGCAACATCTATGGAAAGAGAGAACAGAGGCAGGGAAAAACAGAGAAGTTACTTACAAAGAAAGTTGAACTAGGAAAGAGTAGTCCAACAGAGAACAAAGATCAAAAACCTCAGACTTTTTAAAGTGATTGACAAAACATGTTTTGAGAACACCATTTACTTACCTACACTAAATCGTGTATCAAATTTCAGCACAGGTTTCAGAGCCAAAGCTAGATTTTCCAAGAAAACACTTGTAGCTTGTTTTTAATAGTATTTAGATTTCATTTTCGTTATAACAGTTGAAGCTTTCACCACCAAGTGACTTTCACATAACTCAGGTCTGTTTGGGTCTTTTTCCACCAAAGCAAGAGTTTTGCAAAGAATCATAACAAAGGTCTGGCCAACAGACATTTCAGCAACACTTGAAGATTTGCAACTGCACCTGTACCAAAGCAAGCATATTGCCTAACCCTGTTCAAGTTAACTACTGTAAAACATACTGTACAATACCCAGGCTTAGAAAAATAATATACTCACAACTCCCAATCAAGAGTTCGACAGCCTTTCAACCATTCAAGCCTTCATTACAGGAAAGAACCAAGTGATTCACTGCCTTATGCAATTCATAGTTACCATAAAGGTATAAAGGTACAAAGTAGAGTAAAAGTAGAGCAAGATTGAAGATTCATACACAAGAAAGAAGCAGCAATCACCTACACAAAGCAGTTACTACAAAGCTATGATGATAAAGTACGCCGTCTACTCCACACTAGGCATGTAGATGTGGATTAGCCAACCCATGGTAAGAGATCATTAGTTTTGACCCATGGCAAACATGAGGAAGTCAAGCTGGATAATAAAGCACCAAAGGCATCTGTCCCAAAGCATCCCAGAGAATGCACATGCTTTCAGCATGTGCCTATGACCCAGCTCCTTGTGCAGCACCTCATTCTGTACCAGGAAGCCCGCTAAGACAAACTTACGCAAACTGATTTCCTTCCCCACAAAAAAACAACCACAAGGTATCCTGAATGAGTCCTTATGATTTCTTTTCCCAGACTCTTACTCACATTAATTCACAGTAAGATTATAAGGAACTGGGTTGAGAATAGCTTTTAAACAGTTTTAGTTTCGGATACAGTTTCAGACTGTGTCACTTGTGGTAACTTGACAAGTAGACTGAACATAAGCCAGATTTACGTACTTCATGTACATACAGTACCTGATCATTTTCAATGGTTTACCTGAATCTCTCATTTGAACAATATTTTTATTCGTAAGTATCAATCTGAAAATATTTACAAGAATAAGATCTTCCAGGCCAGAAAGTGTGCCCCACACCCCAGTGACTCCAAAATAGGTTAAGCAACTGTGACAGATATTAATCTTGTTAGCTATTGGTTTTTCATCTTTTATATCACAGATACTACCTAGAACAAGCAAGTAATTGGTTATATCCTGCAACTTATTCATAGTTGTGCTGTTTAAAAATATATATGTAATGGGAAAGACAGTATTCTTTCACTGAGCAATTGAACTATTGATCATCCAACATGAGTAGGCAGATAGTGCCAAGAGCTAAACACATTACATTCTTCAGTTAAAAAAAATACAAGAATAATAAAAGAATTTTTAAATACATATTGGTGGATCCAAAGCACAAGCCAATACACATCAGATCAAGTTTACTCAACTGGTAAATTAAAAATTGAAGTCAACACAGAAAACTTGTTTCTTTTTTTAAATACAAAAGGAAATATAAAGCATTTCTTGCATGAATTAATATTCACACAGCTTATGGCCACACAGAGGAGTTCAACAGAACACAATTTAGCACCCTTCAAACTGAAGAGATAACATGCTAGTGAGTGACACTCCACTCATGAGGGAACACTTGTGGCTACTCACAGTGTTGGAATACAGGACAGTGTCTATCCTTAAGATAATTTTATTTAAGAATGTGCATCTGCTTATGATCAATTCCTCTTTTAGCCAAGGCCATACAAAATAATTTTTAGATTTGAGCAAAGGACTTAATAATTATTGATATAGGGCTATTGTGCTTTCCTCTATGGGACCATTTTCTCAACAAGACAAAACATTCAAAGCTGACACATTTTCATTTCACCATACTTTTGGAAATGAGTGGGAAAAATGTTGGTGTCTCAACCCAAAAGCTGAAACAAAAATAAAATACTAATAAAAAAGACACTGTTATCTACAATGGCAATACTCAAATTAAATTACTTTTCTGGCTGCCTAGATGTCAATTCATATAATAATTTTCAAATTATACCAGTTTCTTCTATGTTAGGGCCTCATTTTCTTCTTGTTCTACACAAATATTTGATCCCTGGAATAGAGCTTCTCCCTCATTTGGTCATCAATCCTTATCAAAATGCAAATAGATGAATCTAAAAATCTATTAAACAGCCAAAACATTTCCAAAGGATAGGTGAGAAAGCAGCAATGTGACTATTTCCCATGCAATGACACACCGTGTAGCAGCAGTTAACACTGACAACTTTATTAATTTGGTGAAAAATTTCAAAGATCACAAGTCAGCAAGTTCACATCAAACTGGTTAATGATATGAAAAATGACTTGTTTTATGTCATTGAGAAGTCAGCCACTAGACAAAAATTCCTTCCTTTGATTTTTTTTGTTAGGAATACAGTTACAGCAAGCTTTTACTATTTCTAAATAAATATTACAGGTTTAAAGATCAACATTCCCTTGCATACCCTAAAAAACTCATAATCTATATACCCACATAGATTTTAAGTAGTCCTGTTACAGGTTCTGGGAAAGCACATGCATCTGCCACATTTTCCCTTCCCAGAAGGATATTGGGAAAGTTTCACAAGAGGGGGAAATGATGTGCTAGTGAGAAGGAGAGGGGGGAAAAAAATTAAAGAAATAAACATGTTCCAATTACAGTAATGTAACATTTGTCAGCACATCTTAAATGAAGGAGAAACTGAATTTAGCAGCAACAAAAATTTTCACAGACCATTTTTATTTTGTTATTTACTGAACTAGAAGTGGTTTTTTAAACAGAGTGGTTTGCATGAAATGTAACATAAAACATTAGAAATATCTAACCTCTGTATATTAAATATTTTTCCAGTCATATTTTTCTTCTTCAAATTTCTATAACAGATCATCTTCCTTCCTTGAATAATTGGCAAGTCAAGGTAGTCCCTTATTTTCCAAAGTTCAATAAAAAGTATCAAGTAGAGTTTTTCAACTGGCTACAGATGGTGACAGACATTTTGGACTATGGAGGTTATTTTTCCTCTTCACCTTGACACAATGATTGTGAAGAGTGTACTCTAATTTTATCCAGTTACAAAATTAACAAAATTGAAATCACTTCACAAATACATACCAGTTTTATTCTAGCAAAGCTCTTTGAAAGCATTTCTAGAACATTTACAGACAGGGTTCTCTAATATTTTAATACTTGGAGGACTTAACTGTGCCAAGGACACTTATAAAAACTTCATGAAATAAGAAATACCACAACAAGAACAAAAGAAAAAGGTTTTCTGAAAAATCTCTAATTAAAATCTACTTCTAGAGATTAACAGTTCTGATAAGTGCAAACCCTGACACATTCAGATCTGATTCCACACTTCCCAACTGACATTTCAAAAGCAGATAACTTAAAGTAAGCATATGGTAACTTTCTAAGTAACTTCCCACTTCTTCCACAGGTGATGTCCTTATTTAAATATGGGAAATAGGATTAGAATGTTCCTGGATGTAAATAAGTACTTTTCATTATAGAACCAAGCAATTTGTCTAAAAATAATACCCAGAATAATTCTGAACATTAATGCAAACAGGTAAAATTGTAATTTTAAAAAAAACTGATTTCTTCCTTAAAACAATACAGTTGGTAACTAAAAATTAAGCTTGTGCAAAAACAAGGATACCCAAATGACATATTGGAGTGATCAAACGAGACACAATGATGTTAAATTTCATTCTGAGCCACTCACTAAAGGACATTTAATCTGCTGAATTTCATCTGAAGAGAATTACATAACAAGCATGTATTTGAAAACTGAGTCAATACTTCGGTATTTTCCTAATTAACAGAAAATACCTACGTTTGTAGTTTAAAACAAAATATGCCATAAACACTATTTCTTCTAAATTTTTCTGTTCTGAATAAACCCATTTGTACCAAATCACTTTACTAGAAGTCATTTACTACAATAGATTGCCCCATGGCTTCACTGAAGTCCCCTTGAAAAAGTAGACAAGGAGATCTGGACCACACATTTTTAAATTAACAATAAAAATTCTCACTGAGAATTCTTTCTCCATATAAACGGCATCTTAACAGCTACAAGCACTGACTCAGGAAACAATTTATCAAAGAGTTAAAGAAATCTGAAAAGACTCATTCTATTCTGAGCTTTCCATGTTTAAAAAGAACTATTACTTAATCTAATTTATATTAGATAAGCAGGATAAAAAACGCAGAAAGAAGATTTATAATAATGTTTAATAGCCATAATAATGTTTAATGCTCTATAGTCAAAGGTTTATATTTTCATTTCATCAAGCTACGTCTTGCCTTTCTCTTCCAATTCAAATGAGACGATGATGTTCTCTCTCCCACTTAAAACTGCTGTTTCTAATTGGAATTCTTAGAAATTACTTTAAATCTCTATCATTAACCCTGTGAACTCAACATTACTGCCTCAGGTATCTTTTAACTCTACATTTTTCTCATATGGCAACACTTTGAGTAACTTACTACTTCTTTTTGAGAACTGTAAAAACTAATTAAAATACTTTCTGCAAAAAATATAGTAAAAATTAGTTCAGTTGAACAACTGCTTTCAATGAAGAATTCTCTGAAGAACATTAGTAGTGTCTACCAAAACTCCTCAACAAACAAAGCATTGGTAAAGGAAACAGTAAAAGAAGTTAAAAATAAGAGAAGCACAACTCAAACCATTACGTAGATCACACAATTTTCCTTTTTCTTTTTTTCTCTACCTTATCTTAATTCCTACATACTGGAAGGTGCCACATTACCACTTGATTTAATATTCATACTGTTTATTCAAACTTCTCCAGTTACAAATATTGTGGAAATGACAAGTGTGGCTATGTTACCTTTGGAGAACTGATTTCTCAAGACAAACTTAAACATTGCTTTCATCTAATCTTGCCAAGTACCACCACCTCATTTTAAAGACTAACATTAAAATACTGCTAAATACTGTCTCAACAGCTTCAGCCACAGATTGCAAATATAACATTCTCATTTCAAGTACATTCAAGCTGAACACAAAACATAGCTTAACTCACCTAGATCTTTGTCCAAGTTTAACACACGGGAGAAGTTTGTTATTTTAGACCAACACAAATGCATAAGATATACGACTCACATGATATATTTTCATGACAACTCATGACAAAACAGGGTGGTCCCATTCCTGCCTCTACCTGCAAACACATACTTCCATTGCTTATGTTATGTCAGCCCTGGTGTACTTCTCTGAACCATACTAACTTCTTGTAATAGGAAAAAAACACACAAGAGCCCCTGACCTCAGTGGTGGTGGGTGGGATAATGGGAACGACATGAGGTGACACAACATAGCATAGTTTTTTCGTTATCCTACAAGATAAAAACTGGCTCACTAAAGACCAAATCTAGCAAAAGCCACAATAAGAAAAGAAGATGATGACATGCAAAGGTAAGAAGAATGAGAGGAAAATGGCAAGTGGACAAGTCCTCCCACTTTTGGCACCAGTGAGTGACTGTTACTCAACCACTCCACTACAGTCATCCTCTGCTCTTCCAAGATGCCTGCCTTGGCCTTCAGTGGTTACTGTACATTCTGATGTTCTGATGCAGATTAAAAAAGAAATTCCCCATGTGCTTCTCAGTGGAGACTGAATATCCATACTCCTCATAAAAAACTTCAACACAAGTGAAAAACTACTATTTTCTTTCTTAATAAAATAAATTATTTCCTTTAAACATTTCCTAACTTTTCATTCTTCTTAATTCATCTGACCTCCTCTGGATTCTCTACAGTTTCATTGCTCTATACATATAAATACACACACATATACACACATATGAATGTATATATTTATTTATATATATAAATATAGTGTCCCAGCTGGATAATGGGACATTATCCTTCTTCTACAGACATGTGGAAGGATTCCCATCTTTCCTACATTCTCATGTTGATGGTTTGTGATGAAAATTAAGTGAGACAAACCTTTTTGCATGGTTCCTGCATGTTCAGATAATCCTTTTAGACTCAAGTTTTACACCCTCCTTACACGTTTAGACCCCTGCAAGCATTCATAGAGCACTACACTAATTTATCAGTGTAACTTAATCTTCTGATCTTGGCCTGAAGAGCAGCTGCACACATTCCCAAGACAATGCAATTCTCAGTTGATGCACAGTGTGTACCAATATACAGTTACTAACAAAAAACATCATTCGAACTACATATGGACATATTCTCCACTTTAAGTATCCTCCAGCTGTGGGCAAAGTGATGTAAGCAGTCTGTATACAAGCAGCACTCTCTGGCTCCACTAAGTTTGAAAATCAAAGAAAAAACACACTAAAACCCATGGCTGTTACCTGTACCTATCAGTTATAACAGGAGAGAATAATCTTGATTAAAATCTTAAAATACTAATCAATACAAAAGTATCTAAAATATATTAGTTACCTTTCTAAGGATTAATTTCCCAGCTGCCACCCAGTCTTAAGACTAAATTCTTCCTCAAAACAGAACAAATCGACAATTGTTTCAGCTCCCTAATACTAAGAAATATGCAAGACATACCAAAACTACTGAATACTTTTGCTCTACATTCGGTTCCTACACTACCCTTTAAAAGCATTTATCATGAAACCTAGTTCAAAATAATTATAAGCTCCTACACATACACTAGCACATTATTCCCACTGAAAAGTACCTGTAAACTTAGAGCCTTGATCCTATCTTTATAAACATGCTTAATAATGAGCCTGTGAATCATATTCTAAAGAAGAGTCTTGATTAAAAGACGAAAAATGTCTGTATCTATCAGCCAACTAACATGACAATTCTTGCATAAGCTGTACATTGAATCTGAATATTTAACCCACTGGCCTAATTAAACCAGGGAGACATCAATATTCCTTTCCACTGATCATATGCCAATTTCAATGCATTCATGAATAAAATTATGGATCAGTCTTTATTCAAGATTGTCAGTATTTCCAGAGTGCATAGCTGCAAACACTTGAGGATGCACCCCATTTCAGGTTCTGACAAGCAAGAAAGCAGGTATGTACCCTAAGGGTTCTATATGAGCACTGCTGTTTAGCAATACATTAGGACAGGTGGTTGGGCAGGCTTTGATTTTGAATTACAGCCATTGGTTTGATATTGAAATAAATATTTACTATATTAGTGTCTAATATTAAGTTACTATATTAAATATAAGAATAATTTATAATAATACTTAAGCATCCATTATAATATTTATAGTGTGAGTAGTTACACATAGTGGATGGATGGAAGTATGATGAATTGCATTAGGTGGAACATTTTAACTTTGATGAAGACTAACTACTTTGAAAATTGCATAGCTTTAACACTGCTCTTATAGCCTACTGAAAACACGAAGGTACTCCAGGCAGTCGGCATACATGTGAGTTTATCCTATGATTTCACCTTAAGATGCATAGAGAAGGCACATAACATGGTTTATAGACAGCTGAGATATCAGTACGTGATGCCAGAGATACTAACCCTCAGGTCTCTCCATCACCATGTACACATTGAATGTTACTGCTCTGCTCTCTGTCTGTGACAGGAACAGTGCCCAAGGCATCTGTCTTTCCATACAGTAAATTTTTGGTTATAGTACGTACTTATAGCCCTTTCTTTCTGCTCCGAAGAACCTGTAAATGTTCTATAGCTATTAACACCTCCATACAATAAAAAACAAGTTGTGCTAACAGATGTGTGAAACACATGTACAAGCTGCTGTTGTAGTGCCAATAGCACATAACCAATCCTTGCAGATTACTCTGGATACCTCCTGGATGCAGGCATAGTACCAACAAACGCCTTACCTGGCAGCTTGCTAGCAGTGGTACAGTGACATTACTGTGGCCCAGTCCACTGGAACAGGGAAACCATTTTGTTAACAGCAGACACCACTGAACAAAAAATCCTCAATGAGCACAACTCTACAGTAGTTCTGCAGCAAGACAACTTCTATCTTTTCGAGAAGGTAAGCCTTTAACATAACTAGGGTTCGCTTCAGTATCTTACCCTCCTCAATCCTGCAAGGAACTCCTAATCTCAACGTTAGCTCACCTGGTCATATGGCATTCAGATGATATCTTTTAAAAAACACACCCAAAGACTGTCAATGTACCTATCACAGAAGGACCTTAAAGATCATCTAGTTCCAACATCCCCACCACAGCAGGGATGCCACTCATGATCAGGCTGCTGAAAGCTCCGTTGAATCCGGCCTTGAACGCTTGAAGGGATGGGGCATCTAGAACTTCTCTGGGAAATTTGTCCCAGTGCTTCCACCCTCTGAGTAAAGAATTTCTTCCTAGTATGCAATTTAAACCCACCCTCTGTCAGATCAAAGGCATTTCTCCTTGTCCTGTCACTATCTACCCATATAAAAAGTCCCTCTCCCTCCTTTTTACAAGCCCCCTCCAGCTACTGGAAGGCTGCAGTGAGGTCTCCCCAAAGCCTTCTTGTATCCATACTGAACAACTCCAGCTCTCTCAGCCCATGCCAACTTCTAACATCTGTGGCTTCCTTAATTCTGCATTACAGAAGAGCAAACAGAGAAAAAGCCAGACTACACGCGCAGCACATTTTGGCAGTAAACACTTCTAGCACACTTTCTGAATCTAAATATATGTATCTTCTAAATATACAGAGTATCCACACAAGTGCAATTTAGGTATTTCTTAGATGTTCACCTTCCACATACCTTTATTCTAAAAAATGCACCAGAAAGCAATTTCGTAGTAGTGAAGTACCATCACAGTAGTGCACAGTGAAACTGAAGTCAGTGAGCAGTAACACCAACCTGACCTCCCTCCACCACATCTCACTGAACAGATCTTCAAGCCAGAGAATGCCAAAGACTTTTCTTACTTTGGAATTAAATCACACACATGTAATTCACATTCTTTTCTCTTTGAACAGCAGTGCAGCATCTTTAATTAGACAGTTTAATAGAGAAAACCAAAGATAAGAGAAAACCAAAGCCATCTGACCTGAGGTTTTCCTACTTCAATCCTTGTCTCATTTCAGTAGCTTAAAGGTCTTACTTCAGCAAAGTTGTTTGGAACATGTGTCATTCTCCCACTTTAAACCAAGATTTTGGAAACTAGATTTTCTTTTGGACAAAATCTAACTCTGAGCATGAATAGCATATTTTTCCTGAATGCCTTTAGGAGCTGTTAGGAAGCACATATTTAAGTTAAAGGAGTTATGCCTCTGTATTTGCCTTCCTCCATCAGTGCTGAAAGTGCCAATGAAGATGTATATATCTGATGCATGGTAGGACACATTTCTTGGTAGATACCACCCTCTACAGCTTCTGGTTAACTACGGGAAAAAACTGGGCTGTCTGGTTAACTACTGGAAAAAACCCAACCAAAACCTAAACTTATAATTGTGTGGAAATAGGTTTCCTTTTGTCAAGAGTCCATGCTAGTATGTTGTACAAGACAGCTGTACTGTCAAGAGAGTCTAAAGGTGTGTCAGCATCAACTACAGACTATTTTGCCCCTGTAGCATACTGGTTAAAAACCAACGTTTCACATTTTATTGTTTTTCATGTATTTACACAGATTTTCAAAATTAACCTGATAAAGGAGGAAAAAAAAAAAAAACTGGGAAATTTTTGCACCTAAGACCAAAAAGGCTTATGCCATATTCTAAAACGGTTTGATTATTATATCATGTTCTTCCAACATTCTAGAGATGCAAAAGTTACTCATTTGGATTCATTTTAATATAGTAAATATCAAAAGTCCAATATATAAAATTATTGCAAATAGTGCTTTTCAAGCATAAAATAAATAAAAGAAGGCCAAATTATTTAGATTTTTTAAATTAGTACTATTTCTCACAAAACAGTGCAAATGCTTTTCCTTATAAATAACACAATGCCCAGCAACTGGCGAAAACCTTCTCAGATAATAGCTTTAACATAAATTTTTACTATGAATAAATTTCACACACGTCATACTACAATCCAGCTATGCAGAATTTCCTATTTTGCATGGATACTCTATGTATCTCACTTTTCTGGGGGTCACTCAGGAAATACGTACAGCAGTGCCCTGTCAGATGATTACTTATTCTTTTAGTTGACTAAACAGAGCTTAACAGGTCTCAGGGCAGCTCTGATTTAAAGGCTTATAAACAATGACTTAAGCAGCCCAACAAAGGTGGAAAAACCTGAAAAGAGGGGAAAATAAGGCAAAGACAATTGAATCATGGGGCAATGACAAACAAAACACAGATTTCATGAAGGAGGTTTGCTGAGGAATACTTTTTGCTTGAAGTTTCTATAGAAAAAGCTGGTCAAGCTCAAAGTAGTAACCCTCACGATTATAAACACTTGCCCAAAGGTTGCTGCAAAAATGTCCTTATCAAATCTCAATTAACTGACCAAGGAGAAAAGCAGTTTAGACTATTTGCCCATCATATAATATATTTTCTTAAAGAAAAAAAAAACCCTCTCAACAAAGTATCAGAATTCGAATGATTTGAAGTATTTGAATGATTTGAAGTATTTGAACGATCAAAGCAGCAAATTCTCAAACTTCAGATATTTATCATCGAGTGAAAATCAAATACTATCGTTCTCCCACAAAGCGACCGGCAGAAAATCATACAGGCCAGCACAGGTTTGCATAGTTGAGCTGGTATCTTGGAGATCAAATGGGCTAAATTTTGTACTCCCTGGTGTTATAAGAAAACAGTCTTGCACAATGTGGCTGAGTTTTATCTTTCTCTATACTGAAAAAAAATACTCCACACATCAGACATTTTTATATGACTTCTGTCTGTTCCTAAGTGAGACTAATCTTCATTTTTCTCATCAGGAATAGGAGAAAGAAGAATAACAAAAACCAAGAAACTGCTCCTTCCATGTCAACTTATTTGGTAACATGCAAAATTATGGTCATTTTGGTTAAAAAAGTGTCACTACTTTAAACTACCATTTTTTAAGCAAGAAGGAAAGTTTCACGGATGATTCACGGATTTAGAGCACTTCTGCTGTCATTTTAACGCAAGCCCCAGCAATTCCATACAATCTATTTCACTTTTCACACTTAAAAGTAGGTGATCTCATCAAAGGAGATCTGTTACTGACAGCCACTGTCATACCTTTTCTTTTGACCAAAACAGGATCAGATTTAGACATGAACTGTTAGAAAACTGGATAAAGCAGAGCACAAGAGCTAAAAAAAAAAACCACCCAAAAAACCAAAACCAACTTCTCTATCCATAAAAACAGAGATATCACCACAAAATTGTTTCAACTGACACTCATATACTGTGAGTGTGAAGTTCTTCCATGAAGGGAGGCAGTCAAGCAAAAGTACAGCTAAATTCTTCCATTCTATTAATAGAAATGTTGGAAATGCCTGCCTAATTTAGCTTTTACTTCCTTTTTCAATTTAGACTAACATCTCCCATGAGATATTTGGAGCTCTCTGACCAAACAAGAGTCACCCAAGCTCATTCCAAGCACATCTTCAATGCACATTTGAATAGCACTCTTTTACAATGGCACAACAAAACCATCACTTACAGAGCATGTCCAAGCTCCTCTGAGTACAAATTTTAAAATATACTGTGATGAGAGGTTAGGATGGTGCAGGAACAACCTTCACTTAACATGCAGAGTAAAAAGGAAACTGAATTTTTCCAGGATCATACACTAAGCTTTACCAATTTTCAGTAGATACAGCAGAGGATCTTACCAAGGGGAACACATCCTCTTTAAAGCAACCCTATTATGTCTGAGTTTCATAAATCCAAATCAGTTATTTCCCTCATACCTCACTTTTAGAGGTTGTTCCTGAGGCTTTCATTAGTGATAACGGGGTCATCACAAAGCTTCAGAGCCAACACGGAGTTTCAAACTTTTAAGTCTGAAACTGGATGGGTAAGGGAAATTGTATACAGAAAGAACTCCTCAGTACCCACAGCTTTCAGCTGGGAATTTCTCTGTTTACCATGAACAAAGACATGTCCCTATCACAAACAGCCTCTAAGATAAACTAAAGCCAAGAGAAGCAGTAAATAACATCTGCCTTTCAGTTTTCAGTAAAAGGAAAGAAACCTTCAGCCAGATTCCATCCTTGAAATTAGGCTGTTTCATAACAAAAGCTCAAAGAAGAAAAAAATTTGTTATTCCATTTACTTCAAAGTAAGGTTGTTCATCAGTTAAAACCTCAGAGAGCTAAAACAAATACGGAACTCTAGTAAAACTGTCTTAAGACATCTTATGTCAGTCCGAGTATATACCAAGAGACTGACCACATTCCTGCCTACAAAGACTCCTCATTAAAATAAGTTTAAAATAAGGAAAAAAGCATCTCCTCCAACTCACTGTATTTTACTTACAGATCACTAAATATGAAGAAAGTCTCCTCAAACTATGTGTAAACAAAAAGCAAAACACCCCAGCAAAACAAGAGAGAAAAGAAGACCCTAGAAATGTATGTGCTTCAAACACATAACCATGAAATTCTAAGCATATTCAATTCAAATTCATAACAATGAAACTCCACATTTCAGAAGTTAATACTAACTGTGCTGCTCCCTAGTATTTGAGAACTAACACAAAAACTTCTATGCATTTCCATCTGCTTACACACCAAATTCAGCACTGAAACAAACTTCATATATTCCAGACTTTTAATGTAAAGTAACCTGATTGGAAATTGACTTAATTTATGCTACATTTGATAGGCTTAAATGATGCTGCATAGTGGCAAAGTATTTCAACTGAACAGGTCAGGAAAAAAGCTTGGGCTAGCTCCTTATTAACTTATTAATCAAGAACCTAAAAATAAAAGTCTGTATCTAGACAACCATTTTTCCTCAAAGCCCAACAAACAGTGTACTAGTCCCTGTGTGTCAAACAGCTTACAGCTAAGAGTTGTGCATCCTGAGCTTTTCTATTCAACTGCTAATCAAATGTGACAACTTACTAAGCATGAAATAGCCTTATCAGAATAACTACAGTCCAATAACTACAAATGCAGAGGTGTTCATATTTGGGTTCATTTTTTTCTTTTATTCCTATGATTAAAATCCATTTCACATGTGTTTTTGATACTCTAAATCTTATTCTGCACAGTAACACTCATGACTGAAATGCAAACAGTCTAGGGAGAAATAATCCCTAATGAATTTAAGACAGGTTATTCATATATAACAGAAAAACTGATTTAAAGGATAAAAAATCCAAATTCAGTCATTTGAATAAAAACCAGCTGATCAGAGCATGGCTGTATCAATGAAAGCTAAGGCATATGGATATCCAGAGAATTAATTCAAAATTGAAATCTACCTAAGGATTCCAGGATATTTCTAAATAGTAAAGAAACTTCACTTCTCAAGAGAATAAATGAACACAAGGATATTGTTTGAAAAGACATTTTTCTTTATCTAAAACTAGGATTTGAATTAGTTATGGTTCATGATGAATAAAAAGCAATTGCAAGTAAAACACCTGAATTTCAGCCCTAAAACTTAGAAACTGGCATAACCACTTATATCAATATTAAATTCAAGTTGCCCCTTGTGAGACAGAAGAATGAAGGCATTTCATGAGTAAGCAAGACTCGACAAAGCCAGCTTTACATCAACCCAGAAATGAAGAATTGCTTTGAGAACTACAACTGTATGAGGCTGCAATATATAATCAAGTAAATATTCCTAACAGACTGATTTTAAAATTAAAGTTATTTTTAATCTCTCCATAACAGCATATATGCCAAATTATGAACACCAATGGCTTCAGGCAAATAGAAAAGGGGACATAGTTAAACATGATCAAATAACACCACTATTCCCTGCATGAACACTTAATCATCACAACAGTTCAAACAAGGTTTTACACTTCACATAAAAATAAGGTCAGATGCAGAATATAGAGTTGCTGATCAGAAAAATTCATAAAGTTTAAAATAGGTTGTAATGATGGCTGAAACTACTATGATAATACTGGACAGGGAGAGAGGGAAAGGGGATAAAGCAAATTCAGGTGTGACCCCATTTCCAATTAAATATTGACCCATTTGTCAGCAAGAGTGGAGGTACCACACAAATAAACCAAGTGCAACTGCAAACAAATGTAGGCAAAACGGTGATGTAACTTCTGAACATATGGGAAGAGAGGGACACGCTACATAACAAAATTAAACCCAGGACAAAAAGCACACACTTGAACAGAAAAAGAGAGGTACAGAAACACTTCAGCTCACTTTACAGGTCAATATCCACCTCAGAAAAACCCAAACACTCAGATCAGTATCCAGCCCAGAAAAACCCAAACGCTACCAACAGCAAAGCAAGTTACAAGCAGCCCTTAAGAATACCCAGGAACATGAAGACACCAACTTGTACCTTTTGACAACCAAGACATTCAACCATCTCATCTGGCAACAGAGTAACAAATCACAGATAATCAGAGCTGCTCTGAGTGAATTTACTGCCAGATTGAAGGCAAACACTTTTTTTTTCTTTTAATTAAAAATAAGTATTTAAAACATGCTTACCTCTGTCTATAGCTTTATAGCCTGAGCTTAATTTAAGACTTTGCATGTTGCACACTTTGAGTCTGAAAACTAGTTGACTGTGGTAACTTTAGAAACTTACGCTGTGTAGATGAATACTAGTGCGTTGATTTGGTTTTGTTGGGTTCATTTTTCTTTTTTTTGTAACAAAAGTAATTAAGGAATGATATGGACCTCATTATCACCTTTTCATAAATGGATAAAATAATGTCCTTTTTAACAAAGGACATTTCCTTTGTTAACATGGAAAATTTGTTTATACTCTAGGAAACAGTGTTATTAAGGATTCACAATTTATGCTTTAAATTTTATTAAACTAACTATTCAAAAAATCAAGGAAGGTTACAAACAATACAGGCACTTAGTTGATGTCATAACACACAGCCAGCAACTGGAATAGCTGAGCTACTGCAAGCACCATATTTAGAGTAAATATGAGAAATACTAGAGCAGTTTCAACCCATGCTAACTTCTCACTTCCCACATCAGCACAAGAATCACTCCTGCCAGAATGGCACCGCTGCTGGAGCATACGAATGCTGTGACTGAAGGACTGCTTGCTTGGGAGGAAGCAATAAAGGACAGCAAGCAAAGATTTCAAAAGTGTCTTTTCAGGAGAAAAGGAAAAAAGGAGTTGATGAGCAGAACTCAGTAAACTGACATAGGTACGAACGAAAGTATATAGTAGAGCTCAGAATGAGCATAATCCCCACTTTGTGAGGTTTTTTAATTTAATTTAGACTATTTATATCATGACTGTAAAAAAGCCTCAAGACTTCCCTTTATGCCACCACTGTTCACTCCGGTAAATTCTCTTATGCTTCCTTCTGTGAATTGACATGCCCAAGTAAAATTTTGATGTAGATCTTGTTAATTTACATCCTATCTTTTGAGGTAAAACTTATAAAAGCCTGATTTACCCTTGTAAAATATTGCAAATGATCCAGATAAACATTACTTTAATAAAGCTCCTTTAGCAAAATAGCACAGGAGATTTTTAGTCACAATCAGAAAATCCAGCGTATTTGCTAAATCTGTATGAAATGCTTAACTTCATTAAGTTATTCTCACACAGTTAAATACAGCTTAGTTCCCTAATTTCTAAAATCCCAATACCCGATTTGTGACATATTACTCATAACTTGGATTTACTGTTAGTAGATTTGAGACTACCACACCTTAGCACTGGATCTACCAACACTATTTTTAGGTTTAGAAACTACCAGCCAATTGATAAAGCCCTGATATAAACTAGGGGTGAAATACAAAGTAGAACAATATTTCTTCTTCAAGTTTTGAAGGATACAGTTACTTTGAAGTTACTAGGAGTTCATAATCGGTCCACCACTATCATATTTCACAATGCAGAAAACAGCCAGAAGAACAAGGAAAACACCAAACCCAACAATTTTATAGCAACACAAGTTTCTTTCCACTTGATTGCATGCTTTTTTGTTAGTTACTTTTAATCGGCTGCAGATATAATCACTAATAAAACCTCTCTCATATCCAAGTCTTTGCAAGATAACATTAAGCTCCAAATTGCAACTACTCCCAGAGTTAAGACTTTGACCAGCAGAAAATCTAAATGGTCAAAAGCACATTCTCATGAATAAAAAGCAAAATTTGCAGAAGAGTTTGCTAAAATACTCAAAAGGACATACTAGAGATTATTGCTTTAAACTTGTATTGCAAACTACCTGAAAAATATTAAATAACTGCCCCAGTAGAGGGCTTCGAGACTTTATAAACAAGTCATTTACAATTCTTACCCTATTTCTTCTATCATGGTTGAGAAACAGCTACTTCACAGTTTACAGAAAAGTACACATATCCTACCAGTAGTAAAGCTACTATGTGCTATTTTTAAAGCATTAATTGATGTGTGAGATGTTTTGAGTGAAAATATTTTAATAGTAGCGAGAAACTTCAATTTAAGAAAGCTGTTTAAGAAATTAAGCTTTCAAATACAAAAGGTGTCTCTGTTTCAGAAATAATGTTGCATTTTCCAGAGGGAGTGAGACATCAGTAATATTTTGTAAGTGAATTTTCCCAGAATTCTACCATCATCAACAAATCATGTACGTTACATAAGACAACAAATGCAAAAGTCGGGAAGCTTTAAATTCCACTGTTGGATAACTCATTTCTTGTATTATTATACAAACTATCACTACTTTGTGAGACAAGTCATTAGGGACAACTTAAAACTTTCATGCCTACAAATTAAAAACTGATTTTAGGATTAGGAAGACTGAAATAGATCATTAGGTCACAGGCTGAACTGCAAAAGAATGCTTCTCCCAAGTGTCCCTTTTAGAAAATGCAAGAGATGACTGCACCATTAAAAAAAATATTAAAAAAAAATCTCAGCTAGAGCTATAGCCCAAAGTTACATGAGACCTGAATAATCACTGCTAATGGAAAACAATGGTGGTATGAAGATTCACAGGAAGCTGACTGCAGGTGTCCTACAGCTTCTCCTCCTTAGCTCCTGCCTCTTACTTCATTTGAAACAGAATACTGCTTCAGGCTAAGTAAAATAAAACAACAGCTGCACAACTACATGGCTATTCTTTCTGCAAATGAGCAGCTGTAGTAAAAAAATTGTCCCTCTGGCAGCCAGGAGGAGTATGATAGTTTTCATACTCTACCAAAAGGCACAAACAAATATTCCAAAGGAATTCTAGTAAAAATTAAGAAAGTTGGCTAAAGTAAGAAATGAAGGAATCAGAGGAAAAACTACAGAGAGAAAACTGAATACCTCAAAAGAAAGTAGTTACAATGCAATTATCTGTATTTGAAATAATTACAGTTACAAAGAACACTTCTAAGCAAAAATAACAATGGCTTGCCTCCAGAAATTTAAGTCAATTACAGAATGGGAAGCAAAGCTGCAAGAAACTTCAGGTGATTCTGCCAAAACCAGAGACAAAATATGAGTTTTTTGAAGCACTACAATATCATAAAAGGAACATGGATAATCTGTTACTACTGGAGAACACAGAAGTATCCACAGAACTAGGAGTTAATTCACCTCATCATCCAGTTACACTTTAGCATGTAAAGGCAAGTGAACATTTACAACACTGTTTTTCCCAGCTTTTCTACAAATCCCTTGGGTGATCCAGGGAAAAGCGATGATCCTTGTCCCTCAGGTCTACAAGTTGCCCTCTTTGTACCATCTCAGTTTGAAATAGAAGCTGTCTTCTATTTCAGACATGAAGCAAGTCTTTAGCTAGGATTTTCTCTGTCCTAGTAGTAGCCTCTAGACAAAACCAAAGCAGCTGATGCTAGTGACTTAGGAATTAAATTCTCAACAAGCTCCTTCAAGTTTACTTTCACTTACACAGCTTCTCAGAGACATATACCCAACACAGGACAGGGTTCTGGTTTATTGTCTTCCTTAAAAATACACATTTTCTTTCACAATAAGAAATCAAGGAAATTACACTCTGGCTTAATTATAGAGATATTTCCAGTTAAGAATGGGTAATTACAGCATGACAACTTCCTTCCAAGTCATCCGTCCACATTCTCCTTTAAAGAGGGCTACTCCATTAGCTACAAGCAGATAGGGTTGCTATGCCACACTCATTCAAGAGGCCAACCCTAAATGCATATCACAACAAAGCTGTTTTAAGTTCACTCCACAACATACACAAACATTTTTATGCTACTGAGCTATTGCTGCTATAGCAGTTTCACTGAACCAATCCAGTGAAATTTACTAGGCATTAACTTCAGGTATTCCTAATATTAATTATCAACCACACATACATACACAAGCACACCTCCTGCTCAGAATCATGTAAAGGAGGAGTGAAAACTGGCAACAAGTTCCCAGCACCATTTATATTCAAACAACCTAAAGCACTTGTTCTTAGCATCAATATCCATCACTCAACGTGGGGACAAAAAAGCTAACTGGAAAGAAAGGGTTGTACCAATCTCAGCGTGCAAATTAAACCCACAAACCAGTTTAGAGCTCTCACTGCTCAGATAGGTGTAAAAACTGGGACAAAGTCCTAGTGAAACTAGGTTTTCCATAAAAGAAATTCATGAACTATGCTTTGAGGGTTCCAAGGCTATTAAACCTGATTTCTGTAAAACAAGTAATCCATCATAACAAAAGGAGGTTCCAGATTACCAAACAGAATCCTTAACCCAGCTCTAACGCTAGACCTTCAAAACAGAAGAAAAAGCCAGTATCATGGATTCAAGTACACAGGCTCAAGATGATGTTGCTACCTATCACAAGCCACACCCACTTGTAAATTAGAAGTCTTTCTCTCTCAAACCAAACAACTAAGCTTTGTAATGGGAGAGAAAGCATTCTTTGAAGTATATTACATTTTAACCATCATGAGCTAAGGAAATCATTCCTTTTTAACTTCCTTGATAAAGATAACCACGACTGAGGGAACTAGAAGCAACCTAGGATGGAGAGCACTTCAGTTTTCAAACTCCACACACTGTCAGGAGTAAGATAAATAAGAACAGAAATAATTAAGTTCACAAGTATTTATGTCAGACTTCTCTCCACTTTCACGAGTTAACATGAGGCTGAGCTAGTTAAATCTGTTCATGACAGCTCAAGCTTAATGAAGAAAGAATTTCAGTAACAGGACAGTCAGAAATCTTGAGATCTGTACAAGAAACACAGTAACAAGAATGTATGTCATGGTCACAGAACATGCTACAAAACTAAGACTTAATTACAGGATAGTATAGGAAAACTCAACTTATCCACTCACCAGGACATAACACAGTTAAAACTTACTTCACTATAGGTTATCATAATAAGCAATAATCAGAAAAATATTAAGGCAGCATGCCGCCTATGAAGATTGGTATATTAACTGTCATTTACAATGAGATGTCAGTTCATAGGCCTTACCAAGTTAAACTGTTTGTTGTAAAAGGAAGATATGTACAAATAGTTCAGAAGTAAGGCTTGAGTCACAGCTTGTGTAAAAAATATTTATTTTAAAGCATATAACCATACAGGGTATTAACAAAGAAAAAGTTCAAAATACAAGACCATGTGTCATTTCCTGATGCCAGGAACAGAGACTTCTAACAAACATATTAGGGTACAAAACATCTAGCCATGATCTATTGTAACCACTAGAAAGAGGGACTAATTTAAAAACCAAGTTTGCTTTGCTTTGATAAAAATTCTCAGAGAGAGGCAGAAATTAAAACTCTTGACAGTCTAGAGTAGAAAAAGGAAACACAGAATTGGTGTTCTCATCCAGCAACTACCAGACAGCTTTCTAAGGAAGTCCAGGCACCCTTTTCTGCAGCACCCTGGAAGTCTCCATTAGGTTGTCTGCCAGCAGCCCTGTTCAGAACATCACCCTTTTACACACACACATCCCCACCTGAAGAGCAGTTTTCTGGCCAGCTTCATATTCTTTTCAACAAAGCTTATACCAAAAAATAATTCAGCTCCTAAATGCCTTATTACTGAAACCACACTTTTAGCACAATTACAGGCTAAACCTGACAAATTTGTTTTCCAGAAAGCCTCACTTCTGCTGTGTGAAATCCAGTAACATCACAATTTCATACATATGCCAATGACAAGATATTTTCCTTACCCGCCAATAAGTTACTCAAAGCTCAAAGATTTCCTCAGTGTTCTGCCACCCTTGGCTAACCAAATATAACACAACCACTCAGTTACTATCACCTTCAGCCAAAAAATGAAATTAATGAGGGACTACCAAAAAGAGGAAAAGGCAGCTCTTCTGGGGCTACCCTGAAAAATTAATCATATTGCTCTCAGGTACTTGCAGAACAAGAATTACTTAAACCTTTAACATACATGCATTTTGGTAGAAAGAAGAAAGAACTACAGTACAACTAATGCTACTACTATCATCTGGTGTTCTCATTTGGATACAGAGCAATTCAGAAGGCACAAACTCAAGACTCACGAAGACTCAAGCTTCTCCTGCAGATGTGGGTGGGAGGAAGGGAGAAAGCACACATACAGAAGGCATAGACACACGTATCTCTCCAGTATCTTTTATTATATATTTGGGAGAGTGAAAGGGAGTGGGGGAGTGGAGGGACTGTCCTTGAAAGGCCTAAAATAAACAGATGCAAAACAATCAGGTATTCAGACCAAGAACTTCCTCAGTCCTGTGACCTTACACCTTAGTGGGAGAAACTGATGTGAACTTTGGTGTTCATCATTCTTTTCATAATCACCTGGACGGATTACAGTTGATAGAAAACCTTCTAAGCCTTCTTCCCTTTGGTCTGTTCTTAACAGAAGCTGAAAAATGGCCAGACCCTGCATGGTATGTTAAGACTAGGTACTGAAGTTCTAAAGTCCTCTTAGATACATCTTCCCAAGTGAATAAGACAGACTAGAAAGAAGACTAAGAACATCCACACAGAGAGATTTGTCCCTCAAACAGTCGCTTCACATATTTTCCTACATGGAAGATTTACATGATTGTTAAAGAAGGATTGTTTTTCTCCTAGTAGATTACCTGGAAAATAATTAAGATAACTGAGCAGCTATTCCTTCCTGAAACTCCTGTATCTCCTCTAGAGAATGGGGGAGCGCTGCCCTAGCACGACGCAAATGAGATCAATGAGTAACGAAATTGCAGCCCATTCCTCTGCCTGGCCTCCACAGTTCTCTCTCTCCCGAAGAAAGGGGTACGGGGCAGGTCCCGTCCTTCAGCAGCTCACATTGTCCGGGGCCCTGTGCATAAGGAAGAACTGGCAAGGCCCCTTTTGGAGAGCAGAGCAGATATACTGAACAGCCTCTCCCAAGCTCTCCATCGCCACGTCCCCGACCCTACGCCCCCGCCCTCGGGCTATGCCCTATGCTGAAACCCTGAGCTCCCCCGCCTGAGGAGGCTTCCCGTCCCCACGAGGCCGGTGGGATGGGCGACAGCCCCGCAGCGAGACGGGACCCCGGGACAAGCCGGGCAACCCCGGTCCTCGGCGGGACGCTGAGGGAGATCCCTCGGGCCGCCGTCCCCTCCCGGTACTCACAGTCCAGGTGCTTCTTTTTGGGGCCCATGACCTCGTGGGTCGTGGCCTTGCACACGGTTTTCGAGACGGCCGAGCCGGTCACGCTGTGCTGCCTCCTCCTCCTCCCGCCCCCCTTCCCCGGCCGCCGTCCCCTCCCCCTCCGCGCCCGCCCGGCCGGGGACAGGGACACACACTGGGCGCCGCAGGAAAATGGCGGCGGCCGAGCTCCTCCTCGGGCCTTGCCGGGCCTCTCCCGCGTCACGTGACCGTCCGGCGCCCCGCCCGCGCGACACGCACCGCCCCCCTCAGCGCTGGGTGCTGGAGCTGCTCCTCAGGCCGGGATGGTTTCCCTCAGGATCCTTGACCCTTAGGCAGCCTCTCCTGCCCCTGAGGGCCCTTCCCCTTGAGCAGCCTCCCGTTCCCTTGTGGGGGCTCCCCTCAGGAGATTCGGTGAGCCCCTGTTCGTGTTCAGCGCGGGGTAAAGTCTCCGTGGAGCGAATGGGGAGTGTCTCCGCCCCTGAAGGAAGTAGTTTTGTATTTCTCAGCCTGCAAAGTTTTTGTGGAAACCCCTTTGGCGTCACCTTAGGCTAGGGAAAGCTCAAAGGGAAAAAAAAATCTGTTCTTAGGCAGCGAGGGGTTCGGAGCCGGCTGGTTGCTGTGATCGGGCTTCTCTTCGGAGTTATATTTATCTGAAAGCTCGCCAAAAATTTCTCGAATGTATATCACGGCTAGCATAAAACCACTGGTGGTTTTCAGGTCTTTCATGATTAGCCTCCCACTGTTCTGCTAGTCAGCTAATGCTTTTGGACTTATTCGGGGGCTCTGTCCTTGGCAGCCTGAGATTTTGTACGAAGGTACTTGGTTTCTGTTCATAAAAATTAGAAACTGTTCCTTAAGGTGCCTTCTCCCAGGCTGTTACCTGCAGCTGTAAACCTGGCTACGTGTATCCCAGTGACAGACTGTGAGGAGCNCGGGACCCCGGGACAAGCCGGGCAACCCCGGTCCTCGGCGGGACGCTGAGGGAGATCCCTCGGGCCGCCGTCCCCTCCCGGTACTCACAGTCCAGGTGCTTCTTTTTGGGGCCCATGACCTCGTGGGTCGTGGCCTTGCACACGGTTTTCGAGCCGGCCGAGCCGGTCACGCTGTGCTGCGCCGCCGTGATGCGGTCGGTGAGGCTTTGGCCGGACATGGCGGGTTCGCTGGCGGCGCTGGAACCGAGCGCGGCTCCGCTCCCTCCTCAGGGGCCGGGACGGGAGGAGTCGCCGGGGGGATGGAGCTGCGCGGGCTCCTCACCCCGCCGTACCGCAGGCGGCCCCCGCTCCGNTCCTTGACCCTTAGGCAGCCTCTCCTGCCCCTGAGGGCCCTTCCCCTTGAGCAGCCTCCCGTTCCCTTGTGGGGGCTCCCCTCAGGAGATTCGGTGAGCCCCTGTTCGTGTTCAGCGCGGGGTAAAGTCTCCGTGGAGCGAATGGGGAGTGTCTCCGCCCCTGAAGGAAGTAGTTTTGTATTTCTCAGCCTGCAAAGTTTTTGTGGAAACCCCTTTGGCGTCACCTTAGGCTAGGGAAAGCTCAAAGGGAAAAAAAAATCTGTTCCTAGGCAGCGAGGGGTTCGGAGCCGGCTGGTTGCTGTGATCGGGCTTCTCTTCGGAGTTATATTTATCTGAAAGCTCGCCAAAAATTTCTCGAATGTATATCACGGCTAGCATAAAACCACTGGTGGTTTTCAGGTCTTTCATGATTAGCCTCCCACTGTTCTGCTAGTCAGCTAATGCTTTTGGACTTATTCGGGGGCTCTGTCCTTGGCAGCCTGAGATTTTGTACGAAGGTACTTGGTTTCTGTTCATAAAAATTAGAAACTGTTCCTTAAGGTGCCTTCTCCCAGGCTGTTACCTGCAGCTGTAAACCTGGCTACGTGTATCCCAGTGACAGACTGTGAGGAGCCGCTGCTTGGCGTCCTTACCTCCCATCGCCCATTGCCGAAGTGCCGCCCCAGCCTCCCGGCAATCTGCAGCTTCCATTACTCCTTGCAACAGGGCTCTTCTCCTCCTCGTCCCCAAGCACACAGCAGTGAATAACACAGCAAAAACACAGGATTCCAGCAGACAAAGTTCTTCCTCTCCCAGAAGTGCCTCTTGAGAAGCTGTCTTGTAAGTGTCCCCCATCCATGAAGCCACTGAAATATTTATAGGGCAACTTAAAGAGAAACAGTACACAAATGATACTCAGCTCTGTCTGCTTGACAGGATGTGTAAGTAGGATTATCTGTTTATAAGGCATAAGGAAAATTGGTGTTAGAGAAAGAACATCTGGTGAGAGCTGAACCCAAATAATGCCATTTGTGTGTGTGTTGTATTTGTATTTCTTGGTTCCTTCTTAACTGCTTTAGGACTCCCAAATATCCATGCTGGGGAAATAAATCACTGATGTATACAGCAGCAGACTCTGGCTTAAGACAGCTTTACAATAAAGTTTCACACTATGGAAACACAGGGGCTGCTAAAGGCTACTGATAAAACAACACACATTGGTATTTTTTATGCTAACTTCAGCTAGGACCTGGATTTCAACACCCCGTTTCAAGCTGCTGTTTGGAGAAATTCCATGGAATTGGCCTAAGTAATTTAGGCTTCGTCAGCTCTTCTTTGATGATGCCTGTCACTTTCTCCAGGAGCAGTGAAACTATCCAAACAGAGGAAGCTTGTGACTCTAGGAGTTACTGAGACCAGATTTGGACAAAATATCTCATTCCTAAGGGAACAAAAAGTGACCTCGATCTTAAAGGTCTAAAACCAAAAATAAATTTTGCCTTTTTTACAGTTCTTCTTGCTCACAGAAAGCTCACAGTTTTACTCCACAGTTAAAAATTCTGCTTGTAATGCTTGTTCATAAGCAGAAATGGGTGAGAGAACTGATGGCAAAATGTGTTTTGATAATTGTTTGCTGCTTTTTAATTGCTTGCGAGATGCTTGATGCCATTACAGCAAGAAGCTTGAAGCATTATGATAGATAATATCTGAGCACCTCCCAAAGATTTGGAAATTGAAATCAAAATATTATCTCTTTTCCTTTCCAACCTGAAGAAAACAAGTTTGATTAGCTTATAACTCACTTGGTTTTGTTTGTGTGCCTGGGTGTGCTTGAGAGTGAAAGGAAAAAGGAGTACATATCTAAAGAGAAACTACTGCAGAGATAGGAGTCCTATATTTAGTGAAGCAGCAAACCTAAACAACATTCTTTTCTCTTGTGAAAAGTTCTTCCAAAATCTGTATCTAGCTCTTGTGAAAATGCTGTATCGTGCATTCACAAGCTCCCCAAAATCAACAGTATTTAGCTGGTATTCAGCTATCCTGGAAGGACAAACAAGCTAACAGATTTTTTCTTCCCATGTGTATTGTGTAGTACTGAAAACCTAGCCTCAGCATGACCTCTGTAATTTATTGTGTATATAATTTTCTTGCAACAATGTCATTTCCACTTGGTGAGGTGCCTGTCACACTGTAGTGCCTGCAGTCCACCAGGGTGATTTGGTGTTCCCAGTGCTGCTGGCATCCATGTTCTTCCTCCTTGCTTCATGCTACTATACACTGTTGGGAGAGCTGATTACTAATCAGCTTCAGATCTAAGCTAGGTGTTTTGGCTGAATTTCAGGTCTGTTAGAAATCTGAGCCATGAAAATAGTGAGGAAAAAAACTGAGCATATGCTGATAAACTGTTGCAGGCTCATTACCAAGGATTTGAGCCCATATCTGCTAACAGCAACAAAAAAACCCTATCAACCGTAATTTGGGAAGCTAAGAGGTCTAGTGAAGAGAAGTTGAAGAGAGGGAATGTTTGAAATAGGACTGAAGGGAATGGTAAGAGTGATGGGGCAAGGAGGCAATGGAGAGGAAAAGCAAAGGCAGCAAAGCCACCTATGTGAGGTTGGGAAATGCCCTATCCGTGTTGTATAAATTATTTGGAAACGAGTTACAATCCAGATGTTTCACATGACTCATTTAAAGGATCACTGCGGTTTCATTTGCTCTTAAGGGTTGTAGTATTTTCCCCAGCTTTTCAGGGAAGGTGGTTTTGATGTCAGCTCCAGGAATTCAGCATCAGTTTGAGTAGACATAAGAGGTAGAATAGACTGCAGGAAACAGGAAACACCAGCTTCCCAAATGTAGCTCTCTATGACATTTGTCCATGTCTGTGGCCATTATATGGTCCATTTCTTGTGTACCTCTGGCAACAGAGAACTCCAGAGCAGCTGCATAGCTAGAACCAGGCCACTCACTGACCATATGCAGAAATCTACAGTTAGTGATGCACTTTTGAGTAGCCTAATTTTGCCCAGCCTAGTAGAACTGTGCCAGTTTAACTCCAGTGTATTAATTTCAAAACCATGTTCAAAGAGTTTGGCAAAGATTTACCCATGTTGTTTTTCTGTGACTATAGTAAGAATTCAATATAATTTGCGTCACCATAGCAACTTAATCAAATAATTTTATGGACAATAATGAACTTTTTCCAGCAATGCCTCTAAGAATATAAAGAAAATAAAACTGGAACAAAGAAAAATTATGGTTAAAATAACACTTGTTAGTGGCACAATGAAATGAAGTAGTGCAGGAGTATGGTTCTTGTTACTTATTCATGCTGCCAACAAGACCAGAAGCCAACAGAGGTAGGCCAGGTGGCCACATTGCTTGGCTAGGAGGAGAGGAGGCAACAAGATCATTGATCATTGCAATCTGGAATGTTTCAAAATAGTCATGAACACAGTGCAGCTTGTGTCACCTTCTCATGCAGCTTCAGTTACCTAGTAGTCAATGTCCTTTGCGGAGCTGTTCCCTGAAAAGAAACTGACTTTGTCAACCAAGAAAGCAGCTGTCCAAAAGCTAATGTAATTTTGACATGAGAAAAGCACATAGGAAGGGACAAAAGTGAGTCAGTACCATTGCACAGGAGGGGAGCAATCAGAACTAATTTTATTCACTTAGGGGCAGGATATCTGGGCAGGAGCTCCCATGCCTCATGAGAGCATCTAAATAGAGGTGGACAACAAATATGATGCTTCTGAATCCTCTCGTGGGTGTTCTAACACTTTTCTCTCCTTATCCTGACATGAAACTTGCACACTTCAAGACTGACCGTGTCATTAATGCTGTAAGTAGGATTCTTACCTGGCTGACAAATGCAGATAGTAAATGTCTTTGAGTGTGAGAGAGAAAGGAAACAAGCTCCCTTACATTTTGTTCACACTTCCCAATGGATGTGTCAAACACTGACACCTCTGAAAAGCAAGAGGTTTGCTGTCCTCTGTGTCTGACGTGCACTGCCCATCAGCAAACATTCCTAATGCACTCCTACTGCTGCTTTTTCCTACTGTGGTTTTTTACACATCCTTTCTCAGCAGTGGGCACTCTCACAGTAACTCGCTCAGATACTGAACAAGGAAAAGCAAACCTTACAACACAGCCTCACCACCTATACACTTCTCCAAAATTTCTGTAGACCATTTATCATACAGGAAACAAAAGTGGCCCCATCCCTGCTAGTGATCCTTTCTTCCTAGTTTGATGTTGAAAACCTAGGGCCGTGCTGCCAAATGCTTCTCCCCATCATTGCAGGCTGGCAGTGTTCGTGAGACTTGGCAGGAGACAGCATTTGATAAAAATCCTTCTCTGGGCACTTCTGAGAGGAGACTCATTCATTTCACTCCCCTGCCAGTTCACAAACACCCAGCCAGCAGGGCAAGTACAAGAGGAACTGCATTCCTTTTGGGCTCCTATAACTTGGAAGTTTATCGTTTCCTTTGGTCACCTTTGAGCCAAAAGCAAGCAGAACACACTCCAGCCCCAAAGGAATATTTTTAAGGAAAGCAAACAAACAGGCAGGGTATCAATGGAACGGCCGCTGCCGCCAAGCTAAAATTGGTACTTACGCTCACACTCTTGCACACATATACGTGCAGCAGAGCTTAATCAATTCCCTCATTAATGTTGAAGATCATGTGCTCATGCTCTATGTCTGGGAAAGCTTTACACCCACATGAATTTTGATGTGGAGCTGAAACAAATGTTGATGCTGGCAATGCCAGCTATAGAGAGTAAATAGCTGGGGACTGCCAATGCTGACTTGAATGGGGCTTCTCACCCAGAAGAAAACCTAAATGTGAAAAGTATTCTCATGATCAGGTCTGTACAGTAAAAGTAAATCCTGGTTTTCTTCCTCAAGCAAATAAATCCATTTATGCCAATGAGTTGGTTTCAAGCCTTGAATGGGTAGGTTCCACTCTCTGGTCTTTATGTGAGATCTGAGTCTTGCCCACTGGAGTGAGTCAGGCTATCGGTGTTTGGCTCTGTGCTTCAGGGGTCAGTGACTGCATTTACATGTAGGCAAGACTTCATGCTGATTAAATCAAACTACTGCACTGAAAAGAACATTAACTAAATGCTTCCTAACATTCTGATGGTGTATAAGCTATTCTAAATCTTAAAATCCATAGAGGATTTGTCCTAATTCGTTCCAGTACACACAAGTACATAAATGAAAGTGCTTTCTGTTTAGTAAAATGGAGGAAATGCATAAAAAAATAAGTTAATGCAATTTAAAATTGCTTTCTTTTTCAGGATCTGAGAAACAAAGAATTGCGAGTAATATTGGAATGAATGTTCTCACCTTCTCTGTCATCCTGTGTTTCCTAGTTTTATTTCTTAGAACTCAAAAAGCAATACTTTCTTAGTAGCAGTGGCACAGCAGGCTTGTCTTGATAATGTGCTTCAACCATGAGCCTTGTCTAGAAGTGATTAGATTATATGTTTTGCTTGTCTTCTCCACTGAAACCAGGGACAGATGCAAGCCAGATGTTAATATCAGGGACACAGCACTCCCTTCATAACTCTGTGTTAGGCACTCACCTTTCTGACAGCTCAATGGCCTTGAGGAGATCCCACAGTGGACGGCCAAATGCAGGAGAAAGCATACTCACAGTCCTGACTCAGGCTGTGCTTTCCTACAACTCCCCACTGCTTTTGGCCAGTGTTGAGGTGCCAGAGAGTGGATGAGATGATACCCCTCTGGGAACAAGGGAATTGCTAGCACTACACCAGTGAAGTGAGAGAGAGGCTACAAGAAGGGTTAAATTTCCTTGGTAACCTCCCAATAAATCCGTATCAGTTTAAAGCTACAAGTGAATCTGGCAACAAACTTCTATGACTTCACATCATAAGTCACCCACTGTGTTGGAAGCTGTTTGATGTGGATCTCTGCACTGGCAATTGGCTGCAGGCCAACAAACTCACTTTCTATGGATCACAAAATCACCACAGTTTTTACTGGTCACTTTTTTTTCTGAGGGCAGGAATAAAGGGTAGTAGAAGATCTGTGGTTTTGATGCATCCACCTACCCAGTTCCCCTCTTTGTGTCACTCCTGTGTGCTTTCAGTAATCAGTTAAGCCCATCTTTGCCTTTCATACAGCATCCCTTTTCAATGGAAATCCAGACATATTGGCAGTGCTTGCTACCAGAGGAGTAAAGAAGGAATAATGATCCGAAAGAAAGTATTACAGTTTCTCAAATTGCACTGGGATATTCTCAAGTCAAACAGTAGCCCTGCATGTGTTGGTATTTACTTGTAATACTCTTCAAGAGAGCCCATTCATTGCTAAAGACTTCGTGCATTGCAATAGCGGCTGAAACCTGGGAAGAACTACAAAAGCAAGATGCTGGTGATTCTGGGCATCTGCGTTTTTTAACCCTCATGACCAAAAAAAACAGTGAATGATAAAGAGCAAAAATGGATATCAGATGCATTGAACTTATTCAGATTAGATAACACAGTTGGAGAAAAGAGGACAAGATACATAGTTTGTGCAATGTCTTGTTGACCCAAAAGATCAGATGCCTAAAAGAATATTTTACTAAGAACAGTTGTAAAGAAAACAATAGTGTGGGCAGGTAAAACCACAAATCAAATACTTTGCAGGTCCATATTTCATCACATGGCAATATGCTTTCAGATGCCAAATTCTGTTCCTATTGAATCTATGGCAAAATGCCCACTGACTTCAAACAGAATAAGTTTTGTCCCTCTAAGCTATGAGTATGACCAGCAATACAAATGCAGAATAGAAATAAATTGTGTAGGTGAAGAATAGGTAGTTGGTGCTGGAAATTTAGTTCCTGCCTGATCTTAACCCTTTTATTCTTAGAACATTATATCAATCATAGTTTTTTTTGGTCTGTAATATTTTACAGTCCATTGGCTGAAGTGATTATTGCTTTATTTAAACTTTATTTAGTAAATAGTTTTTAAATAGCTAACCCAAGTTTTCAAAAGCATTAGAAACATTCTTTTCAAACCAGAACTTTTTGATATTGCAGCCGGGTTTGCTCAAGAAAGACCTTTGAACCTTCTCATTGGTATTCTCTTTCTTTTTACCTCCTCCTCTCTTCCATTATATTCCCTTTAGTGAAGTTTATCCAGATCTATATTCTTAAACCTTATCCTGAAAGTGGATTTGATAAATCTCTGTAATTGCTTGACAACTCTCAGCATTATAGCAGGTGTCTGTGCATGGATGTGGAAATGAATAACATAAAATGAACTACTGAACTTTATTCACATTAAAGTAATTTTGCATCAAAACAAGTAAAATTGCCAGCAGTGTATCTGTAGTATTTTAAAATCAAATAAAAATAGGATTGCTGAATTCTTTAATTAACATAGCTGAAAGTTAGCCAAATCAGCTTCGGACACAGCAGGAGACACACAGTTTGTCCTGATTTTATGGGGAATGAAAAAATGTAATACTTGGCACATGAACTAACTGTGCTAACTTAAAATGTTACCAAAATATATTCAACTAAATCAAATGTGGTGGTTTACCAGAGATTAGCACACATATTTTAACAGAACAGAAGAGCACAATTTTAAAGTTTTGGGTCACTGAAAGAAACAAAATCTAGAGAAAGTGATTATCACTTACATATTGAAATCAGTGAGATTCTTTGGCCAAACTCTGGTGTTCTTACTGATAGAGAGTAACATCATCCCCTATGAACAGTTCTGTTCATTTGGGGAAGCCAGTCTTTTATGGCAAATGAAATCTCAAGGTGTTTCAACTGGAGTAAACATTTTCCGTTGTCAAGATGTTAAAACCCACACTTTTTCATTTCTATGTGCCCATTTGCATAAAAAGGGTTTTGATGAGCTTAGAGGTATAATATTATGATGGAGATAAATTCTTTATTAAACAGAAACAAACATCAACTGAGTAAACGTCATTAGTGCTTAAAAAATCTGGACTAGATGTAGTACCTGCCTGTGTATGATGGAACTTCAGTGTCTTACTAAGCAGATACCTTCTTGTAGAAATTTTAGGGCAGAATTCTGTCATTCTCAGATGTACATCCTTAAGCAAAGAAACTCTCATGAAAAACTTATGAAAAGCCCAATTAAAAAACTCTGATGAAATCATATGCGGCTTTCGAAACAGTCCTGTTACAGAAAGGTAAAACTGATTTTTCAGTTTCACTGAGACAGTGAGGACTGAATCCAGAGAAATTCCTTGAGGAAGGACATTGCTACCCTCCCTGCAAAGCTTTACTGTTTTATATTGCAGTTCAAATTCCTGCTAGTAAGGTGAGGGGGATATTCATTAAATTAGTTAATGAGGCAGCTGCTCTCCCCATTCACTTTTCTGTAGACAGCCCCATTACAGTGGGAGAAACACTGACCCCTGTATGAGAGGGCTGTGTGCAGACAGCTACCAAATTTACTTTTAGTGGCATTTTTTTTCTTTAGAAATTATTTTTTTTTCTTCAATGATTTTATTATGAAGACTGACTCATTCCCAAATATAACATGTCATGGTTTTGGAAGAAACAGCTACCTGCAGAATTTTCTAAATTGCCACATCCCTTGGTGTTTCTCTAGTCGAGATCATTTTGTTTCCTAGAAAGTAGAGCTCATTCTTTCGGAGGACTGAGTTTCTCTTGCATGGATGGTTTGCCTGTTAAAAAACTTGCCTTCAGAAACCACAGTGTAATATGAGCACCCTTAGGCAACAGTTCCCAAAACAGGGGTTCTGACCAAAATTAAGTTAGATGGTTCTGAGGCTGTGAGCCAGTCTGAAGGGGAACTTGCAATGAGGAGTTACTCAAAAGCCAATTGAACTGCACCTTACTCTTTTGTCAGCTTCCATCTTTCAGATGTCTGTGAGATGTATTCTATAGTCACAGTGGGTGAGGATTATAATAGCTCATCCATTTTACAGACAATAAACACCAAGACAGGAGGCACAGTGACAAGAAAGGCCCTACAGATTAGAGGGTGAGGCAGAAATCTTGCTTTTCCTCAAGTCAGGGCCACTGATTCACTTTGCAGCACATTCCAAAGAGCTGTGACCTCTTTAGCTGAGACACGATTTTTGGGCATCGTTCCTCAAAGATCCTCAGATCTCTTTTCTACACCAAACCCATACTCCTCTGGTGGGGGAGGTAGGATGACTCAGTCACTCCACAGGCTCTCTGTCACTTCTGCCTGATACATACTCTCAAAAAAAGTAGGATGCATCCATGTTCTTTGGTAAACAAAGGGATGTGTGGGAGCATTTGTCCCCTTAGAGACTTAGAAACATTGCATGGGTAGATGAAGCAGAGCTGAAAACAAAGACCTAATTCCAGTGCTCTTGCAAAAACATCTGGCCAGCACTGTCTTTTAAAAAAACAGACTGGAGGAATGTAAACATATGTTTGGCTCACGAAGGAGTCGTTACATAAATGTTAATTATGAAGAGGATTTCCCATGAGTACAGGGGTTTTTGACAGAACTTTGATTCCATGCAGGACACAAGTCTCAAGAGTCACATGCTCTGCCCTAGAGCTGTGCTGACACAGAGTACTAAGAAGCAGGAAGGGCATTTGCTGTAGCACAGGAACAGAACACGCTTTGATGATTGTCAGTGAAGTTTGCACAGCATCATGTTGAAGCAACTCTGTGTAATTAAACAGTTCCACTGATCATGTGGAGCACGTGAATATCTATCTCTGATCCCAAAATGGTAAGGCAGCTTCTCTTAGTTTACTTCAGGAAGATATCTGAGCACTATCATATCATTTGGCATAACAAGGGCTATGGAGCCATTATGTTTTTGCGTTATGGAACCGAGATTCTTCTCTTTGCTTTCAACATTTTGAGCTGTTACAATGTGACTTTCATGCCTTTTTCCTCCACAGTCAGGAGGTATTCAAGTTAACCTGACCTTTCCAAAGGGCTACTGAGATTCTCACACAGCTAACATGACTCCCACAAAGATCACAAGAACAGGAGACAACCTTAGGCTTTCTTTGCTGTGAATAGTGCCATTTAGTGAAGGGAGTGACTCACCATGTCCAAAGTGAAGCCTGCCTTCAAACCATTGGGGTGAAGGCACCAGAGGACCAGTTTAATAATCACCCTGTTTGCACTGCTTAAACAGACACCGCAAGCCTCCTCTTCTTCTCCCACTATGGCCACCCCTTCCTCCTGTGGCACCTTTGTTCTGGCAGCACTTGTGCTGCTGGGTCATGAATCTGACCAGGGAACTTATGTGACTGAAAAATATGGCTGATGTTTATCTGGCCTTTTTTGCAGTGTTACTTTTTCAGTTGGACCGGAGTTCCCTGTTCCAATTTGTGATGTGGCTCCAAAGTCGGTCAGCAGAGTAAAGGCAGTGAGAGGTGGGAATGTTCAGGTGAGAGTGGGAGTTCAGGGATATGAAAACCGTGGGTCTTTGGTGTCTGGTGGCTGAATATTTAACCAAGGTTTGGGACTGATATCTTCTGTCTGCCTTGCCTGTTAAACTCTTGCTGCATGTAGTGCTCTATAAATAATGTCTTTTGAAAGTATAGAAAGCCTATTTTAAAAGAGAAATACAGTTACTGAATTTCCACTAGGATTTGTCTGCCAGCCCTCCTTCCTCCCCAGTGGCTGAACATCTCATTTATGTATTTCACAAATGAGAAACAGAATACTCCGCTGCTTTTTTCCTGCATTCTTAAATGAAATTGTGAGAATTCAGCCTTTCAAAATGACTAAGAAAGGCAGCAGGACTTCTGCTCAGGAAGAAAGAGAGTGATCTAGATTTAAGGCTTTGGGAAGTTTCAAACAGTGAGAAAGACTTGAAACATTTAAAAGCCAGGATTCCTAAGCAAGCTTTTAATTGAATTTTTTAATATATTTTTTCTGATATATTTTTATGTATCAGGATTTCTGACCATATCCAATGGGTTGCATAGTTCTATACTGGCATTGGAGAGAGTTTGTAGTCAAAGCGTAAATGAACACTTTGACTTAGTTAAGTTATTAATGCTGAAAATAACATTTTTTTTCCAAGCAGTAAAATGTGAGTTGCAATTCTGAAGATGACACAATTCAAAGCGTATTTTTGCAGTAAAAATCTGCATCTGAAAGAGGAAATAATGGTTTGTTCATAATATTGGCTCTGAAATATACTCAACAGTGTCAGAGGGCCAGTTTTTCCAAGAAGATGATTCTGTGAGTGCCACTGATACCCAAAGAGCAGGTGATATATTATGTATCCTTGATCTATGGCTTCTGGCTACATTACCTGTTCTCCTAGTGATGTAATAACAAGGAGTCAAGCCCTCAGTTGTATTTAATATTGTCTCACAAGCCTTTGTCACAGGCGAGCATGACTTCCTGATGTCTTTGACACCCAGAAAAGAAGGATGAGCGAGACACCTATAAATCTCAAAGTCCTGTTTTAGACAACAGAGCGAAGGAGAGAATATTATGACAACGTAGCATTTACATGGTCAAAGTACTGCAGTTGTAATAGCATCTCAAATACCCTCATAAAGCTAAGGAGTAAACACTATTATCTCTATAAAGAAGCTTGCTAAAGGTGATATGCCCTGGAATTTATTTTAAGTAAGTTTAAGCTCTTCAGTTTCCCTCTAGAAACTAGTAAACCATTGAGAAGCAAGCTTGTAGCAGAATTGTAGCAGAATCCCAGTGTTGCTGGGATTCAAGCCCATGCCACCTCACAAATATCAGAATTTCCTGTCTGAGAGGTAGCTGGAAGCTATATTAAAAGCTGGAGTTTATTAAGTTGTGTCTGAATTATGGACCAGTTGTCTGGAATTTGTCTCCTGCAAACTGTCCTTCATTTGGTGTTTCCCTGAAAAGAAGTAATCCTTGTTTCTACTTCTGATGATAAACCACAAGTTAAAACAAGCAGGTTTTTCCTTGAATGCCAACCAGCTATTATTATATAATTTGTTATCAGATCAAAGCAAACATGACCTTAGCCCTTGGACAGTACATCATAGCACCATACCTTTCACATGGAAAGGAGGAGGAAAGGGGAGGAGAATACATATCCTACTTTGCTCTCCAGATGTGACTGCACGTACTTAAAACCATAATTATGGAAGTGGCTAAGCTCTTTGAGTTTCATACTGATGGGGTGTCTCCCCTCCTCCATCTATTTCTGGGTGTTGTAAATACTGCTCTGCATGTAGCACGAAAGCACCTGATTCACAGCCTTGCAATCTAATGACTCAAAAATGTGAGGACAGATAGAAGCCATACCCATTTCTGAAGTCACTTGCTCAGCAAATCAGTACATGTCGATGCAGCCTTTATACCTCAGCAATAGTTCTTACTGCACCTGAGGGATCATGTTGTGATAGGTGCCCTTCCCTCAACCTGTCCCTTTCTGTGCATTGCGAGACACAGACAGACCAGAGTTCAAACTTGCCACCTGTAGGAAGCCTTTGCCAAGAACACAGGATACTTTATCAAGCTGATAGCTCTGTTGTTAACATTTATAATTCTTTGCGTTTTACATTAAAGCCCAGCTTCTGGAATTTAGTGGTTATGTGAGAAATTCAACTTTTGTTTATTTCTTTGGAAGGTTTCTAGTGTTCAGGTTTGTGAAGAAAGGACTTTTGAATTCAGGGCTCAGAAGTTAGGAGAAAGGGGAAGCCCTCTCCATAATTGCTACCTATAGAAAATGGTGAGATTTTTAAAGCAAATTTCATGGTAATGAAATATGAGTCATGTTGTTTTAAGATCTGGGCTGCTGATAGTCCTTCTTTTAATGTCTTTTGCATAGTCCCACAGCCTCTTTCACATCTGGTCATAGACCCAATGCACAGTTTGTGTTGTTTAATAGTAGCACAACAGGTTCCCTGATACTTGCTTACATCTCAAAAGTCATGTCAGGTAGGCACTGCTTGCACCTCCACAATTAGTTATTTTCCTTCCAAGTAAAGGAAGAGCTTTAGGCCAATGTGGATGGCGCATCTCACAGGTGGTGGCTTTTCCCCACTTTTCTCAATATAGTGTTATCATCAGCATTAAAAATGAGCTCAGTACACAGCACTCTTATTCTTAAAATTATTCCTGCTGTAAGGCTTCAGCTCAGCATCACTTGGGCTCTGAAGGTGATCCCTTTTTCACGTGCTGTTCACACTTTTCGTTATAGCATTTTGAGCAATTACAGATATGTTACAGACTAATTTATCCCTCACAATCCCCCTCAGAGCCATGCAAATGTGTTTTATTACCCTTCCTTTACTGACAGCGAAAGCAAGACATGGAGATTAAAGGCAATATTCTCTCCTTTGTTTTTGTTCTTGGAAAAGAGCCAAATTTATTACGTTCTAGCTGAAAGTGGGGGCGGAAAGTCAAGATGTGGGGACTGGTCTGGGACAAACTCCTCCCATTCCTTGAAGCCTTTGGAAAGCAGCTCTGCCACAACCTTTGGAGATCAGGTCTCTGGAAGGTCCTGGATATGACAAAAAGAGGTAAGAAGGAGCTTTGTGATGATATAAATTTTCCATCAGTCTGAGCTGAAGGTTGCAGTTTGTCACTGCAGCGACAGAGAGTTTATAAGGAACCTGTATTTACAAGAACAGCAAGGAGGATGTGAGAAGTGACAGAGCATCAAGTTCACTGAACTGAAGTGGACCTCAAGAGGAGGGGCTGCTGTTAAGGAATAGGGAACAAACACCATGAAAAGCAGGATGGTGGAAGGTTTGCTGTGATACCAGTGAGCCCTCCCTGCTCTTGCTGCATCTGAATTGTTCCTGGCTTGCAGAGGGAAAGGCCAACCCATTAGGAAAGAGAAAATTGCACTGATTAAATCAAGCAGAATTTGGAATGCATTTGCAAAGACTGTAACTCCCAATGAGTAAGATATGCTATCCAAGTATGGTGGGGGCTGAAACAGGGCCTCTAACTTATATCCTAGTGGGAATATCAGAGCGAGAGAGGTATTGTCCCCACCCACCTAGGACAATGCATTCCTTGTGGGATCTGGATAGGATTCCCCAAGAGAATTATGTCAGAATTATGTGAGAATTATGTTACGTTCATCTATGTTAGATGAAAAACTCCTGTACTTAAAAAAAACCTGAAGAAGTATCTAATTGGTACATGGCACAAAGTTTGTGTTCTTGCACTTAAATTTACGCCACAAACTAGTCTTCCTCCATCCAGCTGACTATCTCAGTAAGGGCTCTAAATTCTGGAAAAGGAAGTAGATGCCTCTATACATCTATTTAAGACTCAGTTGACCTACCACTGTCATTCTAGAAGAGCAGAGAGAAATATATGGTTCCTCTGAACTCTGTAATTCTGTAAATTTGTTTGGGATTTAGAAAACAAGGTGATAGATGTCTTCTAAATGTCAATGACAAGATGGATGGGTGTTCCTTCCTTAACCTACCATTTTCTTCTAAAGTGCCGCTGTCTATTTACTGTCTCTTTTTGTTTTCTTGTGTTCAGACTTGAGAAATAAAACCTGCTGGCATATGCAGCACAGATAGCCCTGATCCCAGCCATGATCCCTAACTGCTCAGCACTCCCAGAACTGTAATGGTAACAGTGTCAAGCTCTGTTGAAAACAGATGCAAATAGAGTCCAGTTATCATTCACATAGCTCTTCACTCCCTATATACATGAGAGTTGTTAGCCCAAATGTTCTGTTCTGAGAATGATATTTCTTCCTCTCTTCCTGTTTTCTTCACTGATTTTATTTAGCCTGGTATTCAATCTTTCAGTTTATATTCTGATCGAATGTCTCTGATCACTGCGGATAAAAAGTGGAAAAATCCCACTCAGGCAGTGCATTTTTTTTACAGTAAGTGTGGTGAGGCACCGGAGCAGGTTGTCCAGAGAGGTTGTGGATGCCCCATTCTGGAAGTGTTCAAGGCCACGTTGGACAGGGCTTTTAGCAACCTGGTTTAGTGGGAGATGTCCCTGCCCAGGGCAGGGGCTTTGGACTAGAGCTTTTTTGAAGGTCCCTTCCAACACAAACCATTTTATTATTCAATGGTTCTATTATGGAAATAGGTTAATAAAGCATCTCCTAAGCAGAATTATGCCTTTTCTGAAAGATGAGGGCTATCACATGTCTAGATAAGGCTTGTCAGTCAGTCTGTGTTCCCTCTTTTTGCTCCCATAGAATTTCTTCCTACAGCTGCACTTTTCCCCTCGCTTTTTTTATTTACTTTGTCTCAATTGAGACTCCCACCACAGTGTTGGACCTCCTCACCTACCTCCTTCTGGCCTTGGCCAGGCCACTCACTTGTGTTAAAAAGATTGAGCTTCACTGATCCCTAAATTCATGAGGTTTCTTTTCATTTGTCCTTCTGCCCCTAGACAGCATAGCGCTGCTGTTCCAGCAGCTCACCAGGGTTTTGGAAGTGTTGGGAGTCATTTGCTCTTTGTCCCTCTGCAGTTCCTTACTTTTAAGTTTTTAACTGTTTGTTGCCGTGTCTGTCTTTCTTTTCAGCCAGTGCTCCCTCCAGTCCTTTGACTTTTACTTTTCTCTGCCCTCTCTCTTTTTTCATCCCTTCTTAGTTTCTGAGGGAGTGCTTTGATGATTTATATCAGAGTTGGACTAACCTCTGTCCCTAAGACACAGGGACAAAAGGGACAGTGGCCAAGCCGTTAAATGAAGAGCCATCTCCTGTTGTTTGTTTCACACCTGGCCTCTCCTAACTTCACCTCATGGCCCATGCTCTTGCACTGAAAGGGACAGTGGCCTAAAGAGTTTGTCTGTTCAGTGTCACACAGAAACTATAGGCAGACTGTTGGGAGCTGTCAGGCATTGTGGGATTTAGGCTGGATAGTCAGTGTAGAACACTTCCCTTGCTGAGGGCACAACAATATGAAGCTTTTGTGGAATGCAGGAAGGGGTGAGACAATGCTCAAATAAAAATCAGAGGTGTGGATGACACAAAGATATTTTCTTTGTCTCTGTGCTCCATTCACAGCTTCATTCTTCTCCACCTCCCTCCCCACCAAGGCCATACTGTCTGTCCAGTGCAGTGAGATGCTTCTGCTGACACAGATGGAACGGCAATGATGTAGTGACAGTGGAATTTCCAGCTCCTTACACATCTCTGCATGTAAATATGCATATTTAAACATACAGCTCTTAAACCAAGGTACAGACTCTCTTCACATCCCTTATACATGCATATATGTCCTCTTTTTCTGAGTCAGGCTTTCAGACAGAGCATTCTTGCTGCCTTGTGCTTGCTGTTCATGTCACATTGGTCATCCCAGTGGATTTGTAGCTGCTGTGCATTGCTGGAATAGGGCAGCCAACATGCACTGTAGAGGAAACCTGAGCAGCTGAGAGGAAGATAATTTACTTTTACAGGATCACAGAGTCACTAAGGTGCGAAAAATCAATGAGTCCACTCATTAACCCAGAACTGCCAAGCCCAACACTAAACCACGTCCACAAGTGCCACATCTACATGTCTTTTTAACCCTTTAGATTAAAAAAAATTCCTAATATCCAATCTAAACCTCCCCTGGGACAACTTGAGGCCATTTCCTCCTGTCACTTGCTGTCTGGGAGAAGGGGCTTGTCCCCACCTCACTACAACCTCATTTCGGTTGTAGAGAGTGATAAGGTTTCCTTTATGGTATTTTTTATATGCAGTGCTCCATGTGAAAGAGCTATGTAGCTGTAATGGGCCAGTCTTATGCCATTTACAGAGCTGTTTAAACAAAAGCCCGTCAACCTAAAACACTTAATTCTGGCTGCAATTAAATTTGATATCTACCTGCTGTCACTGTTGGAATCCTATGGCTTTTCCAGTGACTGCTAATGACTGATGAGGTGGCCAAGATGAGCTATTCCCTGGGTCGTATAACCCACACACTGCTATTGATCTTATTAACATAGATTTTGGTAAGTGCAGTTGAATATGCTGCCTTAGGATCTCCAAAATGCTTTTTTCAGTGGATGTTAATCCTGAGCTACCAAAACACCCATAGGTACAGGAAAGGCAGATTATGTTCTGCAAATCATACACTGGGATCTAGCCAAATACAAAAGAAGAAACACAGCCAAGCTTTTGAAGGTAAAACAGCATGAAACATTTGCTTCTGTTAAAAGTACTCCAACCACTTTTTTTGTGTGTCAGTCTTCCTGCAAAATCATTTGCCTCTATGGCTTTCCCCCCCCAGCAACTTTGGACACAAAATACACACTCTGGATGGCTGCCAAAATGGTGAGGCAGCTTCTCTTAAGTCACTTAGAAAGGACATCTGAGCATTATCGGTTGGATTTTGTCATGCAGTGAGGGGAATATAAGATTTTTTTTGCTTCCCCAATGGTACAGCCTCTTGCAATACTTTAAGTAGACTGTATTTTCATAGCTTGTTTGCAGAAGGGGCTGAATTATGAGCTAGCCAGAAAATAAAGCCAAGCTGGTTATCTCATACAGCTTGCAACGTTGCTGAGAAGCCAGTTCCCTTGTGGCTAAGATTTTCCAAAGATACAGATTATTTGAATGCACTAACATCTTTAATATCTGAGTGGACTCCACAAAATATCTCAAAAAGTCTGTTTTTGGAAAAACTGTGCTCCTCTTCTGTGAAATTGAGCCTTTCTCAGTTGTCACAAGGTAAATAGGCAGCAACAAAAATCATAGACACCTAAAAATCTTGGCTAAGTTATTCTTTGATCTTACAGTTATTATGTATGTTTTTAAAGACCCTGTAAATTTGTTTGGATTATTAGAATCTACCAGCATTAATCCTGAAGCCTCATCAGACCTGTCTTATTTAGATGTGGATTTAAGCAAGCAAATAAAAACCTCTTTAATATGGAAATTGGGAGCACTTCAGCAGAATTATCAATGCTGACTTTAGCTTATTTCCTGAGGTAAACATGAGCAGTATCTTCCCTCTTCCATTAACTTTCTAGCTCCTCAATAAATCATTCTAGAGAATTAGATTCTTCTCTGTTGCCAGTTTGAACAGGAAACATTTAGTGCTGGTGAATAGTAAGTATTTTCCATATGCAAATCTGCTCATTTGCTGCCCCTTATTTCTTGTTAAGGGAAAGGGTCATTTATTCTGCTTAAAGCTTTCCCTCAGAGCTATTCAAATTAACAAGATGCTAAGTGTTTTACTGAGGAGGGTCTATAATTTCCTCAGCTGGTATAGCTGGAAAATCGACATTTATTTATTCTCTGCTCAGAAATTACTGGGACAGAGACATACATTTGCTATGTAAAATACATTGTTAGTTTCTCAGCATATATCCTGATTCTGGGTCAGAGTTAAGAAGGTTAATGAAATATTTGAAGTGGATTTTTGCATAGCATTTCTTTCAGTACTGCAATGGATGAACCACAAAGCTAAGAGCATGTTTATGTAAGGTATTTAATCAGGTGTTTTCATCCTATAGAATGTATAGAGGCTATTATCAATATGTTCTTACACCGCTTGAATGAGATTAAGCTCTTTATAAACATTCTTCTAAAGGCAAATTTGAAATTTTCTTCTAAGGTAGTATTGATGTAGTAATGAGCAGTAGAGCTGATGTCTCTCTGAATTTGCTTTGATTTATACTATTTTTGAGTCCAAACTGGCTGTAGTTGCTTTTGGCCTTGAGATTTTTAGAGGAGATGCACCTATGTCACCCGTCAGTCCAAAATTCAGTGGAGCTCGAGGGCTCCACTGGGTATGTTGTGTATACCAAAGGCAGTATTTTTGACTAGGTCCCCTGGTCCAAGACATCCAGACCAAGGCATTGTGAAGTGTTGACTTTTGTCTTCCTCACAGAACTCCTCAAGCAATGGAATTTTTTGAATGTCATCAAAAGAAGTCAGACCCAGATGTGGACTGTTCCTGCTTGATATGCCAGGAGTGAAGCTAGCTTTCTGTAGTTTCCCATGCTGCAGTGAGAGAAGGATTAAAAACTAAGGTATTTGAACACTGTGAAATTACATGCAAATAAAGCAGTGGATATATTAAAAAGGGCTCTTTGCAAATAAACAAGAAAAGGTCACCACTTTGACACAGCCAGGCTTGAAAAGAACATGCCAAGATCCAGTAACAGCTGTACCCACTGGAGCTGTAACCAAAACAATCTGGTCTGCTTCATTTTCTACTTCACAGACAAGGATTTTGGTTGATAAAAATGCTCTTAAGCCTTTTTAGATGTGTGGTAGGTACAAGATTGCTCCAAAGGGGCTTTACAGGAGCAGGCTGTACTGGTGGAGCATGGCAGCAGCTTGACTTTTTCCTGGGCAGTGAGTTTGGTGCCTGCTGATCAGGTATAGAAGCATAGAATGATAGAATGGGTGGGAAGGGATCTTTGAAGATCATCTCATTCCATCCTCCCTGCCATGAGCAGGGGCATCCTTCCTTCCTTCCTTCCTTCCTTCCTTCCTTCCTTCCTTCCTTCCTTCCTTCCTTCCTTCCTTCCAGCCCCATCCAGCCTGCCCTTGAAAGTTTCTATGGATGGGGACTCTACCACTTCTCTGTGCCAGTGTCTTACCACCCTCATAGTAAATAATTTCTTCCTAATATCTAATCTAAACCTGGCCTGCTTCAGAAACTCCATTTCTTCTTGTGCTGCACTACATGCCCTTGTCAAAAGTCTCTCTCAATCTTCCTTGTAAGCCCCCTTTTACTGGAAGGCTGCAATAAGGTCTTTTTGAAGCCTTGTCTTCTCTGGGCTGAAAAACCTCTTCTCTCAGCCTTTCCTCACAGGAGATGTACTCCAGCCCTCTGATCACTGTTGCGGCCCTTCTCTTGACCTGCTCCAACAGGTCCATGCCTTTCATCTACTGATGACTCCAGGCCTGGATGCAGTACGCCAGGTGTGGTCTTACAAGAGTGGAGTATAGATATGAGAACCATCACTAGAAACCAAAAACAATTTGAAAAAAAACTTGGGAGTCTAAATATGAGTTTTATTTCTATTCTTCATTTGGAGTCAGAAGCTGCCATCTTCAGTGAACTCATCATTAGCAAGATGAGAATGGTATGGGACAAGTTTCTGACCCTGTTTCTGCTGTGGTAAAACTGAAGTAGTTCTGACTGTTGGGGTGTTTTGCCATGGGTGAGCACTTTCGGGCATTTAACTGTTTATTTAGTTCCTTCAGCAGAACCCCTGATGGCAGCAGCAGCCAAGCATGGCCTCAGCTGTCTGGTTATTAGATAAAGAAGACGAGATTGCAGTTTTGGGGGAATTTGATACACACACAGCACCACTGATTTTCTCACAGTGATGCAGTGTAGAAAGATAAACTGTCATGGTTATAACAGTACAGGACCCTGGCATCTGAGGCAGATATGGTTTAACTTGTGTATTTTTAGAGGCATCACAATCTGTTTGTTTGATTGTTTTTATTTTTTAAAAATCTGGAAATCAGCTTTCTCCTTTCTTACAGCAGAGAATTTTTCAGCAGTTTCAGCAAAATAAATTATAAGGCATGGGATCTTTAACAGATATGGTTTTCTTCAGGATATGTGTCAGAAACTGGAGTTAGCAACAGCAGAAATAAATGAAAATTCTACCTTAAATGGTGGACAAAATGCTTTAAAAATGGGTTAAGACCCATTTTTTGTTTACTTTATGTAAGACTTATGCAAGTTCTCCAATTTCTTTTCCAGGATAAATGTAAACCAGACAAACTCTTTTTAAATCTTCTGCAGTTATCATGAAGAAACAAAGAATGACATCAGGCTTAAAAATCTAGATTATCATCTGAGAAACATCTTGCTAAAACCAAAATTTTGCCCACCGAATTTGAGATTTGTGTTCATTTGTAATTGCAAATAACCCAGCCATACTAGTTGGGGCTCTCAATATTTTTAGCATTATAACTGGATATGCACAACAAGTCAGTGTGTGCCTCAGCAAAATTGGATGACAGGAATCCAGCAGGTTAAAAGGAGGATTGCATTACACATAAAAGGGAAAACCTGTTCGTTGTAAACGGTTTCATTTGTATCTCACAGCAAATTAGGTTCCTTCAAAATCTCCTCAAGGGAATGTGGCATCATGAAGCCTTTCATCAGGGGCCCCAGACTGGGCTCTGTTTCCAACTTCTTCAGAAGAACAGAAAAAACATCCTCCTTCCACTGAGCCGGATGTTTTCCAAAGGTAGAACAAGGTATCCTCTGTACCTCAAAGGGAGGAAGGATCACATAACACCAGGCATAAATGTGAAGTTACCAGTTTTCACAGGCTTTTTTATTATTATTACTTTTTTAAACCAGGAAGCTTTCCCACATGCCAGTTAGAGCTATGAAGTTCTATGGGTTTCCTCTGCTTTGGATGTACTGACATTGAAATCCCAGACTCAAACACAGTCATTATGTGCTGGGCACCGTAAGAGAGAGAGTGGCTGGTAGATCATTTCACTCTCATAACAACCCTATAACAAGTACAGAAATGGTGTATGTGGAAAATTATTTATCAGGAGGCATTTGATGTATTTTTAGATTCTCCTTTAAAGCAATTTAGTGGCTGGAAAGCAAGGGAGAGGAGATCAAGTTCCTGGCACGCTGCCAGTAACTTCTCTGTAGACTTCAGCTTTGGAACCAGCCACACATGAACTTTTTCAGAGTTGTCAGCAATTCAGATCAAAATTGAAGCATCTTTCTTATGACACCATATGGGCAGCAGTTCCTGCTAGTTTCTTCCCTTTACTCAATAGCTTGTGTTAATCCTGTGTCAGGGATTAGAATAGGCTGCCCAGGGAAGTAGTGGAATATCTGTCCCTGGCAGTATTCAAAAGGCATGTGGATGTGACACTTGGGGATAATGTTTCATTTTGGTACTGGATTAATGGTTGGACACTACAATTTTAGAGGTCTTTTCCAACCTAGATAACTCCGTGATTCTAATCAACTGAATGAAAGTTTGCATGAGCTTTGTCCTATATTGATTACTCTCCAGAATGAAACAGCTTGATATTCTTGTTGTAGAGTTCACCAGGAGCATGGAACAAACCATAGCAAGGGTCCTTTTCTCCAGCAAATTGCCTAAGTTTAAATAGCTCACATTCTTCTGGACTTCTCTGTTCTTGCTCTAATGGTTTTGCACGTTTTGCCTGCATATGCAAAATACTTAGATGTTGTTTAAAGCATTCTGGAAAATTAATTTTTTCCTTCATGCCCAAGAGAGGAAAGGGAATTATTAGCTCAAATGATTAATAAAAAGGGATTTGAAGTAATTAATCTCCTAGGGATTTCTAGGCTGCAAGCTGTAATGATTTCAAGACTGGCCAGTGGCACACTGAAGAATGTTTCACACTTGTATTCCCATTTACCCACATGGGAATGTCTGTCACAAACCTCAGACCACATGGTGTTTTCTATAAATTTGTGTACATTTCCAAGATAATGGACTGGAAAATGAATGGTGTGGAGATGACCTACCCTTTTATGTGTGAAGGATTTGTCTCAAGGGCAGAAGAAAGTAATTTTATAGGTCTTTGTGATTGATTTATTATCTTGATAATGAAAGTTGTTTTCTCTTTTACATAGCCAGGCTGTTGATCTAGTAAACTCATGTTTACAGAATAATGAGTCTTTTTAGACATGGTAGAAACAAGGACTGCATAACCAGCAGCAATGGAAGCTTTAACATCTCTTCCATCACACTGATACTTTAGTAAAGCCTTTGACACCATTTCCCACAGTATTCTCCTGGAGAAATGGCTTGGATGGGTGCACTGTAGGTTAAAAAATGTCTGGATGGTGCAGAGAGTGGTGGAGAATGGAGTTACATGGAGTCGGCAGCTGGTCACCAGAGGTGTTCCCCATGGCTCAGTGTTGGGGCCAGTCCTTTTTAATATCTTTATTGATGATCCAGATAGACATGGGGACTGAGTGTACCCTCAGTCAGTTTGCAGACACCAAATTAGGTGGTAATGTTGATCTGCTGGAGGGCAGGAGGGCTCTGCAGAGGGATCTGGACAGGCTGGATCGATGGGCCAAGGCTAATTGTATGAGGTTCAATAAAACAAAGTGCTCAGTCCTGCCCTTGGGTTACAGCAACCCCAGGCAGTGGTACTGGCTTGGAGAAGAATGGCTGGAAAGCTGCCCAGCAGAAAAGGACTTGGGGGTGTTTGTCAGCAGCAGCTGACCCTGAACCAGAGTGTACTCAGGTGGCCAAGAAGGCCAATGACATCCTGGCCTGTATCAGCAACAGTGTGGCCAGCAGGACCAGGGCAGGGATTGTCCTCCTCTACTCAGCACTGGTGAGGCTGTACCTTGAATGAAAAGGACAGAATAGACCAAGAAGCACTGATAAAGAACAGACCCTTGGCTCAGTCAGCTTCAGAAGATAATCACAAGCTTTCTGGAAGCCAATTTAAGTGCCATGCCAGAACACAGTCTAATTTTGCTGTTAAGCCCTTTGCCAGGAAATAAACTATTTCATTCAAGATGTTATTGCATTAAGCAGAAATGAGTAAGGCTGAGATTGTGAGATCCAGTTCATGCTGAATGTCACCTCACTTGACAGGCAGATCTTAAGTAACAAAAAAGGCATTCAGAAAGCAAGCTTTTAATTCACTTATATTTTTAGCTAGGCCCTCCTGCTTACCTCTAGATATCTTGTTTCTCATCAGAATGAGTTAAAGCTTCATGGAGCATAAGATGAAGGAAAGATGAGTTGCTGTGGTGCATGACTTTATATACTGAGTAGGACCAAATGGGTGAGAAATTGATGATGCTGGACAGGAAATAACATCCTCTTCCCTTCACAAAGCAATGTCCAAGTGTGGTAGTAAACAGAATCTATTGAAAAAATACAAAATACAAATGTATTCACAAATAATTTAAAGAGTTTGTTTTACTCTGACTTCTACAATCGGAATTATTTGCAAGTAGTTGGATGACAACCAGGATTTTTTTCACAAGAAGGCCATTTCATTGTTCTGCTTAAAAAATTTCCATCATTCAATTAGGGAGCTGAAACAATGTCTTGGACAAAAATGACATGTTTGCTGCAAAGCAAACAAAACCCAAAACAAGCTCAGTGGTTTTTTTTCCATTAAAATTGCTGTCTTTCTCCAATTGGCTATCCCAGTTTAAATCCTAATGGAAGTGAGGCTCAGCAGTTTCTGTCTCTGTCAACTCAAAGAAAAATACAGCTGCAGAGAACAAAGCTGACCTGGCCCAGGTAGCTTGTAGTGAAGAATGGATCCCTTTCACAGTGAAGATAACGCCTTGAGGAATCGACCACACAGTATGAGTAATGGATAAGTAAAGATGCAAAGAAATGATTCACAAAGAAGCCATAGACTGGGAGTTATTAATTGATTTACTCACTGGATTCTGACATACACCACATTTTTTAAGATTTCCTAACCAAAAAAGGCATCCTATTTGTTGCAGATTTTTCCAAGAACTTTAGAGTGCCTAGAAAGAAGAGCATTGCTCTGACTTTTAGGTTTTTAAAATGGAAATTGAATTGAAAAACCTTCCTTTGTATGAAACATTAGGACTTGACCGCTTTTTTATCATTATGACTATGGCACTTTTCACAGAAGTAGGGTGTTAACCTCTGAGACGTGGCTATGTTCCAGCTCAGATGTTTTACTTTCTTCCTGAATTTTCTCTGTAGTTTCAGCTGAATGACGTATTCCTCACTTCCCCTCCTTTGTGTAATCCTGGTGGCACAGAACGAGAAAGACTGCTGTGTTTCCCCTGCAGAGATCGCCTGCTGCTGAAATGCAGCTAGCGAGGGATATGTGCACAAGGTGAACTACATCCACAGACTTCGAGAAACTCAAGAGAAGCTGCGTATCCACGAGGCAGACTTTGCCCCCAGTTTATTAAGCATGCTGTTACCCTCCTTGGATGACAGCAGTGCAGAAATAGGAAGTGGTGTTATCCTGAGCATTGTTCATTGTCCATTTTTTATCGAGAAAACCCAGGTTATTTTTATCAGGCCTTAGAAGTGACAGAGAGGATCATGATTATCTGATGAAACTCAGCATTTCTGCAGCACAATAAAAGAAAAAAACTCCAGAGGAACAAACAAACTGTAGGTGGCCCATCATTATGATACGTAGAAGTAACCTTGAAGAATTAAAAATAAGTCCACTCTGGAGTTTCACCCCTCTCTTTTACATTAAACCTTTTGCTTGTTCACGAGTAAGAAAATCTTTAACGCCTTTCTCTGCCCTGGTGTCTTGTCAGTAAGTGGTGCCATTTGCAAGCAAAGGCATATTTCTCACATATTCCCACAGACCTGTTCTGATGTTCGCTCTCTTATAGACAGGAATCTGAGAAAGGCCTTTCCTAAGGCTCTCTGGAAGGTCTGGGCTGGCATTTTTCCACTGTACCACAATTTCCTTCCTAACATAACTACATCTCTGGGTCTCGAATGAGCTTGGTTGTTATTTTGGCAGTCCACAACTAAATAAAGGGTGAAGAGGAACTCGGGATGATTTTCTGACCCTAAAAAGCCATTTAGTAAAACCAGGAAAAAGTCCATCTTGATATTGCTAATATTTTATAGGAAATCCACCTCACCCCAAGATCTTATTTTTATAACCTCTCAGAATTTCTTTGCATAGTATAAAGAGAGACACATTCTTAATTCCTTGAGGATAACTTCTAAATCTGTTTCAAAGATGTAGTGGGGCAATACCTTGAGATTTAAGTGCTTCAAACTTCTGAACAAGCCAGATAGGATATTTGCAGCTGAGGCCCACCTCTGCTCTGAAGAAGGCCCATTTCACCAGAGTGATTTTATTTTTAAAAGGAGTTTTCCTGGCAGGCTTCTCTGCCTTCAGCCGATTACATAAAGTAAACTACTGACATATGCAGAGCAGTTGAGGCCATTTTCTCCATTAAATTCAAACCTTGTTTCAAAAGTACAGTTTTAACATGTTGTTCTTTCTGAACTATTCCACAATATGTGCTTTCACGTTTGGTTATATAACGTTACATTCTTTTACAATAATAAAGCCGAGTGTATTTTGGAATTGTTCACAGACTGAAGCAGTTTAGCACATGGGACATATCCAGATGTGAAAAAGTTCTGTGGCTTGGCTAGACATGTTACTAAACCTTTTCTCAGACATCCAAATGATGCTCAGGATGAATTTAGATTTCCTTTCTGAAAGGGACCTAGCACTTTCATAGTAGGCACAGGGAGAAACGTCCTATTTGTGATGCTGGGCTATTGCGGTTGAACACAAAATATATTTTACTTAATGTTAATTCAGTAATATGTTAAAACTGCTCATGAGCTTCACTTAGGTACTTATATAGACTGCTAATGGCCTTGATACAGGCGAATACACAAATAACAATGCTGTATTGAATTGAATGTCTTCAAGCTTCAGCCTAGGAGCAGAGATGACTGGTAGTAATGCAACAAGAAACCCCTGTTTGGTAGGATTTCATGTAATAGGCAGATTGCTATGATTTTTCCAAATTCATAGGTAGGTACTTAAATATAAGCCACAAGGGGATCTACTTTTCTAATAGAACAAATATATTAATTTTTAAGTGTGTGGGGCTTTTCTTTTTCAAGAAGCTGATGAAGGGATGTCACATGAGAAGGGCTATTGCTATACAGCACACTCTTGGGTGGAGATGGGCAGCCCCTGTGCTGCAATGAAACACCTCTTTTGTCTGAAGGCATTTTCATGACCCTATGAAACTGAAGGCAATTCAGGCCAAAGCTGTGGTCTGCATCCCCAAACAGACATTTGAGAGATGCTACATAGCTCTCTCTGCCCTCTCTGCCAAGGGTGTGACATCACTGACATGAGTCTTGGCACGGGGGATCCCTTGCCCAGATACCATCCATTGTCTCTCTCTGCATTATCATGTGTTGCCATCCCCACAGCAGCTACATGATCTGCACGTTCAATTGCTACAGCACATTTCTTCACCCCGGCCCCGCACTGTCATCAACATAAATTTAGCCTTATGACCTTACAGGATAGATGCTGCACGACTTACATACATGGATCCTGTGTTGCCTCTGCACAAGGGAAAATTCTGTGGACCTCAGGGATTTCATTACAACCTCCATGTGCCACTGATTTCTCTGGTCCTTCACTGTATAGGCTACTTGACACTTGTTTTATCTATGGCCTGAGGATGACAGGGGATAAAAGTTCTCCACTAGGATCAAATAATCTGCTTCAATTGGCTTATTCCAGTCTCAGATTCTGGTCTGAATCAGTCAGGACCTGACCCATTAACTGAACAGTGTTTCTGTTAGTATGACACAATGGGTCTGTGTCAACAGTATGCTGGTTTGGCTTTACATCACATTGAAATCAAAGCAGTCGTCATGTCATCAGCCTGTAAAAACACAGTGGTGAGTTCATCCACAATAGTTATTTAATTTTTTTTTTTTTTTGAGCTGTCTTTGATGGAAAACTCTGGGCTGACTGCCTTTGAGTTTGCTATTTTATGTTGTTTGTTGTTCTGCTTCCTGGTTATTATTGATATCCCATCATTATCCAAATAGTTTCTAACCACAGGAATTAGTGCAGATACAAACTCTTTTTTGTTTGTTTGTTTCTTGTTTCTCCCCTTTGCTTGTAACTTGTGAATATTTATTTGTAGAGGTCAAATGTCATGTCTCAAAGTGTTTTCTATTCTTTCCCTGCATATAGGCACAACACAGTGATTTACCATGAGACCACAGAGTTTAAATTAATTGCCTTGCAGCATTTATGTTTCATTTATCCACAGAATTCTTGTTTATCCATTCAAAGGATCATCCTGGCACAATTCAGTTTGTTGCAGTGGTGAGATTCTAAATCAAATGTTGAGCTTTGGCTTTCTTTATCACAGAATTATTTTCCAAACATGCTTATCACCAAATATCCTTCATTTGCAGCTGCAGGATATATGGGTGGGAAATAAGAGACAACTTAGAAGTGCATGCCAGACCTGCTTTATTTACAGATGTGCCATGTACACAGAATGCCCACCTGCTCTTTGCCAGCAGTTAAAAAGATGTATAATAATGTCTGCACTAGGCTTTGCAATGCTGAATGCTCTCTTTTCATGGAAAAAAAAGTCTGGACATTTCATGCACTTATATGGTATTTTGTAGCCTAGTACTTTAGAGCCAGAGGAAATGTACATGTCCAAGAGAGTTTGCTGGATACACAGACAGTATTCTTGGAACTAGACTTAACTGTAATCATTAGGGAGAGAGATCATTTTGTTGCTTTCCTTATGCTAGCATAGCCAATGTGCTATGCAGCTTGAACCTCTAGCCTCCTCCTCCAGAGCAGGAAGCTTTCCATTCTGAAAGCAACAATTCCATACATGATAGACTGATGAGCAGCACTTATACACAAAAACACAGTTTTGTTCTCTTTGCAGTTTATCCCTGAGAAGCCTCACACTTGCATGTATAATAATCTACCATCTCTGTTCTTGAGACTTACAATCAGTACTCCACATCTGCCTCGATGGCTGAGCCATCTCACCTAACATTAGGCATCTGTAGCATAGATGTCTACAGCTAAACCAGGCATCTGAATTGCTTTTTGTAGTCAGTGGACAGAAAAAGGCACTTGCAGGGAGCAAGGTTAGGGATCTTTTTATTCAAAACTGGCCCATGTTAGATATTTAACCTAGATGAAATTGATTTTGTCCTAAAATCCATTTAGTAGATCTTTACTGTCCATAAAGGAAGCTTGGGGAACTGGCCCGGATTTATACGTATATGTTATAGTGGCATCCAAGCCCTGTCCTTTCTGTTCAAAGTAAAACCTCATATTGATTTGACATCTTCAGTGGATGTGTAATGGGTTTATAGTCCATCTAACCAAGGAAGATATTCCAGCCTTCACTACCAAAACCCGATTTTCACTCTTTTCAGCACTGTGTACTGTACATGATCTTGCTTGTCAGTCAAACCCATATGTTGGATATCAATTTTGACTTCTTTGATCTCTTTTGAATTCGTTTAAATACAGACTCAATTATTTAGGTTCCTCTAAGATAAAGCCCTTCTTATACATCTCGCTGGCAAAAATTGTGTTCAGGTTTTAGGTCTTTTGCATGAGTAAGATGCAGAAATCGTCTAAAATTAAGCTACTTAAGAGTATGAAGCTTTACTCAGAATATGGATAACTCCTACCTGTGCAGTTCTTATGTACAATCCATAATCTACATGCATAGCCACATCTGTATGGTTTTACTGACTTCCCCTCCTGTGTTCATTGAAACTCAGATGTATCTCTTCACTGAGGTTAGCAGCTTTTCTGTCCTCTCTTCCCATCATGCACACTGAGAGAGTGACTCCTGCTTCTGCCACATATTTGCCATGTTTTTGAAAAAAAAAAGTATTTCTATTAATGATCTCTCAGACCCATTCATTGTTCTAATTCAGATTCCTTCTTGCAGCTCTCCTTGGCCATGATGCTTAGAAAATACTTGGCAATCCATGCTGTCTGGCTGACTAATGCAGTTGCATCGCTTCCTAACTCTCCATCTGAGTCTTTTGTATTTTGTCTTGGATTTAGATTCTAAAGCTATTTGCTTTGCCATGTGTATACAGTGCTGAGCTCAACTTCTGCTGAGCCACCATATTATAGAAATATTAAAGTATTAGTAAAGAAAATAAGAGCAATGAGAAAAATTTTGAAAAATTAAGGGTAAATAACATTTCACAAAAGCTTTCCAGTGGAGATTTCCACTGTCCTCTTCCATAAACGCTAACACTGTGCTTCCTTTGTTAGAAAATCTTTATTCTTCTGGTTTTGATTCTTTCATACTTTTAAGTTGAAAAGCTTCAGCTGGGTTCTGAAGCCAACACTGTTGCAAGCATGCAGTCTTTGGCAAAATTCTTGTATTTTGTTTTTGTCTGTAAAATACCATGCTTTAGAATTAAAGATCACCATCATTTTGCTCAAGTAAGGCAGAAAACTTCCAGGCTGCAGCAGGTTTCTACCATCTGCTGCTCAGACAGAAAGGTTGTACTTCAGGTGGACATTGGTGAGACAAGATTTATTGATAGTCTTTTGTTGGATCAGCTGGTATAGTTTGAAAAGTTAGATAATTTTCAAAAATATATGCCATTTGTATGTCCCAAAACTTAACGTATATAACATGTCTAACATACCTCAAGCCATAGAAACAAGAAACAGGTAAAACACAGTAGGAGAGGTGTAATATACAGACAAGACCTGAGATACCACCTCACTTGGTCTAGAAAGAGCACAATCAATGCTCTATCAATAATGCTGTATTATTTTTTTACCAAAGGATACCATTGTACTTAATTAGATGGAGTGTTTGAAAATAGATGTTTAAACATCTCATAAGGAATTACTTCAGAACAGAAGGAAAACCTCCACTGGTTCCATGGAGTAGCTGACAAGAGCTATCCTAGCCTGAAATCCACAGAGAGCAATTACAGCTGTGATTACAGCCTTAGGAGATAAATATCCTTCTTTGAGAATGTTCTTATAGACCTCCTATCCTTCCCTCAAACAGCCCTCTCCTTTGAAACCAGGGTGTCATTTACAGAGATACAGTTTCTTCAGGTCTTCTGCTTTGTTTGGTGTCTCATTTCTGTGTTATCTTCAGTGAAATCTCAGTCTGCTGATAACAGGTGAAAGAATTAAACTACTGCATGTCAGTAATTAATAATAATGCAAATATCTCTGCGACACAAGAATTATGAATTCGTTGAACTTATTTTTCAAAATGCATGAAAACTAGTCACTGTCAGGACGAAAAAACAGTTATTTGGGGAACTATCTCACGTGCCTGTCACCATTAAGCACTTATTTATGTCTTATTAAAGCATTTGGCCACACAGACTGGCTGAAGGAAGCTGCCCAGAATAGAATATAGATGGCTATAGGTGTTTCATCAGGAATAAAAGTCTGTGCAAAGCTCTGTCTCAGTGGAATCAATCAGCAGTCCTTCTCAGGACTGCCAAGCTTTCTGAGGCACCTCAACAACTTTGCCTTATCTTGTGTGTTCTGTTCCTCTGGATAACTGTTTTCTGCTCTGTGCTAAACATGCCTTATGTGTTGGGAAATGCTGTTGATCTGGCATGGTGCCTGAAAGGTTCTGAAGATGGGCAGGAATGTTTTGTTCTGATAAAGAAAGGGCTGCTGATGCAAGAATATCAATTCTCAAGAAAAAGGGAGGAGAGTATCTAGCGCAATGGAAATAACCCTCCTTTTCTCATGGACAAGGGAAGTGTTTAATAGTGCTCAGCACCAGCTCTGCCGGTTATTTTGTCTGTGAGGAGCACCTGATCTTCACCTTCGTGATTTATCATTGACATGAGTAACTTTTACAAGAGGCAATGAACTTATCTGATGTTAAGACATTTGATTGCAGAGATTGCTGCTGCTTCAAGTCTGTTCATCCTGACATTTTGGCAACATCTGTACATGACTTTCTCTATTACAGCTTAGGACTGTCACTCCCCTTCTCTTCACCAAGGTCTTGATTTGATACAGGGTCTGTGCAACACTGTGAAATTTATCACCTTTGTGTAACACAACAGTGTTCCAAAAGGCAAATCTTTTTCAAATTATACTTGAAACTTTCAGGCTTTATTTAATAGGATCCACTCAACAGAGGCCTGTTCACATCAGGTATGAAAGTGGCCTGAGGGACACTAATGACTGTAATATTGAGCCCTCAGTTAACCTTTTCTTTTTATTCTTTTACAGTTGTAAGATTAGTCTTGGATTGCATTGCATCCCTTTACAACACTCATAGCCAGGCACATAGGACCCAAATCAGGACATCCTAAATTAAAAGTCTAAACCAGAGTGGATAGATGGTGCTGCCTCCTCCACTGACTGCACATGGACCTCAAGGGGATTAGCTGAGACAGTCACCTCTGCTATGGACATGGGGCACTGGGGGCAATCAAGCCCATCTAACTTGCCTGAAAATACCTGAAAGCACTCAAGTAACTGTGTTCCAGCACAGAGTATGCATGATGACAGTTGCTGTAGGACAATTGCCTCTTTGTACTGCCAATGAATATAGCTTGTCCCTATAGCTCAAGCAGCCTGAGCAGTCAAGCAGATAGGTGAAGTTTCACAATGGTTCTACATGTGCAATATTTGTTTCTTTCTTCATCCCTGAAAATCTAAGGAATACGGGTACTAGTTGTTCAACAAGAGCATCTATATGTTCAGGTTACATCTTTATTTACATCATCACATACTATTTTGTCCCACAGAAGAGGGTGCAGGATGATTTCACAGGAGGAAGAAATTAAGACAACCTTCCATCAAGCATCTGCTTAGCTTTCCAGCCTATATACATGATGTTTTTCTTAGGACACATAGGAAATGTAATGGTAAATTGCCTGTGAATCCTGTTCATGGTGCAGTTAGGGAATGAGTGAAATGGTAAAGGATGAGAAGACAGTGCAGAGAAATAAGGTTATTTTTGGCATCGATTTCCTTCTGAAAATATGCTGAAAAATGCAGAGAATGAGAGGAAAAAATGAGGTTATCAGCACAGATTAAGGAAGAAAATTACAAGAATGTAGAATAAATGGTAGCATGACTGAAAAACGCATAGTCACTGTAGAGATTTGAAAGAGTTTAAGAGTCAATGAGGCACCAATAAAACTATATAGCACACTTGAATGCTCATCCAGTGTTTTAGTGTTGAGAGGACAGGGGAATTAAAGTTTATTTTATGTCTGGAAACTTCAATACAGATCCCTGAAAAGGAACATCAGCAATATGTTCTTCATTTAACTTCCACTGCTTTCTTAGGTGTAAAGCAGCCCAGTGGTTGCTCTAGTGGAAGATCCTGGCTGGATTTAGATGAAGCTTTTCTAGCTCAAGCTGTCCTTCCTGAATGACTATATTGTGCAGATGAGCACAGTGTAGAATATCCTTTAGGAAGTGCTGATTCATACTGGTAAATCCACATAGCAGAGATGTTCCCAGTCTTATCTACTGTAATTTTTCTGGAGCAGATGCCCTGCATGCAGAAAGCAGAAGTAGAAAAATATTCTCTGCCAGAGCCAGCTGGTGGTGGAAGAAGTGGCCACTGCTGCCTGTGTCATCACGTCTCTCCACCAAAGTGGCTATTTCTTGTCTTTTAAAATACCAACTCCATGGGTTTCTCCTGATGAAGCAGTGGGAATACTTTCTGACTCACTTAAGTGAAGAAGGGACAACTTGGCTTTAAAAGTTTAATTCATTTTCACAATCTAGGTCACTTTGCCAGAGAGATGGGTTTGGAAGTGCCTATATAAACAACTCATCTGGCAGATATCAGGGGTCAGGAATACATGGAAGAGAGGCAACAAAGAAAATTTGGGGGTGATAGCTCCTTCCAGTGTCACAGCTGAATCTAGAGGAAGGTATCAGCTCATAGACTGAAACCATGCTACCCAGAAAGGGCTGATGTACACAGCTAATAGTAAAACCATGATTCGGTGTCTGGGATACTGGTTAAGCTACAATTCAAAATGGAATGACACGCTAGAAAGATGATACCAATAAGACAAACCCTTAGACATATTTTGAAAAGGAAATTTCTGTCTCATCCTTACATTATAGTACTCTAAATCCACCAGTAAAATGAATCAGGAGACTCACAAGACAGAAAGTTGGACTTGAATGAGCTTTTGAATAAGGAATAGTTAAGCTATCTGAGAGAAGTAAAATATCATCAGAGGCCAGAGATGAGAGAAATCAGTAATTACTCCACCCATGCCCATCACAGCCAAGAATTACTACTGAGTAGCCAAAAGTTTGGAGAAGAAGCTGCAACACTCAACATGGCAATACCAAATGGCAGGCAACACTCCAGTCCTGGCAGCTTGGTGTCCTCCTACAGCATTTCCCCTGTAATCCTGTGTTATATAGACCTGGAAGTGATGGTGGGGACAATGTCACCTATTCTGTCACAAATGCCAGAAGCAATGCTATCCCCAGATCTGTTCTGGGGAGAAGGATTAAATGAGAGAACAAATGCTCTTATTACTTGCCACGACTCTTCCAAAGGAAAGGCATCATAAAACACACTTCAATAAAAAAAAAATTCTACCCAAACTAAACTCTTGCTTATGTAATAAGAAAAACAACTTGTATTATTTTCTGTAAAATTGCCATCTGGGGGCTACTCATATTATATTAGTTGTTTGAAGTGGTGACCATGAATATATTTATGAATGTCCATTTCTGATCTGGAAAGAGGTGAGAAGCAGGAAGGCAAAACCTGCGGACTAGTCAGTATAATTTAAGGAAGGAAAGACCTGGAGACAGAGCAGAGAGTTTTTGAAGGAATATTCTAAAATAATGTGCTCAGCTTGGCCACTGGGTCTAATAAAAAATGTAGTTAAAAGAAAAAGGTTGAGAGATGGGCAGTAAGACTCACATAAGAATCGAAAACCTGTGTATTAAAGGGAAAAATACTGAAACTTAATTTTAGTAGCAGGACAACGAGAGAAGACTGATGAATTGCACGAAATGAACACTTAAAAGGGGCACATTAGGATTCTTCCATTCAGATGCTTTTCACGAGAAGCCATTCACAGAAACAGGATAGCAGTGAGCATGAAAGGAAAGAGGGAAATGTAATTTCAAACACTGTACAACCCCCCAGTGATTTACAAGGTACTATAGTGAGATTAGCTGTTCTTAAAAGAGTATTTTTTTATTTTTTAATTAGTATTTTCTGTATATCCTCATGAAAAATGGGAACATTCTCATTTAAAGGAATAGCGATGAAATTGTGTGGTATAGAAGAGATATAAACTCTAAAATTCCATGGCATTAATGCAGCCAAACTGTAAGTGAAACTGAAACAAGGTAAGTAACTCTGTTTTTATTGTTTGTGGCAGCTGACCATATTCCAACATCTATTTGAAAAATAAAGCCATGCCAATCTGAGATTAGATTAGAAAACAGAGATACGCAAATTTTTTTTACTCAACACCTTTCGAGACTTCTCCTTCTGGAAAATGTGACACCAACTTTTGGTAAGGAATTTTTTACTTTAAAAATTGCAATGAATCAGAACTACAGTGAATATGAAATGAACATGCACAAGGGGAAGACGCATGATCATAACCAGCAGACTCATGGCCAGTGCCTGTTTAGCTGCTGTGGGAATCTATGTATGAGCATGACTATAATTAAGATATTACATTTTCTGTAAATGTGTCCCTGGGCAAAACAAAACAAAGGCTAGACTAAGTGATCACCATTGTAACATCTCTTAAACAAAACCAAGGCAGTCTTTCTTTTCTTTTCCAGTATTTAAACATCTCATTTTTGAGCCAAGAGTAAAATAATGCTGTTCTGAAGAAGCCTATACATTATCCTGATGTGCAGCAGCTGAAGATTTAATCAAGGTTGCTGACTGGCACCTTGTCCCTAAACCTCTAGCCTCCTGTTCAGGTATTTAACACAGTGGCCACATTCCAGTGAGTATCTTCAGGGAGCTCAAAAATAAGCTGATCTCCAGCTGTCTTTGTGGTCTGTAGTCCAAGATGTAGGCAGGGCTCATTGCAAAGGCAATTTGAAAATGCACGCCTAATATTAATTCTCCCATGTTTCTGTATTGTTTTGAAACTTGACTTTATATATAACATGGTCAGCTTTAAGGTAGTTTTAGGTCTACAGGTGAATTGTGAGAATGGTGTTAACTGTGGTGTTTTACAAACTTTGGGTTGTGACTCATGGGCACAGGGGCTGACACCTATGACATGAACACAGATTTCAATGTCCTTCATTGTGCTGACACTGGAATTTGTCCAGTCCCCTGGTGAGCTGGTTCTGGGCACCAAAGTGCTAGGAAACTACGTCAGTAAAATAAGTGAAAGTTTTCTGTGGATTTGTTGCCTTGCAGTGGGGTCCTCCCACTCAAGGGGGAAGAGTCATATAAACATGAGAGTTGGCACTAGGAACAAGATGGGATGCTATGGACAGAGACTAATCAGGCTGGTTTAAATTGTCACCTAATTGTGACCAAAGGCGGGCAACCACACCTGCGGATGGAGATTCTTTGCTGTGCTCAGCAGTGTTTGCTGCTGCTTCCAGACTCCTCCTCCCAACACAAGGTGCTTCTGTCTGACATCTGCTTGCAAAGCTGCCCTGTTGGGTCACAGTGAGCCAGGACATTTCCCATTAAAGTAATTAAGAAACCAAACTATTTGTGCTTGAAACAGGTCTGACAGCAGAAAGAGATAGACAGCTCCTGAGGAGAAACGTGGCAAGAGGTGTGATGGGCTGGGCACACAGGATACTGGCAACAAGTACACTTGTGGTCATGGCTGCTTACCATAGGTATGCTGGCTTCTGCACTTAGAAAGCTATGTTTTATCTTTAAAAAAAAAAAATTTAAAAATATAGAAGAAACCTCCAAAAAACAAAACAAAACAATCCTCATAAAAACCAAAGATAAATTAGGAGGTGGCTTGATAACAAAACTTACTCTTACAGAGAAGAAATACAAGGTGCCGCTTAATGTCACTAACGGCTGGGGCCAGGCACATTTCACAGGAGAAATAAGGCACAATTGTTCAACTGTGAGAGTGATTAATCAGTGGAACAGACTACCATGGGAAGCAGCAGATTTTCCATTTCTTCAAGTCTTCAACTCAGGACTGGATGCCTTTGTGGAAAATACTTTTAATAAACATGAGATTTTGGGCCCAACACTAATGAAATCAGTAAAACTCAGTTGTGCTTATTAAACAGCAGGTCAAGTTGGATCATATAATACCCTTTCTACTTTTAAAAATCAATGAAGTGTAAATGAAACAGCTATTGAACTCCACTATGGAACTGGTTAGGGAACACATTCCTATACTTTCCTTGTCAGTGGCAATGTCAGTGGCTGGAATATTGCAGCCTCTGGTGTCCAGGACAGCATCTTGCTCCTGCTTAACCCTCGTCTGAGGTCAGCCTGTCTCTGTCTGAAGCCCTTCAGCTATGATTATCTCCAATTCAATGTTCTTTGTGTCTAGTTCAAGTTGTGTTATGTAAAAGCAGAAGTAAAATATTATGGCAAAAAGAAGTATGCTTAGTACCATGTGAAAGGTAAATAGAAAGAAGCTAATTTAGTTAGATGCAACAGATGCTACGTGTGAATGAAGTCTGAGTAACAATTTTTTCATTCAGTCTTAAATCTGCAATTTTCTCAGCAATTCATCTCAAAAGTCCCTAAAAATGCTAGCTTTTTTTTTTCCTCCTGAAAGTAATAAAAAAATACTTAAAAGTAAACTTTTCGTCAATAGGGCCTGAAGTCCATTAGTGAGGAAATCATCATTATTATTTGCTTCAGATTTATAGATGGAAATGAAAACAAAGTGACTTGTTCATAGGTAGTCAGAAACTAGTGAGGGTGATCCTGCTGTCTGTATCTCAGAGAAGTGTCCGACAAGATCAGAAGTGTACACATATTTGTATTTTATTACAAGATAGAATAAACCCTAAAGGGTTTTTCTGTGGCTGTCTTGATAATAATCCTGAAGGAAGTGGGCTAAGGGATGCTCTTGCTTATATTTGGATCTGATGATTTCTGTCAAATACAGTTGCACAACAGATAATGTACAGCTAAAGCTGTAGGCATTTCTGGTACCCTCTGGAGTGACATTTCCAACCATTTCACATGTTCTTTAGATGCAGTTGAGATGTTCAGAGTCAATCCATAGCCATACCCAGTGTGGGTAATGTGCTTTCCAATGGCAAATGAGAGATACCACAGGTGGGAAAGGAGTAGATGCAAAGTGCCTGGTGCTCAGCCTGAAATTCAGCACACAGCTGCACAGTTGCTCTGCATGCACAGAGCTGGTGGCTGTGTGCTGTCCACATATTTACATGGAAACATGATTAGGAACAGTTAGCTTGTACAGACCTGGACTGTCTGTGCATTTAAAAGCAAGCCTTCGGTCTGAGGATGAACTAAAATCACTGTTTTATAGTATGACAACACTTTTGTCACCCATGAAAGAGTCACAGCAAATAGGCAAGCACAGGCCACAGTACACAGAAAGGAACTTGAAGGCTTCACAGTTTTCACAGTAGCTTTTTTTCCTACCAGCCAACTTTAGAAACCCCTTTCCAGCAATAACCAAACATGCACACTATGGAAATATTACCTCTTCAGTTTCTCAAAGGTTATCAGAAATATGTTGCTACCCTGAGCCCAAATCTTACCTTGGCACTAACAGTGAAGGAAACAGGCCAAGACTTTCCCCTGATTCCGCTGCAATGTAATCTGTTAGACTATTTCGTTCTCTACTAATCCCTGTTAATTCTGTGCTTCCTCCTTGTCTGCCCTGCATCTGGAACATGCCTGTATAGAAGGGAATTCAAGAGGCCATTGGCCTCACTGGCCTTATATAGGATCAGCTATGCCTAAAATACTAATGACTGACATGTCTCTAACTTTAAAGATTCCATATATTATCCTTCACAACAACCTATTCTGATTAATTATCTATTATTATATTTTCCCTATACATAAACTGAATCTTCTTTACTGCAATTAAAGACTATTGCTTCTTCTCCTGTAGAAAAGAATTTATTTCTTCAGTGATCTTTCCCTTTTTTCATGTCTGTTATCACCTCTCTTCTCAGTTTTCTGTTATTAAAGCGTAAGAAGTTCCAGTTTATGCTGTTTTTCCATTGCAGGTCATGGTTTCAAACCTATAATCATTCCTGCTGGTTCTTCTCTGGAGACTCTCCAACAGAGCCAAATTATTCTTGAAGTGTAGTGCTTGGAACTGGATATACAGATAAGACCTTAGCTGCAGTAGTTGACATTATTCAAGCCTTTATCTGTTATAATCCCCTCAGCCTCCTTGAGGCCTGGTCTTTACTTTTATGCTGTCTGTCCCATGCTTGTGCAGTTGAACATTTCTGCCCAAATGCAGTATCTCAAATTTACCTCCATTAAAAAGCTATTTTCAGGCCCTTCTATAAATATGTCAAGACCGTTTGGAATTCTAATCCTATACCCCAGTCCCCTCCTACCCCTTTGTCATTTCCATGTGGAATGTGCCCATTTTCCATTCCAGCAGCTAAACTATTATTGAATAAATTGAAAAAGACTTAACGAGGGAAAGTTCCACTTGCTAATGCTGCTACACTAATAAAGGATGGCAGCAAGGAACAGTGCAATGCAGTTGTGACAGCACTGTCCTAGTCTGGTAATACACAGAATAGAGATAGACCGTTTTTCTTCTCCAACCTTTTAAGGTCTTCAAGTGGAAAAGTGATGCAAAGACATCTTGGGCCACCTAAGATGTTTAACCTGTTATTTTTTAAAGTAGCAAAAGTTTATGTTTTCTGTTTCCTACCTTCCCCTTGGCACATGTACCCTACACAGCCTTTTCTGTCAGGTCAACACAACTATTTGTGAGGCCAAGTGGTAAACCAGGTTGGGGGAAAACTAAGACAGTAGAAAGACAAGATGCATAGCTCATGGATAGATGCCTGCTCTGAACCAGGTCACTGTGGAGATTGTGCCCATATAAGGAAAGGGACAGGAAAGCATGGCTGGAAGTGTATGCTTACAATGGGTTTAAGAAAGACTCAGCCCTTGCTGCTACTTGGAGAAATTCCATGCACCTCTCTGCTCTTTCTTTCTCTCTCATGCTGGCTGTAATATTTCAAAATATTCTGTTCTTTTTGGCTCCCTTAATTTTGACTTTGGTTGAATCCCTGATCTGGCTGACCACAAGACAGGAGTTAGACATAGGAGAGAGGCTCCTGAAAATGTAGTTTCATGACTGGCTCCCATCAAGCTAAAGTGATGTTTTGGCACAGAAAAATTTTCTTTACTGTGCCTTCCACCAGCTCAGCGTGAGGCTGTGTGACTGACAAAAGGGCACAGCGAGCACCAGCAGTATGTCTGGGGCTGTTGCATCCGTACCTGAGGTGCCTGAGCCTTCTGTATTGCTAAGGGCCTTCCATCTGCAACTCCAAACCTGCCTCCCAGAGCTGTGTCCTCTCACCCTGACTGCCTTGGCAATCTTCCCCACAGCTCCTGGGGGAGTATCTTTCCCTTGTTTTTCTCATGCTGTTGTTCTCGTGCTGTTATTCTGTTGTTCTCATGTTATTCTAACGACCTTGCTCCTGCAAGGCCCTGATAGTGTTCTCAGCAAGTTCTCGTGGGAAGTGATTTCCAATAGCATGGGAATCACCCCTCCTTTCCCTCTTTTCCTACCCTTTGCTTCTGGTTTACATTTCAGGGGACACAAAGCTTAACAACCACCCAGCATGTGGCGCCCACAACATAAGTGGTTTCAACCAACAGCATTTGAGTGAGTCCCGATAACCATTATATCTTTGCTATGGTAAAAACACTACAGGGCAGCCTGGAGAGAAGTCCAGGAGAGGATACTTTCTGAGGACCCTCTCCCCATTTTTTTTAACAGCCCATATAGAAGAGCTCTGCCTTTCCTTTCTCAATCTCTCTAGTTATTTTATTTGCTCTTAGTTTCAACGTATGCCCTCAGCCTTGAGTCCCATTAATAAATATTTGTGCATGTGAACTTGTCACTACACCCTGTGTGTGTCAAAGAAAAGGCTTGTAAGGCAGGAATCCCCTGACAGCCCCCTTGCTCTAGCAACACCACCTCCTATACCAGTTCTGCAGCACCGTGCAGGGAAGAGTGCAGCTCCATGCAGTTTGAATGAATGGGTTTAGCTGATGGGTTTGCCATCCTGTGCAGTGGAGGGAACATACAGTGAGGCAAGAGAGAAAGTGACAGTGGAATGCCAGCTGCATTGCACTGGAATAGAGTGAAAACATACTCTAAGTGGGAAGGAATAAATATTAATACCCAGGACTTTGTAGAGAGACAACAAGTTTACATGAACTGGCATGACCAGAGGAATGGTTCTGGCACTGAAAGCTGCCTGTCACCACAGAGACAGGCAGATCCTGGGGAGCAGAGTTCTTGGGAAAAGAAGGCGCAAGAGAAAAGTGATGAGGTGATAGGACACAGGAGCTGTTCCAGCAGCTGCTGGTGTGGACTGTTCTCCTCTTAAGCACTGCTGGCAAACCTGCCTGCACCCTGTTATGAGGTTTCACAGTTACTCTGGAGTTTTTCCAGTACAACTACTGGAAAATGAAACTGAAATACGAGCAGAGAGAATAACACATTTATTTAAATACAGATTAATCATAGGTGTCAGACCATTTTCTCCAGCAAATAACTCCTGCACCATGCAGCTAAAGAAATCCTGAATTACAATGCATAACTGTCTCTAAGGCATTTCTAAGTCATCACATTTTGCTGCAGCAAATCATTGCACTGAAGTTTTACCATTGTGAGTAGCTTCTGAAGATGATGTCAACATAGTCATCATGACTGTGTGCGTTTCAGTGGAAAACACTTGGGTTAAGCCTTGTGCATGGCTATTTCAACAGAAAAATATTTAAGAGAAAGTGTATTGCCATGGTGAAATACATTGAAAAACTAGGGTGTGGCATGGGAAAAAAGGCAAAAGTTACATACAGAGGCAAAGGCAAAAGCTGCATTTTTGAAAATATTATTCATTTATCCATAAACTTTTTTCATTAGCTGCTCCTTTGGTGAGTGATGCTGTCACAGAACAGACAATGTACAAGGCCTGAGTCTGTACTATCTTCCCTACAGACTGACTGTGTAGCAGGGTGGCTCCTCCAAGAGTATTCCCTGGTGTTAAGGAGATACCCAAGCCAAGAACTGCCTACCAAAGGGACTTCAAGTGGTAATGGAAGCATGGGGCTTCCCTGGATGCCCCTGACCTGTTGTATCTTTCCTAAGTTGAATGCAAATCTTTGTGGGGATCATCCTTGTAGTGTTTTTGGGAAGATGGGGAGAAAATCCTAGGGAGGTTGCTGGCTGCATGTACTTCTGCTCACTGTACAGATGGCAAGTGAAATACAGTTTAGCTTAATGTTAGTTTCTTATCCTAGCTTTTCAGATTCTTTGGTGTTATGGTGATTTAGTGGTTTAATATTCACACTTCTATGGACTAGTTCTGGGATGGTCAATAGGATGGACAGCAGCCTTTAGCATTTAGGATATTTTTAAATGCTGCTGTTTCAGGCCACACCAGCAGCTGAATTCCTGTTGATGGCAGAGGTTGCATCACAGAATCTTTATTGTACTTCATCACTGAGTCAGTGTGAGTGTGTGGGACTGTAGGTCCCCCCATTTCTTCTACAAACTGGGCTCCAAAGTCCCTTTGCAGATATGCTTCATGTACTGTAACGTGCCTGTCTGGTTCAGTGAGAGCTCCTTCACATACAGCATAAGCTATTCTGGAAGAAAGGTCACTTTAAACTAGGCTCAAGGCTCTGTTCACATGAGCTATGGATCCATGAGGATTTGTTTGGTGACAATACCAGCTTAAGTAATTCTGGGTTTTTTTCCTGCCACCTCCTTCTCTTCCCACCAATTGTTTTTGCGCCACTCCCTGCACTGTGACAACAGAATTGTTTGTGTACTACTTCGTGAACAAACAAGGGAACTGATCTAATACAATAAAATAGAGATGTGCTCCTTGTTTTCTTCTGCCAGTTCACTTGACTTGTGTGATTCTTTACACAGCTATGTAAATCACTCCTTGGCAGAGAATAGAAGGGCAGGTGGAAGCAGGAGGAATAAGGCGGATGGGGTGGGATGGGACTGTCTGAGCCATGCTGTTGCTGATCATGAAGCCACAGACTGAGATGATACTTTACTGACACAAAATTGCATGTTGCCTCTCTGTCATCATGCCAGCAGAGCTGTTAGATCAGCACAGAGAATCCTACACCTTGGGTCAAACCCTTTCAACATTGAAGACAAACCATGAACTGAAATGGCACACAGACAGATATCAGGATATTGCTGAGCTGCAGCTCACTACTACTAAGGATGAGATCTTGTTTATCTGCCATCTTTCACTCCTGGCCACAGCTTCCTTTCTGGTGGTCATCAGAGAATTTGCATTTGTCTGGTTTTGCCATTTATTTAAAGACAAAGGATCAAGTTACTTCGTGCTTGATCAATTTTCTTCTGGGTTAGTGAGCTGAACTTGCTCATTGAGAGTGTTTTGAAAAGCAAAGCCCATGGAAGAGCAGTGGTGGAAAACCAGAATTAGGAACATGAAGAAGGTTTGGAAAGGGGGGGTGGGTGAGATATCCTTCCTTCAGTATCACTGAGCTGTCAGATCAACTCAGCTGCCTTGTCTTCTGATTCAGATACATCTTCCATTTTTATGCAGGTTGTTAGCTCTAGCAGATGGATAACGTATGTAAGTTTTATCCATATCATCTTGAACTTCTGCAGATTTAAATCTTCTGCAAGATTTAAATGTGTGAGCTGTTCCTTGCTTTCAGAGTATGAGTCAGCCAAAGGTTTGACCCATTAATCTTTCAAAAGTGAGAGGGGGGAAAAGAGTTCAGTCTTTTCTGGCTATTGCACTCCCATTACACAAAGGGGATGCTACGGTTTTTCAAGCAGATGCTTTTCCAAGTGGTTTCTAATGTTGCTGTTTTCATAAGGCAAAAACTACATTAGCTAGCAGACTTAAAAACTCAACTGGTGTTCTGAAAATCCAGCCATGTTTTCAGACTCTTAATAAAAATACCAGTAAAACAGCCTCAGTAACTGGCCATGAACTGACAGGGCTATTGACAATATACGGAGCAGAACAGAGTCCACTTCAGTTGCCATGGCTATGTTTTCCTGTCGAGCTAATACAATTTCAAAAATTACTTTTATCCAGTTAATTCAGTAGTTCTGATCTATAGACACATAAAAACCAGTTAGTAACAATAATAAGAAATACTTTTTATAGAGCAGATCCTGATATCAGATAATTTAGCTGTGGGGCTATCTCTGCCCAGAGGTAAAATAACTGCTACCTGAGGCAGCATAGTGTTGGGGCAGCACAAAGGCCAGGGCCCCTCTGTTAATGCAGGAGTTCTAAAAAGCCAGACTCAGATGCTTTACTGAGTAACAGGAGAGGCTGGAAGAAAACAGGTATTGCCGGGCAAAATACCTCTCCATGCTCCCGTGTCAGTGGGAACAAGAAGCTTGTTATCCGGGCCTCTACTCCATGATGTCTGCCCACTAGCTCAGTACTCCATATACCTCCTTTCCCAGCACAGCACAGACCTTTCATCTTTAAGATGGCAAAATTAAGGACTACCCACACAGTTAGAAACCCTGAGCTAATTCTAAGGCTTTTTAGAACACCACTATCTCTTACATTCTTTCTTACGTATTGTCTACTGCCTACTCTTGGAGACAAAAGTTCTCAGCCACCTGGAGCAGCTGGTTGCCAAAATCACCACTAGAAGAAAACAGAAGGTATGTGGACTACCTGAAGCATATCAAGGAAGAAAGATGCCAGGGGAGATGTCTTGATGGACCTGCCACAAACAAAAACAAGCCGGTCAAAGATGCGGCCATAGCAAACACAACACTCTAAAGTCGAAAATCTTGAGAGAAATGAGCAAGGCAAGTAGTAGAATCACAGCCCTGGACTTCAGGAAAGCAGATTTTGGCCTACTTGGGAATATTTTTGGCAGGAGTCAATTGGTATGGGGCTCAGAACAGCTGGTTGATCTTCAAGGAGAAGCTCCTCTAAGAAAAAGATCAATCCATTTGAATGTGCAGAAAACCAAGTAAGCGTGGCAGGAGACCAGTACAGATGTATAAGGGAGTCCCAGCTGAGCTCCAACAGGAAAAGGAATTGTATGGAAAGTGGAAGCACAGATGGACTGCCCAAGAGGAATACAGAGACATTGCTTCAGTATGTAGGGCTGGTGTTAGGAAAGCCAAAGCTCATATGGGAGACGAAACCAGACAGAGAGGGGAAGGTTACCAGGAAAGGCTTCTGTAGGTACAGCAGCAGCAAAAGGAAGGCTGAGGAACATAGAGATCTGCTGCTCCATGGAGCAGGGGGCAGACACAGTCACAAAGAACACGGAAAATGCAAAGGACACAAACTGAAGCATGCAAATTTCTGACTAATTACAACTTAAAAAATGATTACCATGAGGGTAATTAAATGCTGAACACAAGAGACCACAGTGGCTGCAAAATACCTTGCACTGAAGGAATTTGTAACTGGACTCAATGAGGCCATGAGGAACTGGCTTTAACCAGCCCTACTTTGAGCAGGGATTAGAGATGATGAGCTTTGGAGGTTCCTTCCAACCTCCACAATCCCATGATTCTGTGAAGAAGCTTGCCTGCTAGAGAATGAATGAAAAGCATGAGACTGATTTACTTTCAATCCATATGTATAAAAAGTATTTCAATGTCCCTGAATGATTCAGAAATATTGTGGTATGTATTAAAAAAACAACAATCCAAACCAGACTATCTATTAAGACCCCACGTCTTCAATACATTCCAGAGTTTTTTTGACGTTTATTATTGCAATCCTTTAAGAATTCATATTTGGCAGAATCTTTGCATATATATTAAATTCAGCCTCCCAAGTACCCACCCTGTGTTTTTAAAGTACCATTAAATCACTACTTAAAACTGAATGCAGATTTAAAAAAAAAAATTATTCTCCTGTTTTCTTCTATATACTACATCAAGGGCCCTATTACTTCTTAGTTAACATGTGTATGGTATTTATATAGCAGTATTATACTAATTAAACAAATAATGAACGATATTATATTTTTTCATAGTACTCCTCTGGGATATAAGAAATGCTTCTCCCATAGCACTGTTGAGAAACTGAGGCAGAGAAAAGCATGGAGGCTTTCCAAAGAGAATCTCAGCAGAGCACAAATTGAAGCAAATTCCCTGAACTTTCAAGCTTGTGTTTCACCATACAACTAATCCTTTAAATAGAAACTAGATGAAATGTACTATGACATTTGCAATCTGGGCTTCCCTGGTACACCAGCCTTTTATGTCTTTCAAGAAAGCAAAAGAAAAGCAAGTGGTTTAGACTGAAAAGTGTCTCCAGAGGGGAGCAGAGCTATCACCTTGAAAAGGAAGTTCCCCAACATCTAGAAGAAGGCACAGACCTGCCAGGACACAGCCGTTGTAAGGGAGATGAACTGATTAACTCTGGGAGTGGATGAGGAACCTTTCTGAATGCTGGCCATGAAGTACAGGCTAGCTGAGGCTTCCACTTTCCTCATGAGCTGGTGAAACGTGGTGGAGTTGAACGTGCAGCTCAGCTGGCCGTCTGGAGCATGTCAGCTGGCAGCTGCAGGACAAAGGAGAGCTGTCTTCTCCCCAGTAGTTCAAGGGCACTCAGAGGGAGAACTTAAAAATTCTCTCTGCTGAAAACTTTGTGCCTGCCCTTCTTTCAACAAATCTACAGCACAGTTGTGATTTAGTCTTAATTACAAGACACCAATCTAAAAAAAAATCCTGCTGTATTTTAGAAACAAGCCTGTATATTTTCCCACAAACACTTCTATCAAAACTTCAATCTTAGAGCACAGACCTATGCAGGGCTTTTACCTGTAAACTACCACCTTTTGCTATATGTTGTGTAACACTTCAATGGAGCCTACAGTTCTGCAGAACAGAGACTTGTTTATTGCTAAAAACACAATAGCATACACACCATTTGAAGTATATATCTTCCTCTTTATCTCTGAAGTTCATGCGTGATTAAATTTATATACAAGGCATGGCTCAATTCTGTCACTGCCCTCAAAGCTTTTTTGAGACTGGAATGTCTCCCTCAGGGAGAAAAGACTTGTTTCTGCCTCTACAAGAATAGCAGATAAGATGCTGTGCCTGTGGGCAGATTACTTTTCCTCTTTGTTAGAAGTTTTTTTATTTTTTTTTTATTTTTTTCCGACTCTGGGACCTGTGGTTTGCGAATAAACAAACAAACAAAAACCTGCAACTGCAGTTATTTAATTTATAGCTGTAGAAGGAGCTTGCCGGAGATTACAGAAGTAGGAAGCAGAGAAGAGCCTGTCTTTCTTTTCCGGAAACACTATTTGCAGACTGAAGGACTTTTGTAGAGTAAGAGAACACNGCGGCGCGGGTGGGGGGCCGGTGTGGCGGGAGCGCGCGCGCGCGGCGGGCACGGGGCCTCGCGCCGGGGGCGGGCGGGAGCGCAGAGGGGAGGAGGGGCCGCCGCCCCCCGGCCCCGGCGGGCCCCGCCGTGAGGAGACGTCGCCCACCGGGACCCCCTCGGGTGTATCGCAGGCGGCAGAGGGGGTGAGGGGGGAGAGGGAGAAGGGGGTCCCAGCCCAGTCGTGTCGGCTCGGTGGCCGCCCCTCGGGGCCGCTGGAGGGAGGCCCCGGTGGAAGAGACCGGGGGGGGGTCTGGGGGAGAGACTCCCGCTTTGCCTCCACGTGGGTGAAGGTGGATTTGAGGCCCAAACTGTGAGCGGGCTCTGTCTCGAACTCTGCTTCAAAACGGCAGACTTTTGTTTTTAAATTTTCCCTGCAAAGCAGCAGCATTTTCCATCTTTCTCACAGTTTTTCATCGTGTGTCTTCATTGTCACGTTGTAGAGTAAAATGCAGCACAAGTTTGTGTGTGCAGCCTTTTGGGGAATGAGAAGTAGGAGATGGTGCTCGTAAACTACTGTCAGCAGAAGGCAGCAGGGATGGGTCTGTAATCTCTAAGTTAGGTGAAATTCTAGTGTTCAGAGCAATGGTAATGTGATTGATGTAGAATAACTTTATACATGAAAGGTAAACTTAATCTAAGGTATCCAGCAGTCGCTTTATGTAGTTACTGGTGTGGACAGGGATTGTGTAGTTACTGTGTCTGTGTTTTGTAGTGTGTGGAAGTTTTTTTCTACACTTACCCAGCAAGTGAGGGATCTGGACCACATCCTCCACAACCTTTGGAAATGGTGCTTGTGAGGTGACAGGCAGGTTTGAGATGTTCCACACCACTGCTCTTGAGTTTTTTTCACAGCTCAGCAGCATTTGTGGATCCAAGTGTAATTTGGTGACAGACGTTCAGGCTTAATTTGTTGTCAGTTGTAGGCTATCACTGGCTATGGAATAGGTTGCCCCATCCCTGGAGATGTTTAAGGCCAGGCTGGATGTAGCTCTGCACAGCTTGGTCTAGTGAAAGGTGTCCCTGCCCAGGGCAGTGGGTTGGACTAGATGAGGTCCCATCCAACACAAACCACTCTGATTATATGATTCTCTGGTTCTCTGATGTGTGTTGCCTCATTGATGAAGAGATTCCTTTTTCAAGAGTTTGTTACTGGACTCCACTAGTCTTGCAAGATGGCAGATTCTGTTTGAAAGTTGACATAATAGTGCTGATTTGGAGAATGGGTGTGTTTTGCTCCACAGGTGTCTGGTGTGCAGGTTTGTTGATTATGTGGTGGTTCCAGATACCTGGTAGAGTTGCACCACACCAGCTGCCCAGTGTTCTCACATTGACAGTATCTGTCTAGTCCAGAGAAAACTTTAGTCTTGTCAAATATTAAAATTCTGACAAGTGCAATTGGGAGACGAGAATTCAGCAAACTCTGAAATTTTTTTAGGGTAAAGGAGAAGAAAAAGGAAAACTTAAAAATTGTTAAACTTGGTTATGAACATNAAAAAAAAAAAAAAAAAAACCCAAAAAAACCACCCCAAAACCCTTTGGGTACAGGAAAAGACGGACAGAGAAGACTCGGTAACAGCCGCGGCGAAAGGGGCTGTTTGTTTCTTCATCACAAGCGTGCTCGAGCTACAGGCAGCGCTAGGCCGAGTGCCACCACGCTGTGAACACGCGGGCTCATTCTCGGCTGAGCCTCCCAAGACGAGCGGGGTCCCCGCCGCCCGTTCACCCCTGGGGCGGCGGGCAGGCGCTTTTCCAGCAGCGGGAAAGGCGCTCCTCCGCCGGCACGGCGCCTCCGGCCCGGGCAGCCCGGCCGCTTTACGGCACAGCCCTTCCGACCTCCCCATCCGCGCTTTGCGGCTGCGTGGCGGTGGGTGGGGGGCGGGGAAGATGTCTGAGCGGGGAGAAGCCCCGGCGGCGGCGGTACCGGCGGGAGAGATGCCGGCGAAGAAGCAGAAGCTGAGCAGCGACGAGAACAGTAATCCCGGGGACCTGTCCGGCGACGAGAACGTGAGGCCGGGCGAGGGGGAGGCGGCGCGGGTGGGGGGCCGGTGTGGCGGGAGCGCGCGCGCGCGGCGGGCACGGGGCCTCGCGCCGGGGGCGGGCGGGAGCGCAGAGGGGAGGAGGGGCCGCCGCCCCCCGGCCCCGGCGGGCCCCGCCGTGAGGAGACGTCGCCCACCGGGACCCCCTCGGGTGTATCGCAGGCGGCAGAGGGGGTGAGGGGGGAGAGGGAGAAGGGGGTCCCAGCCCAGTCGTGTCGGCTCGGTGGCCGCCCCTCGGGGCCGCTGGAGGGAGGCCCCGGTGGAAGAGACCGGGGGCGGTCTGGGGGAGAGACTCCCGCTTTGCCTCCACGTGGGTGAAGGTGGATTTGAGGCCCAAACTGTGAGCGGGTTCTGTCTCGAACTCTGCTTCAAAACGGCAGACTTTTGTTTTTAAATTTTCCCTGCAAAGCAGCAGCATTTTCCATCTTTCTCACAGTTTTTCATCGTGTGTCTTCATTGTCACGTTGTAGAGTAAAATGCAGCACAAGTTTGTGTGTGCAGCCTTTTGGGGAATGAGAAGTAGGAGATGGTGCTCGTAAACTACTGTCAGCAGAAGGCAGCAGGGATGGGTCTGTAATCTCTAAGTTAGGTGAAATTCTAGTGTTCAGAGCAAAGGTAATGTGATTGATGTAGAATAACTTTATACATGAAAGGTAAACTTAATCTAAGGTATCCAGCAGTCGCTTTATGTAGTTACTGGTGTGGACAGGGATTGTGTAGTTACTGTGTCTGTGTTTTGTAGTGTGTGGAAGTTTTTTTCTACACTTACCCAGCAAGTGAGGGATCTGGACCACATCCTCCACAACCTTTGGAAATGGTGCTTGTGAGGTGACAGGCAGGTTTGAGATGTTCCACACCACTGCTCTTGAGTTTTTTTCACAGCTCAGCAGCATTTGTGGATCCAAGTGTAATTTGGTGACAGACGTTCAGGCTTAATTTGTTGTCAGTTGTAGGCTATCACTGGCTATGGAATAGGTTGCCCCATCCCTGGAGATGTTTAAGGCCAGGCTGGATGTAGCTCTGCACAGCTTGGTCTAGTGAAAGGTGTCCCTGCCCAGGGCAGTGGGTTGGACTAGATGAGGTCCCATCCAACACAAACCACTCTGATTATATGATTCTCTGGTTCTCTGATGTGTGTTGCCTCATTGATGAAGAGATTCCTTTTTCAAGAGTTTGTTACTGGACTCCACTAGTCTTGCAAGATGGCAGATTCTGTTTGAAAGTTGACATAATAGTGCTGATTTGGAGAATGGGTGTGTTTTGCTCCACAGGTGTCTGGTGTGCAGGTTTGTTGATTATGTTGTGGTTCCAGATACCTGGTAGAGTTGCACCACACCAGCTGCCCAGTGTTCTCACATTGACAGTATCTGTCTAGTCCAGAGAAAACTTTAGTCTTGTCAAATATTAAAATTCTGACAAGTGCACTTGGGAGACGAGAATTCAGCAAACTCTGAAATTTTTTTAGGGTAAAGGAGAAGAAAAAGGAAAACTTAAAAATTGTTAAACTTGGTTATGAACATTAGTGGAGGGTTGGCTCTTTTAGGGGTACAATGTGAAGGGAATGACTCCAGATTTGGGCAGTACTCTTAAGGGCTTGTGTGGTGTCTTTCCTCCTTTTTGTTCTCTGAATATTTTTCAGAGTTGTTGGGCATACAAAGACTAGTGCACTTCTTCAGGTTTCTGATAATACAGACATGAAACTGGGACAAAGAACAAATGCTTGGTGGGAATTGGTGTATTAATGTTTATAGTTGACCTCATTCCATATTCCTAGTGGAGTTTGTAATGCAGCTTCATGAATCTCCTGCAGTGACAGGCTGTTGTCTGCCTCTGTCTCCCTCAGTTCAGCTCTAGAAATTACCTGGCCTGGGATGAGTTGTTTTCCCCCCACTAGTCTGATGGAAATTGAACAGAGTATCTTGCCAGAAAAAATGGGAAAAGTTGATTTTTAACAAGCTGAATGTACTCATATGGAAGCACAGGGCTGGCAGGTACAATGCAGGTGAAGGTGAAGTGCTCTGTGATGAGTGATGCAGGGAAATATCCTTTTAAACAGTGCCCTGCAGTCAGACCACACAGGAAATTGTAGTTTCTGCTGATTGTCCAAAGCTGATTTAAAATCTCTCAGTGGCTGGATGGGGTGTTTTGTGTATCCCTTTTTATCAATTTTTCCCCATTCTTATCTTATGCTAATGAATGGAGGGCCAGTTGGATTAGTTAGCTGATCAGAATTTAGCTTTTAGTGGAAACAAGTAAGTATCTCTGGGAAAGAGCAGGAGGGAGAGGAAGGACTTTGTCTTCTGGTGTCGATGCTGACCCATTGCAGAACCGTGCTGTGAGTCGTGCTGCTGAGGGTGTACAGAAGCCTCAGAATGGCTTGGTTCTTGGTAAGGTCAAGCCTCATGTTTTTACACAAACAACTCTTCTTCAGTACTTCAGAAGTACTCATTTCATCTGGATCAATGATGTTTTCTAGGGGAAGCAGCTGCTTTATCTGTAGACATTTTCTTGAGAGCAGCTACCAGTATTCTGAAGAAATGTCACTAGATCACAGTTCATACCTCTCCCTCTTGGATTAGTCCTCATGTGATTCGTGTTCTGTTTCTAGAGAGGAATGCTATTATGCTGGCATTAGATTTAAATACATGAATCTAAATAACACCAAGTCCTGGGAGATCTGTTCTTATGAATGACAAGAAAAAGTGAAAAGGCCAAGAGTGCTGCAAGATTAGTTGAATTTTTACAGCAGTTGGCGATCTCTTTGTGACATTCTATATAATTTCAAATGTTTTCAGGATGATGCTGTTAGTATTGAAAGCGGTACTAACACCGAACGTCCTGATACGCCAACAAACACTCCTAATGCACCAGGAAGAAAAAGCTGGGGGAAAGGAAAATGGAAGTCGAAGAAGTGCAAATATTCCTTCAAATGTGTAAATAGCCTAAAGGTAGGTATGTGTGAGCTTCAGGGAAGCTAGGCACCACTTACTAGCAACACTGTTAATGTCGGCTGTGAGACAGCGTCAAGCTAGATACTTTAAAATATCTTTAAGCAAGTATGTTCCCTGCTGATTTGAAGCAATTACCTTTCTTATTGGAATAGCCAAAGTTTTGAAGAAAAAGGATACTGAGAAACAGGAAACAGTAGGTAGTACTGCAATTAACCTTGTTTTTGTACAGCTTGCATCGTTTTGTGTGATGCTATGATTATGTATTTCATTGAAGCCATAGATGTTAGAGATAAATATAAGAAGTCGGATAAATTGAACAAAAACAAAACCTGTTACAACTCCATACAAAGCACAGAACCTGCACAGATTTCTCTGTGTGTTGAAAAAAACCCCAAACGAATTAACCCAACAATCTCAGAGTAGTGTTTTCCTCACACTTAACCAGATCAGGTATTCTGTCCTCTGGCAGTATCACAACTATTCTGTAGTGCAATTTGCTTAATTTATTGTGAGTGTTGGGATCATGTGTTAGCACCTGATTTAGGCAGTATCTTCCCATGTAACACTTGATGGTTTTAAGAGATATGGATTCATGGTCTTTGCTCCCTGTTCTGCTGTTTTAACATAGTGCTGTTTTCTTCTGCACTGGTGACTGACTATGGTGGACTGAATGAGTTTTCTCATTCATAACTATTTTACTCTGTGAGGATGTTCTTCATTTTCTCATTCCTCAGCCTCTTGCGGGATATTTATGTGGCAAGATGGGAGTTACGGCAAACTCTGTGAGGATCTGTGTAGCTCAGCAGTGGATATTTTCTGCAGAATTGCTCTAAGAGTAGTTTTTCATGCTCCCAACTGTGGAGCTATGCTGATGTGGCTCCTTTTCTGAACTTTGTCTTCAGGCTACCATTGTGAAACACTGGGGTACCTGAGTGGGAGGGGATAAAAGGTTTGTAGCATGGGAACCTTTTAAATGAGCTCTGCCACTGGAGAAATTGTGATATGAAGTTACACTGACAAAAGTATCTGGGAAACAAATTGATCTTATTGTGTTCTTGAAGTATAAAAATTGCCTCCGGGCCATCGAGGGTGTAGGAGGAAGGGAAGTTGTTTCATTTCACCGAGGTAGGCAGCAGTTCCTGTGATTCGCCTGAATCGCCCCCACGGATGGTGCTATTTGCAGCTTCAAGTCATACTTCAAACACAGATGCGGGCCTTTGGACACCCAAACTTTTAACAAATTCTGAGCTTTGTTACTCATACTTGTTTTCTGTCTGCAGACAAAAAGGGTTAGTACTTTCCAAGTGTCTTCTGGAAAAACAAAGCATTTCCTTACCCCAAGGTCAATCCAGACCCCACTGTAGGGTGATCCAAAAGACCAAGCTATGGAACTAAGCAATCCCTGACTTCCTTGGATTTGGACCAGGGCCTGGGAACAGATTCCTGTTCAAGTGGAATCAAGCTGAGAGGGAGTAAATGCAGCATTTCAATTAAGTGGGGTATTTCTATTAGCTTTTTTCCCTATTTCTCTTTGGTCTGAAATTAATGGTAATAATAAGAGATGTGCATGTTAAGATGAAGACGTAGGTAGCAGCCAAATTTGGTTTTTTACTTCATGATTGAGGAAGACTCTCTTCTTTTCCTTTTCCTGTTCTTCTGTACTAACTTTGCAGATATGCTGGAGAAAACTGTAATGATTGAGTGTTGTATGTGGGTTTAGAAAGACACTTGTGACTCTGAGTACCATGTCATATATCCCCTAGTTTATATGTTTTTGAACTATGCTGTAAGATGCAGGTATTGAAGTTAATGAAGGGTCTACATGATTTAAAGATCATAGAAATTAATATTCTTTAGGGGTGTATAAATTACGTGTTTTTCCATTTTCATGCTTTTGGTTTTCCCCTCTCATTTTGTTTTTTAGTTTTTTCCTTGGGGAAACAAATATGGCCATTACTGTCTGCTTTGAGTGTTAAATGGTTATGACTCAGCCTGAAAAACTCAGTGCTTGCTAAATATGCATTTTGAACACTACTTTGGAAGTTATTTTGGATGAAATTTAAGTATCAAGAAAACAAAAATACAACTTGGAAAATGTCAGAAAATAAAAAGCTGCCCTTTTTTTTATGGAGTAGTAAGTTACTTGTAAGATGTACTGGAAAACTTTTGCTTTCTGTGAGCTGAATGGAAATAGGGTTTATAAATGAGCATATGCAGCTAACATAGCTAGCACAGTTGCACATCCTCATATATCCATATATATTATGCTGATAGATCTTTCAGCAGAAAACCACATATATTTTGCTTTGTTGTGCTCCCTTTAAAGCAATGCAATTATTTTCTCTACCCTTTACTTCTGCTTAGCGTGTGTGCTTAAGTTATAAGCAGCCCGGTGTTGTCTCAGCCTCTACTTGCTGTCCCCTGACCTGGGAACCAGTATCCAATGCCACGCAGAATTCTAGTTTGTTGGTGTGCAATGGAAACTAAATGTAACTAAACCCACTGCCCACAATGGCTTACTTCCACTTCTGGGAACTGGAAATGCATGTGTGGGTTGTTGGTTCCCCACTGGCAGTGTGGGTGACACAGATTAAAAGGCATTCATGCAGGTGATTATTTTTGCCATAGTATTGACTTCACTGTTTTCTGTCTAAAATAAGGTCTGATCTTACATTTTGATTGAACCCAAGTTGGCGTTGAATGAGTAAGGCTGGAACTCACCATTGGCTGTTTATTTATTTGCCTTTGTAGCAATAGGTCTGTTTTCTTCTCTGCCTTCTTTCTCTAGTGCACGAAGAACCTGGGTACTTTGGGTTTCATGCCCTTTATTCATAGCAGGGACAAGATGGCATTTCACAATTTTACTTTTGGACTGGTATCTGGGTCATTTCTGTCTGTACAAACCAGTGTCAGATCTGTGTCACATACTTGGCATCTGAGCATAACCATCGTGTACAGCACCTAGAAGTACAATGTTTTGGAAAACCTCCTTCATTGTTTAGCACTGGGGACAAAAATTAGAGCAGACAAGTATTTTTGAAATAGCTATGTGCTGTCTCTGACCACCAGGGATGTTGAGAGTTTAAATAGGAGCAGAGCTTCTGCAGATACGCTGCTATCTTCCTGCAAGAGCTTCTGCCTGGCTGCTTCATCCATCAAATGCCAGCAAAACTGCAATATGTACAGTCAGGCTCCTGGAGGTTGTAGCAATTGCTATGAGAAATGTAGTGTGGGTGAAGTAAGTAGACTAAAGACATTTGTCTTGAAGAGTAGGTTTTTCCAGGGAAATAGGTTTTCTTTGAAAAAGCTTGCAAAATCCTTCAGGTATGTACTCAAATATAAAAATATGGAAACAGTATAGCACTCTGTTATGTATCTCTAATTATCGCCTTACTCTGGGTCCTACCTAGAAAATCAGAAACTTACTGCAACTTATGCTAGAAAAATACCCTATCTTGAGGGTGAAAAACATACTGCTTTTCACTTTCTGTATTTTGTTAAATTTATCAGAAACAGAGCATATGACAGAGAAGGTTGTTCCAGAAAAACAAATGCAAAACCTGCTAATATGTCTCTGTAATAAAGCAGTGTGAATCCATGCATTTTACCTGTATTATCTTCATGTGATATGTCAGAAGCACTCACTATTCAGCAGCAGGAACTCCTTCAAGCAGAAATTTGAAACCAAGTTATTATTAGTGGAAAAACTTTATTAAGTGTTCTGAATTTGATCTCTCAGCCATTCTCTTCAAACAAGACTTAAATATACTCAAAGCTCAAGGCTACCGAGTAAAGTTGATAAATGTATTGCACACAAAAAATCATAGGTTTGTGTATGCAATTTTATGTCTTACAGTTTTCCTCATTCTTCATTTCTAGTTCAACTGTAATACTTCATAGATACTGAATACCTGCTTTTTCCTTCTGTCCTGGAGTTACTAATAACCTTGCTACTTTTTCCTTTCCTAATATCCTATATCCCTCATCTCATAAAGCCATTAGTTTGTGCTTTTGTGTTATGATGGGTAATACCTTGAGTTAAGCTTTGAAAACTTCTTTTTAATCTGTATTGAGCTTTCAAAGTCATTACCTCTCTTAAGAATTGCAGGAGGATCTTCATCTCTGAAAGACTTTCTGCTTTCTCTTTCTAGCTCTTTTAGTTATTTCTGCTAATAACAGATACTTCCTTTCTCAATAAATAATGCTTTTTAAAAAATTTCCAGACTTCCTTTACTTTTCTTTTCCTAAGGAGTGTTAGACTCCCTACTCACACCCCCTCCTCGAATTTATTCTTTGGTTTTGGATAGGCCAGAGCTCCTTCTTGTGTTGTCTCTGAAGTGCTGCCATTTGAAGGCTGCTGAACAGCCATCATGAAACACTTCCTTCCTGCCTGCACTGTCCCAGACAGTCCCCTGTGGGGAGGCACTTTAATGAACATTATTCTTGCTGAAAACATCCTGTCAGGACAGGCCAAAATACTGTTATCAATTATTAACAAGCACCACCATATTCATCACAATTCATAAACCTACCTCCTTTTTTTCTCTCAAACTGATGTAAGTCATACAAAAATAATACTTGGCGTTTCTCTAGTAACTGTTTGTAAAGGCAATTTGAAAACATTTTGTAGACATGAACTTTGTAGCAGTATTGTGACATGCTGGAGAGAGTTCCTTGTGTCTGAGACAAAGTTACAAGACCTAACTGTAGTGTAATAGTTAAATGTGGCCCTTCTCCATCCTTGTACTGATATAGTTCTTCTCTCTCCTGGGAATTCTTCCCTGCGAAGTTGCAAGTCCTTGTGTATAAGTAATTATGATAGAAAATGTGTATAGATATGACCTTAGATGCAGAGGTTGTCTTATTGAAAATTGTAAAACAAAATACTAGAGCTGCAAATACAGCTTGGGAGTTTTGGCAGCTTCTAGGCATAACTGAGACAACAGTTCTTCCCATTTACTTTTTAAAAGCTTGGTGGAAGAAGAAAAGGGAGGGATATGTTTGTCAGAATATTCCTTTAACCTCCCTTTAAGACAGCCAATTTAAAATGTGATGTTACAAAACTATGATTGTTAGCTGTTCACTGTCTAAAATTATACTGGCCGTGAACCCACTAGTTTGAGGAGGGAAACTTGTCAATTAAACTTGAATTTCACAGCAATGATATGCCTGTGGGGTTTATAGTTTTTTTTTTTTTTTTTGTCTCTAAACTTACTTTACACATATAGGAGGACCATGGCCAGCCTCTGTTTGGAGTCCAGTTCAACTGGCACAGTAAAGAAGGTGATCCTCTTGTTTTTGCCACTGTAGGCAGCAACAGAGTGAGTAATCTATTTTTCATCATACACCCTTCTGTGTGGTTCTGCATGCATTCCTGTTTTCAAGCAATCCTTTTGCCTGTGTTTTGTATGGACACACAATACTTAATATGAACAGATGTATTTCTAAGGTATGTAGCATCTGTTATCTGGGGGAGCTGTGTCCTTTGGATTGTTCTACGAAGTCATGTTAGCTGGTTGGTAATTAAGCTGTGTAGTAAAGAAAAATGTCCTACAGTTATGTGTATGTGGGATAAGGAAGAGAGATTAATAAATGTATCTTCTCAATAAAGTTACTCTTCATAAATGTTATTATTTTCTAAAGGTCATGTACTCATATATACAGGATGAGAACTGTCTGCAATGATGCCAGCCAGCTCAGTAGCTAAATTAATGGTCTGTGTGGAGTGAATTTATAGACTTCCTCTGAACAATATTTGATGTAATTTCAGTCTTGAAAATAACCCCTGAGAAGTGCGCTTTATGCAAGTATTGTGAATAAATAAGAAGTGTTTGATTTCTAGGTTTGTTCTGCCTGGCAAGTCACCAGAAACACTAAACTAAGTTTAAATAAGGTTTCATTGAGTTGTTAAACTAAGTTTAAGCAAGGTATCAATGACTCATTATGAGACCAAGTCATATTAGGGAAAAGTGCAGTAATTAATTGCAACAAGGGTTTATCTTATTAAGGCAATTCAAATAATAGACTTTAATATCTGGGAAGGATAGCTGACAAGTCCTGGAATGGTGCTTTGCTGAAACTGCTGTGGGCATTCTTTTTTCAAACCATTTCCACCTGGTAAACAAATGGATGATGGATGAAATCTAAACCATAGAGGCTCTCTACCTCTCCCCATCAGGCAGTCAATACATGTGATTTCCTTTTGAAATGTCACAACTAAACAGCAGTCTCTCCCACTTATTTTTTTTTTTCCCTCCAGGTTACTTTATATGAATGTCATTCCCAAGGAGAAATCCGCCTGTTGCAGTCTTATGTGGATGCTGATGTATCCTTTTAGTTAAATACCCACCTGTTTGCTTCTTCTTTATGAAAAATCAAGAGGCTTTGTAGGAAAAAGAATGAAAACATTTTGTCTGTGATTTAATACTTTGCTCATGTGGTGCATTCTTTATGTTAGGTCCAAGTCTTGCCTCTTTCCCACATCCTAGAATCCCTCTTATTAAAAAAATGTTAAAAACGCAGACTCAGGGACCAGACTGTATTAAAATATTTGAAAACTGATTCTCCATCAGTTCTCAACACTTCCAACACTAATATTTATGTAATGTTTCCCTGCTTTGCAGTGGTCTCAGTTACCCTGTGAATTGAAAGTGGGTTTAAAGCCTAAGAATTGCATTTCATGCTCTGAAGCATTAATAATTTGTGTTGATCATTTGCAATACACAAGTCATTAACTTGTGAACTCAGTCGTGATTCATTATTTGAAATCAAAAGTGATGCCATGAAAGAGAAGGTCTTCCTTGTATGTTATGGAACGGAAGTGAGGAAATCAACATCTGTAGAAAAGGTGATGTTGCTGGTATTTGCATGTGTATAACTGAATATGTGTCTTTTTCTTATGGAGTCCAGCAGAGACTCCTGGGCACTTGGATAAAATAGCAACAGGCTTGTTTAAAATAAAATATTGTTCAAAAAAAAAAAGGAAAAAAACTTAATCTCCTGTTTGTTCTGTGATCCTTAACTTGAGGCATTGTAGGCAGATGAAAATTTCTATACCTGTGCATGGACATATGATAGCAATACAAGCCATCCTCTTCTGGCTGTGGCAGGATCCAGGGGTATTATTAGGATAATTAATCCTATTACAATGCAGTGCATAAAGGTGAGTGTTCAGAACTTTGAGATACAGCTTGTACTTCAGTAAGGCATGACACTTTTTTCTTTTAAGTACATGTAAACATAAGGGGAAATGGTAACTTGGTCTCTGAATTCTATCCCAGCACTACGTGGGCCATGGAAATGCAATCAATGAACTGAAATTCCATCCAAGAGATCCAAATCTTCTTTTATCTGTAAGCAAAGGTGAGAAAAAACCTCTGTTGTTTTTGTATAAATAAAGATACTTTAGATTGGTGTTTGGTCTTGAATATGGCCAAAACCTTCATGATTTTTTTTTTTTTTTATGAATGGCACTGAACAAGTTCACCTTGAAAGTTGAGAGCAAATCATGCTTTTACATGGCTATATATTTTATACTTACTAAATCCATAGTCTACAACCATAATTCCAGCTGTGGTGCAAAGAGATTGTGAGTAGTGCTGCTTTTTAGGAAAGAAGAATTCTGAGCCGTGGGTTTGCTCTTTGCTTTCTGACAGTTAAATTGAATTTTTTTCAGTTGTTGAATCACATTGCCATCTAGTGGGGACCTCTTAATGTTGCAGACAGCATTCACCATCCTGTTCATGGGGAAAAACTTGGATTGTCTGTTGCTTGGGAACTTTAATTGGACTTTGTGTAAAAAGGATATTGGTGAAGGGAGATTTGGTATAGTGTCTTATGGGCTTGTCCAGAAAGTTCTAACAGTCACAACTTTCTGATCTTGACTGTTTTGTTAAGTAAGGGAATGATCTGCCATAAGGAGTTAGCCTTCAGGAATTCTTGAGTTGGAAGCATTCACTTAAAGGTACTTTTGACTTTAGTATATTTGGACTTATTAATGAAGCTACATGAGAACAGGAGTTGGGAAGCTCTCTGATGCTTGCAATGGTTAAGTTGATGCTGTGGGTCTGTAAACATCCAGTTTCTGTATATTTTTTTAGGTTCTCTTTGTGATAATGTTTTGACATCAGCCATAGTACTACAAGTTTTAATGTGCAATATCTGGACCAGGTGCTATTGCTGAGAAGACATGAGGCAGGGGAATATTTGGGCTGTTAAAACTGCATGACTGAGAGATTAATAAAAAAAGAGGAAAATATTTGGGACTGTGTGGCCACCTGTTTCCCTTCTGGGATTTTGGGTGTTACTGTAATTCAGTGCAATGTACTTGTGGAATCCAAAAGGAAAATACACTAGAAGTTCCCATTTCCAAATGGGAGATACACTAGAGGTTCTTCATTGGAAATTGTTAAAACTTCCTTCTAATAAGTGGATTAGTCTGATTGACTTTGGAATACATATTGTTTATATAAACAGTTTTTCCCTTCCTTTGTGACTGTGGTTCACAAAGAATAACGTTCTAAGGGTTAAAAAATAGAAAATCACAACTTTTCTGAATGTTAATGTTAGACTGGCAGAAAGGAATTCTAGCATTTTTTGATACGTGAAATTGTTTTTATGACCGACAAAAAGCATATTTGTCTGAGATCAGAATTTTCTTTGCTTTTTGGATGATCTAAAGATCCAAGTGTGTTTTTGCTAGAACCTGTCCCTAGGGGAGGGGGTGGGCACACTTTTTCAAGTACAGAATTACTTTTAACAGTAAGTTAATTATAATAGCAATTTCAGTTAATGTAGTTCTGTTGTTTCTAGCAAGAGAAGAAGAATTAAGTGCTTTTTTGATGTTGACCTGAACACCTGTTATTCAAAGTGATTAAGCTGAAATATATTATTCAAATGTACATATAAAAAGCAGCATGTAATTCTATTTGTTCTTTATAGATCATGCATTGAGACTGTGGAACATCCAGACAGACACGCTGGTTGCAATATTTGGAGGAGTAGAAGGGCACAGGGATGAGGTGTTAAGTGCAGTAAGTGGAAGACTGTGGGGCAGTGATTTAGATTTACAAAGGGTAGTAAGCAACTTTTTGTCCTCTTGTGCACTGTTTTGATGTTATAGCTACTTAAAAATTACCACCTGAAAGTGCATAAATACCGTTTTAAGGGGATAGACAACTTTAAATGTCAGGTGGTTTTATTGATGTGGCCAGCTCTTACAGACAGGATCTGTGTGTTTCAGTAGCTGGTTTTCTCAGGTGCAGCCTAGAAGTGAGCAAAATAGGGCTCAATGGGGCTAGAAAGAGTTAAAAACATTTCATGATGATCCCACTTTTGAAGTTCTTGAGTACTCATCAAGTCAAAGCAGCATAAGCAAATAAACCTGGAGAGACACGGTAGTAAAGGAAAGAAGTTGTCTGAGTTAAATTGTTTTTCAGTGTCTGTGAATAGACACTGGTGCCCAGCAAATATCAACCAGAATAGTTAACTTTAAATATGCTGTTCTTAAGAACTCTTTCCATTCCTGTTGTGTGACCTGTTGTGTAAGGTGAGGGGTGCATCTGTAGGAAACCTGACGCTGTGTTATTCACCCATGTGGTAGCCCTGGAATTCTGACAAAGTTGCTCGTAGGGAACTTAGTGAAGGAGGAGAACTAGCTGTAGATTCACTGTCTGTCAGTGCTGCTGAATATGTCTCTCTTTATTGAGAGAGACTAAATATAATTATTAAGATGCTGTGCTGCTTTGCAGTGAGATGGATTACATTCATAGTGTTTTCTATTTGAAATATTCAGTGTTATTGCATGCTCTACACATAAAATGCTGTTTTGATGGAAATGATGGAATAAAATCTGAGTTGATATGCAGCCTAGGATAGGAGTGCTCAAAATTATTTTATATACATAGGATTATGATCTTCTTGGTGAAAAAATCATGTCCTGTGGGATGGATCACTCTCTAAAACTCTGGAGAATTAATTCCAAGAGAATGATTAATGCTATCAAAGAGTCTTATGAGTACAACCCAAACAAAACCAACAGGTATGTAGTCTTCATCTCTTTGTCTGTCTTTGCAACACATGAATGCTCCTATCAACGGTAAAGGTTAATTCCTTTCCATATTGGGAGATTTTGGGTAGTGACATGGATGTTGAATCTCACTACATCGTGTGTCTTATTGTTGTTTGCTTCACTGGAATTTTATTGAATTCTGATTCAGAGTCCCAAAATTTTTATTTTTAAATATCGCAATTATTTCTTATTTTCTAGACTAGAAAATGTCTAGAATTATTATATTAAAGCTTGTATTTCATGCATTTCAAGATGTCAGTATCTTTTCTTCATATCATCTCATCTCAAAAATTTCTAGAAGGGAATCAAATAGTGTAATAAAATGTGGCAAATAATCTTATATTGAGTAGTTAATTATTGTGTATTATTTTACTTTGGGGTGGGGAAAAACTGTTTACATAGTAATAACTTTAATTTTCATCATTCTCTGGTTTGACCCCAGATATGAGTAAATTATCAAGTAAACATAGCAATTAGATACTTGATAGTATCCTTTATGAAGTTCTTCAACTTTTTGATCTTAACTTCCAGTTAAACCATTGAGAGAATTGAAGAGTCTAAAACACAGTGAACATGTTCAGCAATGAGACTAGCTGTGAAAATACTCTGGCTTTTTTTGGTAATGTTACCAAATATTAAATGATGCTTTTTAGCGTGCTTTTTAAAAAATGATGATTTTTTTTTAAGTGTGCATTTCTATTTAACAATTTAGATGTTGGAGAAGCAGCATCAGGAAGACTGAGCTTTAATTAGTTCTTGAAGTATTTGGTGACAGGCATTGTATTGAGCATCTGAAGGAGTAGTTTTACTCTGCACTATCTGCACAGTCTTTTACATGGGAAACTTGGTTATTTCATTAGGAATGAGGATGAAAACAAGGACTGTTTCTATTACTATTAAAAAGAAGAACAAGCTGCATACAAAATCTACTTTGTTGTAAAACTGTTAAAAAGTTGGGCTTGTTCTTTTAACATTGAAATATGTTAAAACTGGTTATTAAAAATTACACTTGTGCTTCTGCATTTCTTTTTCTGAACCTCACTTGGCAATTTTCTCCATAGGCCTTTTGTTTCCCAGAAAATTCACTTTCCTGACTTTTCTACAAGAGACATACATAGAAACTATGTTGACTGTGTACGGTGGCTGGGAGACCTAATTCTTTCCAAGGTAATGCTGCAGCTTTTTCAGCTACGTTGCATTTATTTGCTGGTCCTGAGGATCCTAAACCTTAGAAATTTTATTAGCATTTGGTCTTAGGTTAAATTACTATCTTGTGTCAAATGCTTTTGTGGAGCATGCTGGGAATTTTGTCACCTGTCAGGATGTGTGGGTAAGCAGCTTATACTTAAAAAGCAAAATTCTTACTACAGCTGTACTCTGCTACAAGTAAAGGGTTTCTGGCTAACCAGAATCTGCATGGAACATACGGAAAGGGAATCTAGATACTGGCTAGGGATCCTGCTAAAGAGTAAGATGAGGGTTACCAGAATGGAGTAACTTTGATTGATGTGTTGTGTCCACTAGTAACATTGGCTTGCAGATATTAAAGCAGGCAGTCCAATTGCCTTGACGTCAGCAATTGGTGAGTGCACCGTCCTGTTAGTCAAAGGGATTGGGTAAACAATCCTCAAACCAAGATCAATGTAAGCTGCTTATGAAATTGTGTTTGAGCATATCTGGTTGACTTCATCCGAAGTGGGCGAGGGAGGGCTCCTGCAGTCCCATTACCTGGCAAAGCTGTGAGGGCATCAGGTTGGCAGTGATGGACAGTGATTGTTGTTGGTGATGTGGCTGTGATCTAAGGGCAGAGGTGAGATTTTCAGTTCTGCTTTTCATAGTGTCACCGGGGAAGCTGTGAGATGAAATGTTTGCTTATAGTTGGACTGATTCTGCAGCATAAATCACAGGTGATGTTTCTTTTCATTGTTTCGCTCCAGTCTTGTGAAAATGCCATTGTTTGCTGGAAGCCTGGCAAGATGGAAGATGATATAGATAAAATCAAGCCCAGTGAGTCAAACGTGACCATTCTTGGGAGATTTGATTATAGCCAGTGTGACATATGGTACATGAGATTTTCAATGGATTTCTGGCAAAAGGTACGTGTCTGACTTTGCTATATTTGAAAGTGTGTAGCTTTTCATTGATTACATGTTTATGGGCATAGAAAGGGTCTTGGTTCATGTGATGTTTGGAAAACAGAATGGTTTGCTGTAAGGGACTTTATATGAACCTGCAGGAGCTCTAGATTTTTCATTCTGGGTTCTGCCTGTGGAAAAAAATTCCACCAAATATTTATTTTCCACCGGAAATATGTTTCCTGATGTCTTCATCCTCTGTCTGCAGAGATTGATAAAATGGAAGAAAGGAGGCAAATTCTACAGCCTTTCTGACTCCTCCAACAAACTCACTAAGTCATTCATGTTTAAATGTTCACACACAATTTATCAGCTCTAGAGCCTTTATAAAATTCTGACTTTATTCTTTGAGGGAGTATTTTAAAACTTCTTTATCTTCTGCTTTCTTTTTAAGATGCTTGCTCTGGGCAATCAGGTTGGCAAACTTTATGTTTGGGATTTAGAAATAGAGGATCCACATAAAGCCAAGTGAGTACTTTGTTTTGTTTTTGCTAAGTCAGGGAGTTGGGGTACTTTTCTTTTTCCTTTCCTGATAACTAAAGAAATTCTTTACAGTGCTACTTACTTTCCATTATAACTAGTAGGGAAATAAACACTGTGAGCCCCTGAAGGTTAATGTTTATTATGTCTCACTGATTTATAACTTATATTATATTAGTACCAAGAGCTCCTTGTTGGATTGTGCTGGCTACCATGCATAGATATAGTAAAAGGCAATTTATTTCTCACTGAGTTTTTGCTAGTTGGGTGGAAATTTTGCAAAGTCATTAGGAGAAGATGTGCTAGGGGTGTAGCACATGACAAAGGCAAGATAGGTGACAGGACTGGAGTAAAAAAGGAGAGTGTAAAGGTGAGCTATGAGCACAGTGTGGAGAAAACACTATGGCTTTCCACTTCCTCACCTGTGTTGCCAGGTGATTTCACAGCAGGTCTCTTATATACATATAGGTACATATACATACATACATACATGTGTGTAAACATACAAATGCAAAAGAACCTGAACACAAAAAACGGCCCCAAACAAACCCACTCCCAAAAACCATTGTATATAAAATGAATATATGCTGTATATATAAATACTTTATGCATTTTATTTTTATATACTCTCTATTATACATATAATCCATGTAAATATGTATATATGAATACATTAATATATGAAATTCCTGGAAGTACTGCAGTCTTTAATCACATGATTCTGATTTTTTATTCCTAACCCTGGGAAATAACACTGATTATGAAGTCCTAAATAATGTGATTCAATAACCTTTCAATCTTTGCTTCAATAAAAATTAAGTGGATGAGAAACAACTGTGGACGAACAGGAAACTGCTTTTCCAAGTCCTCATTTGGAATACAAAATACATCATGAAGGCCATAATGCTGTTGCCTTCAATTCCTCCTAGGTCACATAAATAAGGGATTGCTGAAACAGTGCTCCATAATGTAGTAGAAGATATAACATTGCAGCTGAATAATTTTCTTTTCTTTCTAGGTGTACAACTCTTACTCATCCTAAATGTGTTGCTGCCATCCGACAGACCAGTTTTAGCAGGGACAGCAGTATCCTTATAGCTGTGTGTGATGATGCCAGTATCTGGCGCTGGGACAGATTACGATAAAGTACTTTTTCTTAATTCATAGAAGAAAATATATTTTCAAATTATAATATAGTCAGTTAACATGCTAGTACGTTAGATGCGTTTAGTGTAGACTTTCTCGAAGGTTCGGCAGGCTGGAGCTGGACTTAGTGATGTTTACATTCTGTGTATTGTTCTGCTTGAAATTGCTGCTTTTAATAAAAAGAAGTATTTTTGTAAAGTTTTCTGAATTGTCCATATTAATTATTTCCCACAAGAAGTTTTCCCTTATGGCCTAGGAAATTTCTTTGTGTAGAGCTATCACATGAATGTACATAAACTTGCTAGAAAATTGGTATATTTATGCTTGCAGTTGTATTTTGTGCCTTTGAAAAACCTAATGAAGCTTTTATTCAGGGACAACACAAAGGAAATGCTACTCTTAAGAATATAACAGAAATAACTGTTAAAAAATTTCTAAAGAATTTTTGAACTCATTCCTTAAGTTAGTTGCAGATTGAAATTGATTTAATTTTTAGTAATCTCAAATTGGAATTTGCTTCTCACCATATCTGTTAATGACTAGGGGGAAAAAACATTGCTGGCTTTGTTTTGTGGATCACATTGTTCTGTTGTTTGAATTCTGACTGTCTAGTTACTGCGTTTGTCTAAAAGTTAGTTTTTGGAAATATATTTTAATTGCCTCCATTGTCAGTATTCCCAAATAGCCTCCTCAATGTTTTACTTGCCTTAGGAATAATGAATTCTAAAATCAATCATATTTCATATAGGTTTAAAGTATGTGTACAGTTAATAAAAATGAAATGAGAAAAACGGGTAAGATGGCAGAAATCATTAGCAGTGATAATCTGTGTTCAAAACACTTGTGTGTATCTTGTCAGCAGGTAGCTGAAATGCTCGTGTCTGTATTGAGAAAGTGGTCCAGGACATTGCTCAGTAGTTGTGTGTACCTGAACGAGGAAGAAAGTAAATAACATTTATTGAGGCTGAAGCATTTACATTTTTTCTCTTTCCCTGCCCTTATCCTTCAACATAATGTTACTTGAGAAGAATGTTTTGAGTTATGATGTAAATACAAGTACACTGTCATTGTCAGTATTATGGTGCCTTTCCGATCAGTTGATTAAGTAGTCCTGTCTGCTGCTGACTTCTCAAGTGTGTATCTGACTTTTCATCTTTCAGGATATTGCTTTTTTCTGTTTGCTACAGTTTGGGAAGCTTGTAAATGCTCTGGTTAGATAAACTACCTGTTCAGTTCAAAGTAATATGACTAAACCAGTTTTGATTTCTGTCCTTGGGAACCTGAAAAAAATGAAGCCCAGAACTGACAAGCAGTTTACAAATTTTAGTCTGTAATACATGATTGTTCTCCTTTTTTTTTTCCTCTTTTAAATCCTTGATCTTACTGCTGGGGAAGTGCAGTAGTACCACAGGTCTGTCCAAAACTAANTTACTGCTGGGGAAGTGCAGTAGTCTGTCCAAAGGTAGTGCAGTAGTCTGTCCACAGGTCTGTCCAAAACTAGTGCTTAATTGAGCAGGATTTTGGACCTTGTTTTTCTTGCACATGCCAAATGTCCAATATGGTCTTTGTTGTGCCCATGAATGTCTGGTCAAGAGAACAGGATCAGGAAGCCAAGTGTAAAACCAGAGTTGGGCCAAACCATGTAGAAGCCTAAGTACCAGAGAGAGGAAACTGAAATTCCTGCAGAGTTGAACACAGATCAGCTGAAGAGGGAGACAGGTGAGACTGGAGCTTGGGGAAAGTATTTAACTTCCTGCATCTACAGAACTGCTGGCATAGTATAAGCCAGTGTTTACACAACAGCAGTGGTCCATAGACTTCATAGATCATTCTGTGGAAAGTATGTGGGGTTGGCAGAGTGAAAAATTACGGGGCTGGGGTGTGGTTGGGAGGGCACTCCAGAAAGGTAGTGGGAATGCTCAGACTTTCTGCAGCCTCAAGGAGAAAGCTTTGATTGATTAGCTTGAGTTGGAGGCTGGTGCCACTTAGCCTTTGCAAATGCTTTATAGTAGCATGGCATGCTGTGTTTTCCCATGGCCAGGGAAAAGCGAAATGGGATACAAAAGCAGTAGGGATTTCTCAGCCATGGGTGTTGTTTTGGGACATAAGGGTACATTCTGGCAAATGAGCTGCTCTGTTTGAGAGGAAGGAAAGGAAGAGTGGTGCTTGACTGGAAAGAGGCCTGACACAGTTAGGGTCAGCTTTAACTTCTCTTTTAACTTAGGAATGTGCTGAAGATTGTCCTCTTAAAATGTAGGCAAATGTTCCAGGAGCTTTGCCCTGAGAAACCTGGATGGAGCTGAAATCAGATGAACAGTGCTGATGAAGGGAAGAACTTGTGTAAGTAAAGCTGTAACAAGCCAAGGGGAGGAAAAATTCTCCTTTACAACAGTCAGCCCCATCTGTGTGTAGAATTAATAATATTTTTGAAGATATACAACGGGGGGGACAAGTCTCTTTGTCAGCAAGCAGAGTGATAAAGCTCAAGTGGATATAAAACTTACATATTTGTTTCATTAGGGTATTTTCTTTCTACAGATCCCTAATTCTAGACTAAAAAAGGAGAAGGATTAAAATTATTTTGTGCCTTCTGGAAGATACAGAGCTAATAGAATTATAATCATTGCAAAAATATTTAAAGAAGAGTTTAATGTTTTCCAAAACTTTTTCACCTTTTAATATATACTTTTGTGAAACATACCTTAAGAGCTCCAGTGCCTAAATTCTTCAACAATATAAGTGTGGTTTAACCCTAGTATTGGAGAAACCTACCAAAAATAGCCTGAAAGAAGATGTGTTTTTCTCCACTGTCTTCAGGTCACTTTTAAGTCTGTTCTTTGCCAAATTCTGTAATTGACTCCTTCTGTTCCCCATCTCAAGACAGGTGAGGGAGAGGTAAAGTCAGGCTGATGAGTAACTGCAGTACAGTCAGGAAACTGTTTCAGAGGCTGCAAGTGTTGTTACAGAGGTCTGTTCTTTATGAACTCTGCATGAAGAACATAATAAAATTTGAAGGTTGTTGATTCCCTCAGTTATTGCACATTGAGTGTCCCTGAAGAGATGATAAAAGCTGAAGAGTAGAGGTACCTGGTGGCCCGTCTTATTCTACCAACTTTCAGAAACTTAGAAATTGCATAAATAGTAGGCTTGGACTACAGTTCTAACTTTTAGGCAGAGACTTTGCCCAGGGACAGCAAGAAGGTTTGTACCACAGCTGGAAGTAGAATAGAAAACAGGTTCCTGATTGTTAAATCAGTGGTTCACTTAAAAGATCTCTCAGAGTATGGTGCTGCTTCCTGGGGTGATGCTCCATCTGGTGGTGAATGAATAAAGAACGTTACCACAAATGCAATTTTAAATCAGGTTCTTCTTGAGGCTTTTAATGTTAAGCCAAAAAAAAATTTATGCAAATATGGATCGAATTTGCCCTTCCTAGTATAGGTAGGAGGGCATGTTTTCCCTGGTGCATTTTCATGCTCATGTTTCACCACTGATTGTATTCTGTTGTTCTGTGGCTAAAAGTCAAGGAATTAACTTCCTCTGCAAGTGCTACAGACACGGTTAGGTTCACCTGAGAATGCTTCACTGTCACCATGAGCTGTCAGAAAAATATTTACAATAAAGAAATGAAGCAACTTGAAAAAAAAAAGAAACAAATTCCCTGCATAATTAGAATTTTGACTACTTGCCATGAATTTTGCATCTGTTCCTGCATAAGCCAGCAGCAATATATGCGCTCTGTTGCTTCCTGTATTTTTAAATTTTTCTCTGGGCATAGTGGGGAGGTGAGGGCAGATGTAGAAACATGTAGGGCTCTTGTGAAAAGAATCTCCACTCTAACTAACAATTCCTGTTGCCTTGGAAAGGAAAACAATTGGGAAAATGTCCCAAAATTGAGGGAAATATATCTACCCCTGTCATGGTTATGAGTTTGGCATGGAAGGGTACGTTTAGCCTCAAAGCCTAATGATCAATAGACAGTANTATAAAACATATCTTCCTTTATATATATAGTGAAGGCTGTAGAAAGTTGCAGCCAGGAGTAGTGACATGAGGATTATTTCACAGAGGGCAGCTCTGGCCAGTCAGATGAGGAAGTTGTAGGTAGTACCTCTTGTTTTTACAAAAAAATCACTCCTTTGTTAATCAAATTGTGCTGATGGAGTGAGTCTGCTAAGTCATGTAGACACATATTCCCTAATGCCTGATGCCTTGCAATGGCCTGTGAAGTGTTAATTACTTATTTCCACACCAGCCAGATCCTTCCTTAGAAGTGTGAGAAACTGAGCAATGACCACTCCCAACTTCCATTTGGTCCCTCTTGTCCCGTCTGATCCACTTCTATCACCAGCTATGTGAGGCATCTGCCACCTGTGTGACAAAAGTACCACATCCTACAAAAGTACCAAATTCCTAGCAGAATTTGACAGGTCACACAGAATGATTCTAATGACCCATTCCGATGAGGGAGTTCAGCCTGGGCCTCTGCTAAGTTCCCTCATTGCTGCTTCTCTACAAACATTTGGCCTACAAATGTGTCTTTGAGAATAAGCCTTTAGTCAAGCAGGCACCCCAAATTTTTCAGGGCTTGGTTATGTGCCCTGGCTTCTAGGAAACAACCCTGAGCTTTGTTCCATAAATCACCTGGGGGAGAATTAGTTTTTAGAATTAGCTGTTCTTACAACAGCTTTCCTGGGTTTCATCTGTTTGTTTTCCTCCTGTTCTGGGCCCCAGGTTGAGCTCATTCCTTTTATTTCTTGAGTTCCTCTGCTTTTATGCAAGGGAAGATTCCATTTTAAGCTGTAGGACGTCATTGACTGAGTCGAAGGANTTTTAAATTTTTCTCTGGGCATAGTGGGGAGGTGAGGGCAGATGTAGAAACATGTAGGGCTCTTGTGAAAAGAATCTCCACTCTAACTAACAATTCCTGTTGCCTTGGAAAGGAAAACAATTGGGAAAATGTCCCAAAATTGAGGGAAATATATCTACCCCTGTCATGGTTATGAGTTTGGCATGGAAGGGTACGTTTAGCCTCAAAGCCTAATGATCAATAGACAGTATTTTACTTTTTTTTTTACTTTTTTTTACTTTTTTACTTTTTTTTTTTACTTTCTTTAAAACCTGAACTCCCTAGTATCTAGAAACTGGGAATGGGAAAATTACTCTAAACATAGGAGAATCATTACAAAATAATTTATATCACATCGAGGTTGTTATTACAGGCATTACACCTCTGGCCATAGCTGGGAAAAGGAATTGTAGTATTTTGTGTGTGGACAAAAAAAAAAAGGAGATACACGTATATATATATATATATATATATATATTTTTTTATATATATAAAACATNATTTCCACACCAGCCAGATCCTTCCTTAGAAGTGTGAGAAACTGAGCAATGACCACTCCCAACTTCCATTTGGTCCCTCTTGTCCCGTCTGATCCACTTCTATCACCAGCTATGTGAGGCATCTGCCACCTGTGTGACAAAAGTACCACATCCTACAAAAGTACCAAATTCCTAGCAGAATTTGACAGGTCACACAGAATGATTCTAATGACCCATTCCGATGAGGGAGTTCAGCCTGGGCCTCTGCTAAGTTCCCTCATTGCTGCTTCTCTACAAACATTTGGCCTACAAATGTGTCTTTCTTTGAGAATAAGCCTTTAGTCAAGCAGGCAACCCAAATTTTTCAGGGCTTGGTTATGTGCCCTGGCTTCTAGGAAACAACCCTGAGCTTTGTTCCATAAATCACCTGGGGGAGAATTAGTTTTTAGAATTAGCTGTTCTTACAACAGCTTTCCTGGGTTTCATCTGTTTGTTTTCCTCCTGTTCTGGGCCCCAGGTTGAGCTCATTCCTTTTATTTCTTGAGTTCCTCTGCTTTTATGCAAGGGAAGATTCCATTTTAAGCTGTAGGACGTCATTGACTGAGTCAAAGGACTGAGTTTCTGTTCTCAGGACAAGTGTACCTAAGGTTGACTTGACTTGATAAAGGACTTCTCAAAGGCTTCATTCCCCAGTCAATGAAACCAGTAAAAACTTTTATTTTCATGCCAGTGGTTTGGGAATGAGTCTTAGTCCTTGGTTATAGAAAGTAACTTACTAAAGCAAGATCTATTGTTCAGAACAGTATTGCTGATCAAGCTAATCTAGTGAACAGAAGGGCCAGCTGAAGCTTACCTATGAGATACCTGGGCACATGTGGCTGAAGCCATTACACTAGCAGAAACTGCACTCGTCATGAGAACCACTCAGACCACCCCAAAATCCTATGACTTTATGAGCAAATGTGACAGCCTTTGGTGCCAGTGACCTAGACAGCATTATCAGACACTCCACATCTGTTTGTAAGAGAAACAAGATTTTACTCTCTTATTACTGGGAATAATTCTTCTAGCACAGCCAAAGTTCCCAAAGATTCCTCTTCATTACACTTTCATACACTAAAAGTTAAAGACAAGTACTCCAAGATTAAGCTCAGTAGTGTCATATTGCCAAAGAGAGAAACACTGCTGTACCATTTATATGAGTTAGGGACAGGAATATTGGTTGTCCACAAAGTGGAAGAACTTACAGTGCAAGCACAAGAAGGAAAACCATCAGCATATTTGCAGTTGCCTGATCACCCTTCATATGAGGTAAAGAAGGAAAATCTGCCTTTGGTTTGTGTACAACACCCCAAAGCACCACACAAGTATGACACAGTGCTGCCATTTTTCATCTTGTAATTTTTTCTACTTTAAATGCAGTTTCAAAGAAGTATTTCTACATGGAACACTGATTTTTTTTGTTGCAGCCAAGCATTTCAATTAAATAAACCAACATGCAGATTAGTAATTTTCATTGATTTTAATTTTAAATACTGTTTGAGCATAATATAAAAGTTACTAGTTTGTCTATTTAGACTAATCGTTGTTTGGGTTTTTCCCCTCCTCCCCCCAGAAAATCTTCAGCAGAGTTACTTGATGCATCTTTCAAGTAACACTTTAGAAAGAACTCCAAATGACAGAATTTATGTTTTCCAAAAGAGAGGGTTCTGTGTCAGACGTCTCTGGAAGTTTTCATACCTGGTAAAATAAAATCAAAAAAGTAACAGCTGCTGTATATAAAATTGTGTTTTTAAAAAGGGTACAAATAATTTAGTCTATGCACAGAACATGATAAATTACATCTACTTCGCACCAGGAAATTAGTAAATCCCAAATCCATTTTAATATCTAGAATATTCAGTTAGACTTGTGTATTTCACCAAGATAAATTCCGTTAAAGCAGTATCCCAGAGGAGACTCATTCAAGTTTAGTAAAATTGTAAGTTAATTTGGATTGAATATGAGGAAAATTTTCTTCACTGAAGGGGTTGTCAAGCACTGGAAGTGGTGGAATCACTGTCCTTGGTGGTGTTTAAAAGACAAGTGGACATGTTTTATTGGCCCTGGGTTTGTGGTGCACTTGGCGGCAGGAGGTGAATGGCTGGACTCCATCTTAAAGGTCTGTTCCAACCTAAACAAGTCCATGAATTACAAGTGGCTAACATTTTTTGGGCTAGGCAATCTTGAATGAATATATGAATCTGAGGCTGGATGGTAATGTTTTAGTAAAATCAAATGAAGAAATGCAATTCTCTAACACGTAATGCAAACATGTATGCACACATGCGGTCCTAATTTCACTTTCCATACTCATGAAACCAAGCAAATAATAAACAAACTGAGCATCAGAATTCACTGTTGACACACAGTGAAGAAATAGACAAAACATACAGTTTCTGTGCCTTTCTAAAAGAAAAAATAGAGAAGCCTATAAGCTTTGAGCCACAACCCTGCTTTTAATCCTCACAAACCCAAAATGTAAGGAACCAAAAGGTACTGCCAATGAAACAAAGGAAACCACAAAATGTTCTCCTATACCTCACAGTTCATAGCCCAGCTTAAGTGAGAAAAGACTGAAGGGTTCTAAACCAATTCAGCCTCACCTTGGCACTGACCAGTCACATCAGAGACCCTGCCCACATACAGTTAATGGAGTTTGTAGTTACCTTCTAAACACAAGGCATTTGCATCAAATTACACTCCCAACCAAAACATATGGCTCTCATCAACTGCTTGCATATTCATGAGATCTTACTAATGATAAAACTATATTCAGATAGTCTCAAATACTGATTTAAAAAGGGTTTAGGTTAATACTGCAGAAGCTAAATAAATAAGGCCAAACTGATAGGAAAGACATTTTCAGATAACCTACAGGATTGCCTGCAGTTCACAATTTATCTCCCGACTACATAGGCTATCCCCAGACAGTTATTAAACCAGTCCCTGGAAAACAACTCCCAGAGGAACTTGTGTATTTACGCTCAAGGATCTTGGTGACATAACCAGGTCAACTAGTAACATGATTTTTTCACCTCTCACATATTCTTAAGTAAGGCAACTATGCTGGAACTATATCTAGGAAGAGACCAAATAAAACAAGCATAAATTAAGAAGTATCAGTGTGCTCTGTCCTCCCACAACTCTAGAGCATTTGCATTATCAGCAACACAGTGTGAATGCACATATGTCAAAGGCAACCTTGTTACAACAAAAAAGTTTCATTGGTTGCATAGCTCTTTTCTAACAACAACAAAAAAAAAAGCTGACAAATAAATATAAAAACACTGGGCAGGACCTCTCTATACTAGAAATAAACAACAATTTTAAACACTTCTGCATCATCTCACTGAATAGCATGACAATAGTTCAGTGCTTAGAAATGATGGTCTAATGCCTAGGAGAAAAAAAAAACACCATTTGTTACTAGAGATCACTGCCATTACCATTTCAGAACTACATTTGCAGGAATGAAAGCTTCAGAAGGATTTGGGGTCATCTGTGCCTGAGTAACAGCAAACGAGGAAGCAAAGTTATAGAAGTTATCCAACATCTTCTGAGTGAACTGAAAAAAAAGAAGAGATATTGTAAAGAAGTTCTTTCTTAAATTTGAATTTTTGTGCAAAAGTTTAACAGATATATAACTCCTACATGAAGTAATTTTAGCATTGTCATCTAAAGCACAGTGGGAAAAGTGGATGTAGTAGGTCCAGAGACAATGATCAAAACATCCTAAGCTTTAGTCTTGCCCTCAGATAAATCCAGCATCCAGAAATCATTTTAAGAATCTTCATTTGCCCTCTCCCTGCTCAGTTTCATCCAACTGGACAAACACCTTTGGGAAGAACATTTTCTGTTTGTGACAAAGTGATGCGGTGACAAGTCCTGTCCCTCTCCTCCAGACTGAATAATCAAAAGAACTCCAGACTGGGCCAAAGCTGCCATTCCAGCTCCCAGAAAAACACTTGTTAAACGATTGGAAAAGTGTGCAATCTGTCTAGTTACAACTCATCAGACTCAGTAACAGGGCAACTTCCTTTAGCATTCCCCATAGAAGGGCTGCTGTCCTGGCATCTTTTACTACAAGATCTTGTGGGGAAAACACCTAAAGGATGCACAGGGCACTCCTAAACTGTAGGATTAGTAAAGAAAAGAGTGAAAGAGAGGCCAAGAAATAGCAAGCCCTGTGTGCAGAGGATGAGGCTACAGGACATTCCCAGCCAGTCTACAAACATACAAGTCTATGGTACCTCCTTGTTTCCTCTATTCTTTTTTTTCCCTAAAAAAAAAAAAGTGGTTATGCCTTGTTTTGATGGGAGAACAAGGAATTTTCATATAGAAAATTTCATAGACAGAGAAATGATACAAGAAAACAGAGCCTGAGTTAATAAATGCACAGTCTTGTGCTCCTCTCTGACAAAAGGAGCCGATGAAATCATATTGCAGAACCCTACCTTCAGTCTCACCCCACTCACATGCAGAACTCTATGGTTTTGTCCTACTTATTTTTTATATTTAAGTTTATATACATAAGAAAGACATATTCAATCATAAAACCTACTAAAAATGTAATGGGAGAGCAACTCCTTAACTTAGGGTAGCAACAGATGATTTTGCCATTTTAAAAATACTTTTATTGCTATAAGGTAGCAGTTCCAAAGAGCTGATGTCAAATATTAAATGAAAGCCATTAGTTATTCACAAATATGCTCCCAGTCATACATGTCCTTCCTCTGCAATGCACTCCCTCAAAGGTTTCCTTCCACTTTGACCTCACACATTTTCTCTGTAGCAATAAGTAGTACTTCACCCTTTGGGTCAGCTGCATTCCTTGAAGGCAATTACAATTTCAGTTAAGATGCTCCCAGTTCGATGCTGCTCTTCTTTAATAGAAAAAAAACACTTAACTGAAAATAACATTTGTAAAAATGTTACGCAGTCATGAGGTGTTTTTTTTTTCTTTAAATACTACTGCCAGAAAAATCCATGAGCCACCTTGCAAATGACCTGATGTGGCACGTTATTCCTCATAACTTAAACACTGCTATAATAAAAATTGGTGGAATCAGAAATATTATTTAGGTGTCCTTTGCCCCTAACAACTCCAGAAAAGCTCAATTAACTGTACTATACAAAAATAGCTGTTGGTCAACTCCTAGTCATGGTAACTTTCTTCAAGAAACATTACCTATTTGGAGCTACAATGTATAAACTGCCAAAGCACATCAGCTACAGTATCAGGATTACTGTACAATTACCAGTCTCCCTCAGCAAGCACCTGGAAGGAAAGTGAGAACGTAAAATAGGCCTGAAGAAAAGCTGCACCAGCTGCTGAAATGTTAAAAGAAAATGCCAGAGCCATCAGTGTTAGGGAAATCAAGACCCACTATGAAGGTCTAGCTTGCCTGCTGGTGTAGCCAGACTGCTGTTAGACTGCCAACTAACTGCCAGAGCTGGTTGAGGATTTCTAGAGGTTCAAACTAATGGACAGGCTGTGTTAAAAAATGGCACATATTGTAGCTCAAGGCCTGACCCACAGAGAAGGCACTGGGGAAAAACAAATAAAAATCTTTCTGTGGGAAAGGGCATAATTCTGTAGTTTTGCAGAGCTACATCAGAAGGATTTCTCCAGGGAAAGTGGTACACCTGAATATCTCTCTGCATCCATATCCACATCTGCCTTAATGTGTGAACAATGTTTGACCATCCCTGCAAGTCTATGTACTAAAGTTTCAGCACCTACAAATCACCAAAGATCCATTCTCTTACATGTATTTAGTCATAGCTGCTCCTATAAGAAGTATCATAAATAATTTTACAGTAGAGTGACACTGACACAAGTGAATCTCTTGGTCTCATGTCACTGAGGATGCAAATTCCAGTCTTTTACAGGAAACAGTTTTTCAGTGTAGGAAAACGCAATTCCATAGTATCAAAGCACCCAACCAAATGATTTGACAATTATTAGGTTGGTTACAATCCTACTGCCACCCCCAGCAGCATCCCCTATGCACTTCCCAGTTAGTGTTTCAGAGGCTCAATTCTTGAGACTGCCACAGAAAGAGAATTTCTGAAAACAGAATGTCCAGGCTACCTCTGTGAATGAATCTACAGATGACACAGCAGCACTTGCCACAGGAGTCTGCTGGGCCAGGTTCTCCAGCAGTTCCACTGAGATTCCAATCTGAGCCACTGTTGGTGTCTGTGGGAGGTTCATGGCACCAAAGGGATGTTGACTTCCCTTCCCTGAAAGCACCATGAACAGCACATGTTAGGTTTGGCACACACATAAGGGCTGTGTAACTTAAACCACTACTTCTCCTGTAGAAGGTATTCCCAAGCTCCCACCAGAGGGATCTCCCTATCCCAGGAAACACAGAAAAACCACAGTCCAAGCACAGGCAAAAGTACACACAAGCACAACAGATGAACAGTGTGATTGGCACATTTAAAAAGCACAACAGATCATAAGGAAATTTCTAAAAACCAGGAAAACATGACTTTACAGCTCCCTATGAAGTAAATGGATTCAAGAGGGAATACGATCAGTGAGTGAAAGACAGCAGAACCTTTCTCTACAGGAACCAAGCTTTTAATTCACATTTGGGCAATTGCAGATAAACAGGAAATATGCAGCACAGCTGCAGTCCTTTGATTCACTCATTAAAGCCAGGTTCTAGTGAACCTGCTCTGAGAGCACTGGTTTATGACCCCTCTGACTCAAGGAGGGCTGGGCAGCCCCAGATCTCATCTGAACTGCTAAAACCCACCAAAAGCAGCAAAGGTCAAACAAATAGCCATGGAACAGAAAGGCCTCTGACCTGGCAAGTGCCACAAACAAAACATGGAACCATCTCTAAACTGCATGCCACAAACACAGGCATTATTCCAGCCTTCTGCCCTCACTTTGGACCTTCCTCAACCCATACTTTCTGTCCCAGCTTCAGCCAAGGTCTCTGCAAACAAGGACAGACACTCAGAGTCACTTAAATCATGTACTCTTCTGTCAGCATCTCTAAAGGAAAATGCCTGTGGAACCACAGTGCTATCAGTAAACAAACACTAACACTGCACCTGTGTTTGTAGGAACACAATAGTCAAGTACCCTCTTAACATGGAGGCTGTTTCAGCAGCACTCTCTGGCCTCTTACTAGCAGGAGAAAGCAAAGCTAATCAAGAGCTGTCCTGCAGACCAGTCAGCACTCTTGAGCTGCAAGAAAGGCTAATGGAGATCAAAAGCACCATCTTAGTGGTGCAAGCACCATCAAAAACTCCACCAGCAAAAACAGTCTGACAAGTTGAACTGAGATCAAGACTGAAGACCTCAGGAACTCAACCATTCCTCTGCAGAGACACAAGGCACAAAGGAGCAAACAGCCAACCCATACAGAAAGTAGACTCACAAAGTCAGCACCCTTTTCAATTGAAGTGCTACTCCTCACTCTAGATCCTACAACTGCAATATAGTGCTACCTTACGAGTAAAGCACTCCTATTAAAATATTACTGTAACACAAGATAAGTATGAAAGAGTTCATCTCCTGAAGTGCTACATAGAACCTTTTCTGAGAAATGCCATTGCTGCATGATCTCACATTTGCTCTTGATATATGCTTGCTTGATACAAGCTATCAGAAACCAAGTATCAAGTTGATTAATAAAAAAAATCCCAACAGCAACAGAGCTGGTACAAGTTTTGCATCTTGTAACATCTTCACCTGAGAAACTGACATGTCAATAAAAATGTAACATCCTCAAGCAACAGGCTCTGTTACAATGTATGATTACTTCAGACAGTCATGAGACAAACAACAAAACACATACATTCCATTCACTTTCCGTGAACTCCCACAGAACCATGGCCTTGGAAAGATGTCTGCCTAAAAATGTGAAATAAAAGCATCCACTGCCATCCTTACACCAGGAGAAATATGCTCCACGTTTTCCATGCTTGGCTCTTGCAATTAGCATTCCAAACCTTATAAATGTAGAGAATGTTAATCGGCACTGAAATACAAGCTCAGGTTTTTGTATTCAGACCCTACACTCTCCAATACATTACATCACCACAGAGCAACTGCTATCAGAAAAGTCTTTTTCTACCTGTTTCTTTCTCTTCATTGAACCCTTAATTCAATGATTGAGCCGTCATTACCTTTCAGCTCAACCACAACAAAACCCTTATCCATGTGTAGGCCTCAAATGCAGACATCATATTAGAGCATAAACAGCATAACAGCAGAAAAGTCTGTCTGCTGTAACTCTTATCCCACTTGTGAACATACTTCCAGTAAGGGTGCAAATTACAAGTCCAAAGTCTGTTTTCTATTTCTACCACACCTTCGGGCACAACTGAAAACCAAAAAACCTTACAATTCCAAGGCAGGGAGCATGCCTAAGCCCCTTTATGCGCAAACAAACAAAACTGCTACAACCATCACTTCCCAGGCAGCTGACAGGGACACACCTTTGGTCTTCTCAACCAGGTATTAAACCCAAAATGCAGAGTTCAAGTATCAGCAATGTCTCTCAATGATTCCAGCTCTCTGTTACATAGTCTTCCCCACTTCAAAATAGTTTATGGCCATGGAAACTTAGATTGTGCAGCTTAGACTGAGTCCACAGCCAGAGCTCAGCTGCAGACAATGGGAACGGCAGAGCTCTCTGCTGCTCAAATCAAGCATAGCAGCACCTCAAGGCACTGCAAATGTGTTCAGCTATGTCACTGAGCTCTTCCTTGAGAACAGCCCTTATAGGGAAATTATGGGTACTCATGCAAAAAGCATCTGAAAATGCATTTTCCTCCAAAACTGTCCGAGGGCACATACCAGTGAGTCTTTCAAGCAAAAGAAATATACACCAAAAGCACTGGTGATATGCTTTACAGTTACACTAACAACACAGCTTTGGGAAACAAAAAACCACATCTCCCCAAACCCTTCCTGCAGCTCCTCCCTCTTCTGAAGAAAGGTCAAATTTTTGAGGAATGTGTATGATCAGAATTCAGTTTGCTTTGTAGCTTGAGAGCCCTTATCTCAGCCATACTGCCACATCCAGGACTGACCCAAAAGAAAGCGTGCCACGTTATGACTGAATACATTTTAGCAGAGCAACCTCAATGCTTAATTCAACAGAGATTGAAGTTAAAGATGTAGACTACATCCAAGCCTACAAAAGTTGTGTACTACTTTATTGCTGTAACACTTTAAGCTGCTTGCCTGAAGTATCTGTCCCTTTCATCTGACAAAGGTGTGCCATTGGAATGTCTCATCACTTTTATAACACACACAGCAAATCCCTCGTATTTAGGAAAACACATGCACACACAGACAGACACACACACATCCCCTACTCAAGGTACCAAAAGTACTAAAACATTTGGAAAGCTGCTTTCCAATGAGGACACCCTCTATTGGACAATTCCATAGCGCAACTGCCCCTGGCTGGGTAGTGCCAGCTGTCAGAAATCACTGCCAGGCTCTAGTCCCTGCAAAACCTGTCTGTGCTACAAAGAATACAATTGCTTAGCAGAGGAAGCTGAAAGAAAATACTGCTGGCATGTCTAGACAAACACCTAAACACATGGTAGGGAAATTACAGGATCATTCTTCCTCTACACAGAGGACAAAAACACACCAAGTCTGCTTAGAAGAATTTCCAGATCAATACCACACACAAGAAAAGACGAGAAAAAATTTCACAAGGAACAGTTACACACAGACAGATTCCATGAAGATGACAGGCTGCTTCTAGCACATGTGCTCAAAACTATCTGAAAACACAGAGTGTGCTGCCTTTTAAAGTAGCTTTTTGTTCAAAGCAACCTTCACACATTCATCCCTTACACATTCAGGAACACATCTGCTGCACCGATCGCTATGCTCTACCAGTCTTACCAGATTTCAGACCAGAAATTTTGAAGATGGCACTTGGCTTCTCATTAGTCACAAACCCCAGCAGCTGCCACACTGCCATCCCACTCTGGTCTGGATAACAAAAATAGACAGATCCTCCCATTCCATCTGGAAATGGTATAGTTCCCAGCATGAAGACCACTACATGGTTGATGTTTTCATAGTCTGGTAAATCAAATACAAATTTGTCTTCAGCCACTTGTTGGGGTGCAGCTTGTACCTAAAGAGAACAAAACCTTTATTAGTATTAACATGTTTTTCATCTTCATCCGTCTGCGAATTTCCTTTTACAGAAATACACCTAAAGTGGTACATAACAAAAAGTGAGGAACGTACTAGCCTAAAGAGCAAATAGCCAGATAAAAGTCAAACACAGCAGAAGAACAACTGCAAAAAATATTACCAGAAAGACACAACAGTCTTGTTCTACCTGCACTGAACACATATCCCACCCGGGACTACAGGATCAGAATACCTTCGCTCCCCATGTGCGTAGGAGGAAAGTAGGGTGCAGAAGAGGTTGCCAAGTCACTAAGAAGTGGCTGTTGACCACCTGGCTGGCACAACCCCAGGATCATGGAAACCTGTTCACATAGGAAATACAATAGACCTTGAGAAAGGCAACAGAAGGATGGCTGAATGCCAGAGCAAAAGATACCCTCCTCTTTACCCGAGATGCCACATCCTTGCAGCCAAGGCACAATCTAGCCTTAAAAAGCTTCTTTTAAGCTCCCAGCTTGTCTCTGAGGAGACAATATTGCCAGGGGGATGGCAAGCGCCTCCCGGCAAGGACGCTCGACAAGGCAGCTGCCTGTGGGGACGCGGGGCAGGAGCCAGCCGAGCGCCGGGCAGGCGGGGCCCCCTGCCTGGGGCCCGGGGGGGCCAAGGGCCCTGCGGCAGCTCCACCCCGCCCCCGAGCGGGTTGAGGGCCCCGCCCGGGCCCGGGCAGCGCTCACCAGCCTGCCCGCCACCAGGCAGCCGAACATGGCGGCGGCCGGCGAACCCCCTCAGACGCCTCGCTACTCCCGAGCCTCCATAGGCGCCGTCCCCGGAAAGTCAACACGCCCCCGCTCACCCCGGCACCGCCGAGTCATTTCCGCGGCGCCGCCACCACGGACTACAACTCCCGCAGTGCACCGCGCGGCCGCGCACAGGAGGGTCGGGTGGAGCATGACGGGAGATGTAGTTCTTTCGCGTCACCGCGCTGATGTGCGTGAGGGGCGGAAGAGGTGACACAACCCCGAGCCAGCCTCGCCGCTGCCTCAGGAGCTGTGGGCAGGAGTGTTCTCACCAAAGGTGCCACAGAGTCTTTTGCCCTTGTGTTTTAGCTAGGCTGAGTTATAATAGATCTTAATAAATAATAACAATAAATTTAAAAATTAAAAGAAAAATAACCAGATAATGGATTACAGTAGGTAATGGCGTCTAGACATAGGATGAAATCAGAGGAAGAAAATGGACAGGGAGAAGAGGAGAAGCAGTTCATCTGGTAAATCTCCATAAATTATTATAAAAGTTCCCCTCAGCTCAAGACACAAAGATTATTTTTCAATCTCTGTTTGCAGGGTGGTTCTCTTGCAAGTTAGTGCACTATAAGCTGCACCCGTGTTCTTTTGGCTGAGGGGAGTTCCTGTGCTTCATTGCTTGTGGTCTCCTGGGTGTCAGAGCGCCGGCTGGCTGGGCTAGATGAAAACAAATTATTCCTTACTTTGACTGAGAGCAGTGTTCTGCACTTTCTGTAGAAGCCATTCTTTTAAATCTTGTTCTCATGTGTCTTTTGGTGTTTACACAGGTATTTTAATTCATGCTTCAATCTTAATCATACGTATGTTTATATTTCTGTCACAAATCTTTGTGAAACCTCTCCCATGCCAATGTGCTGCTGTGGATTCTGAAACCTATGATTGACCATCTCTGTAGGAAATGCCAGGGTCTTTCCTGCAGCCAGGATCAATTTGGTGGACAGCTTCTACTGTCCTCAGCCCTCCCAGACCCTGGACACTGCACCTGTGGCTTGTGGCAGAGGTCTGCTGCTGGGGAAGCTCCCAGGGTTGCTTTTGTTGCCCACTTTGTGGTAGTAAAGTTTTAGCAGAGAATGGTGCTGCCTTTCCAAATGCTAAAAACTTAAACAAAATGAAGACCTCAGTGCCTGCTAGCAGATGGAGTAACCAACCTGTCCCTTGCAGTGTGAAAGTGTGAGGGAATTACAAGAGCAAGGCCTATTAAAAATGCTGATGCTAACCCACGGTTATTTGTTACTTGTTATTTGTACAGGCAGGATGCAGTATGTATTTCTGCCTGGTTCACCTCTTGCATTTAGTAAGAAGCCCAGGTGTAAGAAGTATTGAGGCAATAGTGCAGAACTGCTTCGTCCCAGGCCTCATTTTGGATTTGGACCTTTGCAAGTCTCCACTTGGCAGGTGCTTTTCCAGCTGGCCTTGATGAATTGGAAAGAAAGAAAGAAAGTGTTTTAAAGCTTGAGATATTGCAAATTAGTCAAGGGTGGCCAATCTCTGCAGTGTAGCCACTGAGACACAGCAAGAATTCTGCTAATTAGGCAAGAGCTCATCTCAGATTGCCAGTTTGCTGCAAACCTCTGAGATTACACCATGTCTGAAAGGCTCAGGGCAACCCCATTTTGCAGCCTGATCTCAGCAGGGCTCTCATGCACTCTTGCTTAGGCATGATTTTTTTTTTTCAATTTATATCTAATTATTTACTATTTATCTAAACTTGTGGAGTGAGCTTTCTGTGCAATGACAGCAGCAGAGCCATTGCTGCTCCCCCTGCCAAAAGCTAATCTCAGCCTGTTTATGAAGTTGCTCTAGAACTTACTTGTGACACAGATGTTTACTTGCACCCCTACTAAAATCCATCCTTAATGCCATTTGGGTAAAAGAAGGTCATACAGAGCAGGTACATTCCCTCTGTGCACTAAGGGAAGGTATTTCCTATTCAATAGTAATTCAGATAGTGGCACGACACAGAAAACAGTTATTTGTAGAGAACCTCTGAGGAGAAGTTTCTGTTCCTGGGTGAAGCAAAGGCAGGAGTAAGAGGAAGAAACCTCAGGCAATTTGAGTCCAGATTGACACAAAACTTCACCAATATAGTGGTGGGTGGTGTGCCAGAATATGTGCTGGGATCCTACCTGAACACACAGACCAGAAGCATCTACACGTGTCTGAACATGAGTGCAGTGAGGTGTGGATGCTGGATGAGCAAGAATTGTGAAAAGTAACTTTTTTCCTGAATAAAGAGTAATTTTCTTGTCCTTGTTTTCACATTAGTCACAGTTGCAAAAGCAACAATAGCTTGTAAAATATTCATGTGGTAGGTTGGGTGGGGGGATTCGTTGTTCTCTTTCCCTCTTTCTCTGGACACCTTTTCCTCTTTGTTTGCCATTGTATTTTTCTGCTGTCTTTCTAGTATCCAGACCATTAAGGATTTAATGAACTTATGTCATTTGCATGTTTTCCAGCCTGAGGAGTTGTAGCCTGTGTAGTCATTTATTGTGCAGAAGTTGTTCCATATTTTTTGATCATTCTTGTCTTTTCTTGGTCCGTTTCCCCCGGATTCCCTGCAGGGGAGCAGTCAGCCCCGCAGCCAGTTCTAGCTGTCAGCAGTCAGGAAGGCACTGGACAGATCTGCCCACAGGTGCATGTCTCTCCTGTTTCGGGAAGGTGGTGAAGCTCTCATTTTTGGCCATGTGAGACCAGATGATATAGAAGAATGAACTCTTGACCTGTTCCCCTGACCAATCAAGCCTGGGATGTTTCAAGAGTTGTTTTCTCTGTGTAGCTGAGGAATCTTAGAGCTCCACTTCCTAAGAGCATGGATGAGGCTCCTGTTGGGTACCAGGAATAGGGCTGAGGGCATTTGGGATAGTGGGAATGTGTGATACGAAGGACAAGGTTATGTAATGGTGAAGAGGGAGCTGCCTCACAGGACAGAGGAGGAACAAGGCTAAATGGAGCATGCAGGAATGTGATCTCAAGTTGTTCAGGGTCAGTGGCTCTAAGGTCACTTTAGAAAGAGATTTTAATTGTCTTTTTGCTGAGCAGTGGCCTGTATTTGTTGTGTAGCTGTTTTCCTCGGTGCTGTTGACCTATAAGTGTTAATCTTCTCCCTTTTGAAGTCAGTGAGCATTTTGTGTACAGAAATAGTGATCAAGAAAAAGTTACCAGATAAATCTGAGGTTGAATACTTACTTGGAGACTGTAAAAATGAGCCAAAGTGCCCAACTTAACTGCAGACTAGTTATGCTCTTTTGAGTATATTCAAATAACTGCATAAAGCAATCAAAATCTGGAGACAGTGAACACAGGTGCAATTGGTGGCACTGTTTTATATTAAAAGATTTTAATTTGCATTATAATTTTCCACTGTTATGACTTTTGCTTTCCTGCTTCTCAACTTTTCTGAACTTTAACCATTAGGACTAAAGTTATTTCCAGTAAGTGCTTCCATTAGTTTATATTTTTGTGTATGTAGAAGTTTCAGCCAGAATGTTTCTGTTGTTTCCAAGACATGGGTCAAAAAATGCATTGTTTTGCTCAAGGTAAAAAATTAAAATTTGGATGACCTGTTCTTTCTGAAGCCCTAATTCCCTCGTGTTGTAAGAGAAGCGACTTGCAATTTGCTGGCGGGTAGTCTTGAGTCAGAAGAGGTACTGTAAAAATAAGCTCGCCTATATCTAGATATTGAATATTTGGAGAATCCCAGTTTGTACGTGATTAGGAGAAATTTATGTAGCACCACAGGTTCCATCCATGCTGAACAAGTCTCGCTGGGGCTGCAGAAGTTTGTAGCTGCCTCTAGATTGAGCACCAAGGCAAGAAGAGAGTATTGAGCACTTCTTACCCAACCTAACAACCTGAGGGAAGTACCTAAATTAAAATCAGTTTCCTTCTATTCTTTCTAGACAATGGCTCCTCTAAGGCAGAAATTGTTCTCTGGAAGAGCATCTTTGTTTCCAGTAATTAGAGAAGACATCTTGGCAGTTCAGCCGTTTAACTGAGGAGCCTCAGTTCCATGGGAATTTAAGTAGGAGGAATCCAGTCTGTTCTCTAGCTCACAGTGCTGGTGTTTAGGTATGGTAGGAGGTACAAGGGAGGAAAGGAGGAGTAGTGAAGATAAGGGAGGGCATAAGGACAATAGGTTGCAGCAGAGGTCAGGAAGGAGGAAGAATATAGTTTACTTTTCAGTAGTGCTGATTTTTTGAGATTTGGGAAATGGTTTTAAAACCCCCTGGGCAACTGAAAGACATGATGACTGGTTTGGTCGCAAAAAAAGTGCCTGGCATATTGACCTTGCATGACCTGTTCTTTGCCAGTGTAGTGAGGAAATTGGTGTCTCTGCTGTGAGTTTTATTTCACTTACCAGCAACCTTGAAGCCTCTGTTAGTGTTATCTGACAGCATCTGACTGTGTTTCTGTGAGAGCTCTACCTATGACAGAATATTTGTAGAGTATAGGAGATCACGTAATCTGTTCCTCAGATAGCTTTTTGGGACTTGAGTTCCATGGATGTCTTACTAGTCTTTGCTGCATTTAAAATCTCTGAATCTTTATGGAGAGAATTATTTTGTACGTGCTGAGACTGAATTTACATTTTTTAAGTGAATGACACTTTGTCACCAGCAGATGGTGATAAAATACCAGGGTTTGACATTCTAAGAAACTCTTCCTGTCAGAAGTTGAGACTGGCTCTGGTTGTATCTCTGCTGAAAAACTGCTCTCTTCAGTTTAAAGCCTAATCAGGATGAAACAGTGCATAAATATATTAATGCTATGTCATTAACAGGCAGGCAGTGAACTACACTTTCAGGATCAAAACTAGTAATGGGACAGATAAACCAAATAAAATAATCCCAAGGACCATCAGTCTCCCACATACCACATACACAGGGAGTCCCCAGGATGTGGGGTACGAGCAAACCAACCTTTTTTTTTAATGCCATCTGCATTTGGAATTTAAAATCAACTTCACAGCAAAATAATTTTTTGTAGATCACAGTGCAAGGATTTTTTGGAAGACATTTCTATTTGGTTATGTAAAATCTCATTGGAGACCTACCCTGTTTGAGTATCTCTCCAAGCACGTCTTAAACACTTCAAATGGACAAGTCTGGCTTCCCTAAAGTTATCAGTTTAATTCTTTTTTGTCTAAAGTTGGTCTACCTCCTTCTTGTATGCATGAATAAAAAGAAGCTAGCATGCAACTGCTTAAGGAATAAGTTTCAATTGATTTATAGCATAAGTAAAACACTTATTCTCTGGGCTTTATTGATGAATGCTAATGAAAGGTGTTGTCCAAGCATAGCTTTCTAGGTCCAGCTGTGCTATCTCCATAGGTTTGTGTCTTATGCTTAACTGTACATATTCATCACTCCTTCTGTTAAAGTGTTTTGCCTCTTCAGGTTGCTTGCTAAGTGTTCCTCAAAGTGTTTTAGGCATAATAATCTGGATTAGTTTAAACAGATTCAGTATTAGATCTGCTAACTGGGGATGTTGTGAATGAAACAGTAGGTAAAAGAAACACAGGACAAAGTTGACAGCTTCAGGTGGTGGTGTTGATTTACAGCACATATGGAGGCTCCTCACCCTTGGTTCTTGCTTGCACTGTCTTCTCATCTATAGCTCATTAAACTCTGTTTCTCAGCTTTTGATGATGGCCAGTCCATGATGTTCCTCCTAATAAGAGTATTCACAAGAGCCAGCAGATCTTAGGTGCCTGAGCTCCTTTGATACATCAAAGATGGGCAAGGCGTGGCTCACTCCCAGTGAAGCAAACTGCTTCTCTAGAATCAGGGGCTTTCTACCTTGTGTGCTGTTCATGTTGCTGTTCTGAGGGCAAAATTGCCCTGTTTTTCTTAAAGTCTGAAAGAAATTAGTAGGAAATTCCAAACCACGATGACTGAGTTCACTGCTGGTGTTGGGAGAAGGTGAGAGGAATATGCAGCTACTTGTAGGTGAGGTGTGAACTGCTCTTGAGGGATATTCATAGGACTGCAGGTGGTTGACTTTGCTGTCTGTTGCAACTTGATATTGAGACATCGTAGCTGAGCATTTCTGAACTCATTCTGTCCCAGGTGAGAAGGTAACCTCCTTGTGTTTCACTTGACAGCCTGTGGTCAGGTAGACCATGACAGCTACACGTCTCAAGTAACACATACTAACTTTCTGGCTTGCTGTGTGTGGAATGGACTAAGCTTTGTCATTGTGCTCGTAGTAGTTAGTTGCACGGGTTGTTGACTCCTGCTCTTAGAAACTGTAGTAACTCTTCATCATACCTGACTGTTTGCTTGCCTGTTCAGAATGGAGAACCTCTCTGCATGGTCATTTGGCTGTGCTTTGAGTCCTCAGCTTTGCTGACATCCCTCCCACTACTGTTTTTCTGGTTCTCACTCATGACTGCAGGCAGCTGCTGTCTTGGTGGGGCAAACCTGCATGTCCAGAAAGGCCTCATTACGTTTCAAAACTGTCCAAGTGCTTTTTGTTCAGTCTCATCTCATTAGATACAATAGGGGTGAGATCAGTGTCAGCTTAAGCCAAGGTGTGCTTGGATTCAGGATCTGTGCTTGCTGTTTGTGTGGGCTGGAATACTTCCATGAAGGACAGGTGTGACTAAAAGCACTACCTACTCTCATTGTCATGCTAATAAATCAGCTTTATACAATACATGTACTCCTGTGTTTGCAAGCAGAAATGTGGCATGAGGAGTGTGTTTTATTCAACCCAAAAGAACTTTTTTAAGAAGAGAACTTGCTTTTTTGAATTATATAGAACTTAGCAGTGAAAATACAGAATATAACCCTGTAACTCTTCTTTGGGAAAGCAGTCTAATGAAGTTCTGTCAGGGTTACAGGATTTCCATGTTTAAAGACTTGATCCATAGTAACTAATCTCTGCCTATCTGCTAAATAAAACTATGCATTAGAGATATGGTTTGCCTTGGCTTCCAGGGTTTGGAAAAACATACTGAGATACAGGATCAATCCTGAGACACCCTGAAATTCTTCAGACGGCCAGCGGAATTCCTAGTAAGTTCAAAGGCTATTATGGTACCCAGCAACCCTTGGATGGAAGTCTGGAAAAACACCAAGGAAAAAAAGAAATGGCTTTTCCTTCATGAAACCTTATCTGCATTTCAGACAAGCCAAGCAGCACAGACTAATGCTTCCTAAACAGTGATGGAGAAAGGTCATAGTGCTGAAGGATGGGTAGGAAGTATATGTAGGCATTGGCTTCAATGAAATATAGTAGTTTCCATCGTTTCCTTCTGAAAACTGCTTGTGCTTCTGGGGAGCTTTGTAAATTAAAAATCTGCACTACCACAGTGATCATTAAACAGTTTGGTTGGTATTTGTGTACTGGACACAGAAAGAATCAGCCTGAGGTCAGAATTGCTTTCAGTTTTGCAGCCAAATTGTGCATCTCTCCCATGAAGACACTTTGATTACTTTCTAGTTCTTTTTTCTTGTATTCCAGCCAATCCTGCTGAACAATTCGTCAGAGCTCACTATAGCTTAGCTCTGTTTTAAACTGTTGGTCTGTATTTCAAATACAACCAACGCTATTTAAGAATTTGCATGCATCAGTCCACTGGAAGAGAGATGGACAGTGTCACCCAGCCAGCATTTATAAGCTCCCTTGGGAAAAAGTGATGCTTTTTCTCCCTCATCTGACAAATCCTTGTCCTATCAAAGATGCTGTAATTGATCTTTGTCATTAAATTCAATAATGTCCAAATTTACAGATCTACCTTGTTTCAGGCTAATGCAGATAAATGAGGTTCATGGTAAAATATTGACTTTTACTTGGCACCTATGCACCTCAGCACTTTATGCGTTTGATTAACATACAAGCAAGGCTGTAAAATCAAATAAGTGAATGCAAGGAGTAATGTTTTATTCTCTTTAAATGATATATGAGACATAGCTATTTATAGCAAGGGGTTGGGAGAGAAATGTAAAGCTAAGCCAATTCTAGGAATGCTGATACAGGAGATTCAGTGAAAAATTGATATTTGTATGAGGAAACTTCTGTAGGGAAAGTCAGAACACCATGTAGTGGTGTGGAGCTCATTTGTTTGTGCCTTGATCATGGTCTCTACCCGGTGCAGCCAAATATTACATAAGAAGCATTTTTTAAAAATAAAGCACATGTTTTTAATGCTCAGTTACTGGAATTCCTTGCTAGGGACTGTGATAGATCATTTACATGGAAGTCTTTAAAGCAAGATTTTATGCTTCTCTGCAGGCAATGCTGCAGCTGAGCTGTGAATGCTGGACTTACTAAAGAAACTTCTCCAGCAGATGATCATTATGCAGGAGTCCAGGCTGGATGATCATGCTTGTCTCTGTATGGATGTGACACACTCAAATCAGAGAATGCTTATTATGCAAATACTGTGATGAGTTCAAGCTACTAAGAACCACCAGATATTTTAATAATTTAAGAGAGAAATGTCCTCAGAGAGATGATTCCCTTGAAAAAGTGTTTATCCACTGCAAGGGAAACTGCTCCGATCTCACTGAACCCACAGCCAGGGGAATTTTCAAACTATCTCACTTAAGCACAGGAAAAATACTGACTCATTACAGACTTATTCCCTCACTATGCAAAATGCAGATGCATAGTGATCCATGCAAAATACAAATAGGCAGATCCTTAAAGGGTGTAAATCACAAAAGCTCTATCAAGGGAAAATCTTTAACAGATGAGAAGGTTGCTGCATCTCTGAGAATGCTGCGTATGAAACATCTTTCTCCACAAATGATGAGGACAATACAGTAATGTGAAAAGTGTGACCAATGTAAACACAGACCATTTGTCTGCTTTCCTTGCTGTCAGAATCATTGTGGATTTAGACAGCAACCACAGAACCTCGTTCAGCTTTCTTTGGAGAGGAGAGGGTTTTTTGCACAGATGCGTTGGAAAATGGCTGAATGGGGAACATGAGTAGAGCAGTGTTCCTGCTAGAGCAATCCAGAACTAGATCACTATGGTGATCTCTTTGGTTTCAGACTGAACGTTGTTTCATTGCAGATACTTAGCTTGCTCCCAAGACAGAACCAATTTTCAGGAATAGGAACTTTTATTTTGGAATAAGGAGTCCACAAGGGAAGATACTGAAGAAGAGCAGTCATCCACCTGTGTATTTTGGCTGGCCTGTGTTTGAAGAGCATCAGAAAACTCTGGAACAAAATGCTGTAGTGGCACTGCTTCTTTCCATCTCCTTAGTTATGTGGCTGCCCTGTGCTCCAGAAAAGCTTTCCTGGACAATTTGCTCATACTGCTAGTCTCTGAAATAAGGAGTACCTAGTTAAAATTACTCTCTAACATCAAACTATAGGAAAAACAGAAAAAGTTTTCAGAAGGACTAGGTCTCCTCCAGAACCCATTTTTCAGATAAGTATCTCTGTAATATCTTACCCTAAGGTTTTTCTTTGTCACAGTGTTGCTTCTAGGGATTTTGCTGCCTGTTGCATTTCCCAGCTCTTACAAAAGGGAAGTGACTTTGCTTCAGCAGGGAAATTAGGATATCTTCAAGTGTCACAGGAGTCAGCATCATTTTCTCTTCTGAAGTTAGGAATGAGATAGCATTACCCAAATGGATCTTGGAAGGTGTGAGTACATTACCAGGTCTGACAGAGACATCTGTGAATCCCAGAGCAAATTCATGGGATCCATCCTGACTGCCAAATGTAGACAGCTGCTGAGTCACTGGATTCACTACTTTGGGCTGCCTTTACAGCTAATGGAAGGAAGCTTTCATCTGAGCTATTCCTGATACTTGCCGCAGGATGCAATACCCCACAAAGATAAAGTGCCTGTTTCTTTCCACATGTTACAAAGGATGTCTACCCCAGGTATAGAGATCTAAACTTTAGAGACGTACAGTTAAGTGAATTAGGCTGAAGCTCTCTTGTCTTTTAATGCATTTTATGTAAATGTGTGTCTCTAATTGTAATCTTCAAAGAAGGATAAATGGGTGTGAACACAGATCATATGCTCTCTTAAAGAAATGACCATCAGATCAGGACATTGAGAGGCTCTGAGAAGGATTAGGTCATCTTCTGTCACGAAAAATGTTTAACAAATCCTGAGAAGTTTTGTAAATTTATGTGTGGGGGAAAAAAAAGGAAGCCTGAAAGTCCTTCACACAGTTTCTTTGTTTCAAGGTCATCATGAATTAATTTTGGAGAACCATGGAATCAGTTGTGTATGTCCAATAATTACGGAAAGTAATTAAGCTATTCATTTTAACTTAAGTGCTTCACTTTAGTGTTTCAGAGGATCTGCAACACTGGATGCTTTTTTTGCAATAAAAAACTTGGATAGACCTATTAGACCTATTAGTTTGATAAAGGCATTGGTGGAATTCTGTCATGTGATTTTCCTCTGTGAAGAGTTACTGTAATTAGTTCTGTGAGCAGATAAATCTGAGTTGTTACCTTTATTTTACAAATGGAAAAGCAAGACACAAAAGGGTTTCCATTGGCAGCAGTGAGCTTTGTGTCAGGCTGCAAATGTTCCACTCAAGATGTCACAAAGTTTGTGGCACATTTGGGAAAAGAATGCAGAAAATCTAAATGTCACTGAATGTGTACAAAAGGTAACACAGATCATGAGGATGAATTAAGATGGCAGATTGCACTCAGGCCTGTGTAGGCCTTGCCTTCTGGTTTAGATCACCAGTGTTCTCTACACAGGTGTACTAAGGGCTAAAATATTGAGGCATGCATTCATTTCAGTTGGTGCATTTTTGCTTGTGTCTCTGGCTGTAGTAACATCCCAAACACAATTGCAACCTAGTTTCATGAGCACAGGAACATGAACCAGGCAGTCTTCTCACCCTCTGGGTTCCCAATGTCTGCCTGTTGCACAGCCAGTGGTTTTCTGAATGCCTTGGGTGCCAATCCACTGCAACTGCAAAAGGATTTGACATCTAGAGACTGTACTGCAGGGCATTTGTAGTGTGCAAAAAAAGGTGTATAAGGGTGATGTAAGCAGAAGGAGAAGCTAGTATAGAAATGATGCTGGTAGAGATCGTGTGGATGTTGGGATTCACAGGAGTTGCCTTCCTGTTCTGCTAGAGACAGGCTGTGTCCTGGAGTCCGGTGGTGGTGAGTGCCTGGTTAGTGACAACACACTCAGAGTACAGATGTTCCATCTGCCTGGTAGCTGTCCCTCTGACCCTGACTTCCTCCAGTTACTGGCATGCAGACCTAAGAGTCCCTCAATCTTGTGGCTTGTAGGCATCAGCTAGGGCCAGTAAAATTGAAGTTCACTGGTGGATCATGCACACAGAGGGAACAGGGACCATGCTCATACAGCTTGCTAAGGAGAGAGTTTAGGTGTGACATTGTGGTGGGGATTGGATGAAAATACTGACCAGTAACATGTACATGGCCTTTTCTGTCCTCTCTTTCCTCTGTACACAATTGCTCCTCCGAGATCCAACTTGTTCTCTCCCTTTCCCCACCTTTGATCTTTCCTCTAAACATCCCACAGTATGTTTTGTGTCTTTTCATAGTTCATTTAAAATGTCCTATAATAAATTTTATACAGTCTTCAAACATTCTCTGCTCTATCCCCATGTCTCCCATAATGAGTCTTACACAGCTTAAGGCAGTAACCCCTTTCAGTTTGTTCAGTTTTCCAGGGAGAAGATTATCTTTGGCTGACACATCTTGGAGGGTTTTACATTCAGGTACAGCCAAATTGGCCCAAATGCAGGTGTAGTCTTTCTGGAAATCTTTTTCTCCAGTCCTTTCAGCTTCTTTCTGCTGTTGATGTCTGAAGCTGAGCAGGCCTAAACAGTACTGTTCACCTTCCACATGTGATTTTTCATTTCACAGACCATTATTATCATTATTATTGTCATTCTTTTGGCTTTTTTTACAAGCAGAAGTCCTAGTCTGTTCAATTTCTCTGTGTACAGAAACTATGCTACATCTTTCCCATTGCCTCTGTGCATTTCCTTGTTTGTCTCTCATCTAGCTAAGCCAGAATGAAGGTGCAGTACTGGCAGTGGAACTTAGCACTGTTTAAATAAAGGAAAGCAAAAGGGCCTTACGCTTTCCAGGGCTGGGCTGCTTCTGCCCTAATTTGGTCTGAAAAAGTTCACTTTAAACTAAAATAAAAATAAGGACAAAAGACCCAAGTGAATAATATCATCTTCATCATGACCCCATTAAGGTTAATAAAATGTTAAAATGAGACAGTGCTCACTCTCTATTTTATCTTTACTTCGTTGCTTCTTTCTACCAGCAGTGCATCAATAACTTGCAGTATATTCTAATTGATTGAATAAAAAGTTATATTTAATTGGGAAATCAATGAGCAGGAATAGGGCACTGAGGTCATATAGATTGTATCATCCTGACCAATCTAACTCACTTGCCCTTTGAGCTGGTCTTTCATCATTATATTTCACTTGCCAATTCCTCAACAGTCTTAATTATGGGCACAGCAATTTGTCTTCAAATATCACACTACAGTGAAATCTATGCATCAATAAATACAGCTCAAAAGCGGTTTTCCACACTGCTGGAGACTTAATTGCTTCTATGGTTAAAGTAAATGCTGTAATTCATTACATTTGTAGTGCTTTTCAACATCTACAAGTGACTGGAAGCCATTCAGGATGGCTGAATTAAAGGAAAACATGTATTTAAATACAAACATTCGTTCTGAGTAATTTTTGACGCTTTATCTGTACACAACATTCTTCCCAGTGCTGCAGTTAAAGCATGGCTAAGAAATAGCAGAGGACACTTCAGAAGGAATAGCTGGTGTCATTGGAAAGATCTGCTGGCTGTTCAATTTCTCACTGCCTCTTTTAAACTCCAGCTATATGCAGGGGAAGTGGTGAATTTTGCCCAGTCTAGGAAAACCAGCTTTTCTTTTCGATAAAGTGCAGTTTTAGTGCTGTCCTTGTGTTTGCCCTCTGGAGAAGGCAGGAATGTGGGAATACCACTTGGAAAGCATGGGATGCAAGTGAGGCTTAAAAAGTCATTGTGTGGGCAAGAGTAGTGGAGAAGTCCACAGCTGTGGAATTTATTGGCTGGTATCAGTGGCATCCTTGCAGAATTTCACTGAGTTACTATAGCCAACCCTCCAGGTGATACAAAGCAGCTGTGTTTTTATTGTGCTGTTTTCTTTGCATGCAGTATCTGTTGTGCTCCCTGATTCCTAAACCAGTATTGGTTTCTGCAGTGGCAGCTTGCCTGATTTCTGAATGGCTGTCAATATTTTTTTTGCCTTTATAACAGGTAGCCTACATCCTGCTAGAAGAAATTCTGGCATCTCTTCTGCCTGCTGTTACCTTACCAAGGGTGGATGGGACAGAGGCAGATCTAAGGCCACTCATACCGTGTTTCAAGTGTGCTCTGGGTGCTGGCATCTCTTGAGGCCCTCTACCAGGAACACCTGCTCAATTGCTTGAGAAAAGGCATTTCATGGGAAGCAGTGTGCTTGGGTTATTAATTTAACCTGGAGCCCATGAGATGTTCCAGTCCACCCTGTACTGTGGATGCAAATAAGGAAGAAGTTTTGGGGCAAAGAACTCAGCAAAAGTGTGCTCAAGGGTGAAGAGCAAGATCTGGGCATTCTTGTTATCTCAACTCCTTGCCTGCAAACAAAGATGGTAATGATCCCTTCTCTGATGGTTTAAGGCTGCCACTTCAGAAAAAGATGAAGAAATATTGTTTAGAATTCTTGGTTTCTGACCTACTCTACAGTATTTTCAGCAGTAGTTTCTTAGTGCTATGTGAGTAACTAAATATGCATTGGTCCCATTTTGTGCTACATTCTAATATCTGTGTTTGGCATTTACATCGGCCAAGGTCAAATCCTAGCTCTTGATAGAATTGCAAAAAACATTCCTTAGCAGGCAGAACATGTTGTTTTGCTTTTTCTTTATCTAAAACTTCAGTCATGCAGCTGAGGAACCTCTCCTGACCAAAAGTTTTGTGGAAACAGGTCAGTGGTTGTGAAAAGTTTCTATTTTGATGCTTCATCTTTTTCTGACAAAACCACTCTGTGGAAGCATTTCTGACAAACTGTAAATTGTATCTCTGAAATATCTGGAGAAATTTTTTATCTTCTGAGGATTATTTTCTGTGTGAGATAAAGCATGATCTGAACTGGTGCTACAAGGGCATCCGGAGTACGTGACTCTAGAAAACACGTGTGGGAATAATCCTTCTTAAATATTATTTTCAAATGAAGATGCTATTGAATGTCCAAAATATAGTTTCTGAGCCAAGCAGAGCAGACCTATTGAATAACTGTGCCATTGGATGTGTAAATATGCAGAAGATAAATTGATTATATCTACTTTGGACATAATGGAAATAAAGCTACTATAATTGAAAATTATCACAGGTTTTGGTGGCTTTGGCTTGGAGAGCAAATAGCTTCTGCTTGGAAGATTATCTTGGAAACCTATTTGCCCACACAAAGGTACTGACAAGGCATGCACTTTAGGAAAACCATAGCACAGTCTCTGTGCCTCAGAATCTGTCAGTCCCCAAAGTTTGCCACAAAAATTGACAGCCTCAGGAGATGTTTGTGCCTTGGCTGTGTATTTCCACTTCGGAAAGCCTTTTCCTGGACTTTTCATATGTAGAACCAATGTGTTGGACTTACCTCACATTATGCTCATGTCTATCTCTAAACAGAATTTTTGAACTAACTTTGTGCTATAGGGGCACTGATACTGTTGAATTTTATCCCTTCTATATTCATAGTGCATTATCAAGGATGTCAAGACCAGTACCTGCATTCTCATGGGTGGGTTTGAAAGCTCTGAGGGTTAAGTGTTGCCTCCAAGAAACCTCAAAGTAATGTGAAGTCTGTCTCCAAATAGACACGTACCATTTAATCACCGTACTTGCCATGGGAAGTGGTGGAGTCCACAGAAAATTAGGCAGCTGGTCAGAACATGTGGGAATAATCATAGAATCACAGAATGGTTTAGGTTGGAAGAGACCTTAAAGACCATGTTGTTCCCATCCAGCCTGCCAGGCAGGGACATCTTCCACTAGACCAGCTTGCTCAAAGCCACACCAAACCTGGCCTAGATGTACATGATGGTAAATATTGACTTTTATCTAGAATATCAGGTGCCTTCCAAAGTTTCAGTTTGTTTTTTTTTTCCATTTTCTGAGTGTTTATGCCAGTGGTTCTCAACTTTACTGTCCAAAATGCAGCAACGCTGAGAGAGCAACACACTGTGTGCCATCTCCCATTTTGAGCTCTGTATTCCTGGGGAACTCAAGAAGCAGGGGATCCCCCAGCTACTGAAGGGTCTTGTGGTGAGCTCAATGTCTCCAATTCCAGGGATGGGGATTGCTTTCTACATGACTAATGTATTTGTTTGCACCTAGTTTATGGATGGAGAGATTGGGGTTAAATGAAAAACCTATTGCTTCTAGACAGTGATAATGCTAAAAATAAAATGCAAACCGTTTGTTTTAGACCTGTGTCCTCATCTCAACATCCAGAGCTCTGGCTGATACACAAAAAACCCCAAGTACTTCTTTGTCTTTAAACCCCTGTAGTTGGTCCCCCCTGCCTCTGCACCCAGAAAGTACTTACTGAAATGCTACCTCAGCAGATACTTGTCTTGGTCTTCTCTGGCAGATGAAAACATGCATACCCCATTTTTCTTCTGTGTTTGGTCACAGGATCTCGTGTTCTGTGATATGTTTTATGAAGCTTTTCAAAGCAGAGAGGTTTGTAGACTGTGTGCAGCTATTGGAGCTATTATCTAGTTTGTTTTGTTTTGCTGATGGGGATTTGGCTAGATTATCTCCCCTCATCACATAAACCCTAAATATGTATTTTCTATGCATGGCTGATATGGTGGTATATCATCCTACAAAAGCTGGAAAAGAGTGCTTTGTGACTTTGCCCTGAGCAAATTGACCTTCCTAAAAATGAAGCTTTGCCTCTGTGAATGCTGCTAGAGTGTTTTCTTTTTAAGATAATACTTTGCAAGAGTTACAAGCTCTATAGTTGTGTACTGCAACATTTTCTCTCTACAAAGAATATGATCTCCTTGAGGAAATAGCAAGGGTTAAGTATTCATTTCTTTTACAGAGTGTAGATCTGATTATTCTCCAGTCAATTCAGTGTTTTTCCTGAGGTCTTCCCTGCTAGTCACAGGCAGTGAAATAGAGCAAAATTGTGAAAGACATCACTGTATACAGCTAATGGAAAAATGATTGAAATTAAGGAAGAGGTCACCTTTGTATGCAGACATTGTATCCAGATGTAGTAGGGATTATACAGATTTATATGGGCTTCTACATTTAATTAAAGATACTGCTAAAATGTGATGGTGTGTACACATGCAAATGAACCGAAGTCATGGGTTTGTTTACTTTTCTTCAGGGCAAAGATTAAGTGTGGCTACTGCTTCACCAGAACATTTCTTGAGACCGTTATCAAGTTCTGGTGCAATTCCATTATGTCCATCTTGTCCATCTATAGTCAATGGCACTACTCATGCAATAGCTCTAGTGATTTCAATAATGTATATATTTGGCACCAGTATATGGAGAAATTAGAGTAGCAGAAGAAAGCTGTGGCAACACAGAGAGAAAAGACTCTTTAAATATGATTAAATAGATTATGGGTTAATTCTGAGCTTCCTGAGCTGGTGCATATACAAAGACCACTTTTAGGGAAGTATGTCCTTTTCACACAACTGAATGAAATCGGAGTGGCAGATCAAATGATTTTTCATGCTGAATCCAAAAGCAAGAAGAAACAACCTTAAGAAAATGAAATGAATGGAAAATAAAGTCCATTCACAATATGCAAAAGAGAAGATTCTCCATATGGCGGGCTCATACTGTGAGGATGCTTATGTTCTTCTTGGAATGGCTGTGTGAAAGTAGAAAGGAGGAGCATGACTTTAAATCATCAGGAATCTTCAAAGAAAATAATCAGCTGGAAAACTGAGAAACGAGTTGGTGGTGGCAAGTAGTAAAAATCTTTGAAGAGCTCCAGTCTCTCTCCAGTTACAAAGGAAGTTACATAGTTTAACATCATCAGCAGATGCTTCCCATAAAATCCCACTCTCAGTTATGCACTCAGCCATCTGAAACAGTGCCAGGTTCCTCATATGTCTTGATTACATGGAAATTTCCTGTGATTTGCCAAATTCATGCCAACATATCCACTCTTGTGCCATTTGGAAAACTGGAACTGCAGCAATTGCTGTTAAAAAGGAGATAAATGAAGGTAAAATTTGTGTTCAGTGCCAGTTTCCTCCAAGAGGTTTTGAAAGGTTTTTATTGCTATTGCTGAAACCAATGTAGAATGTTTTACTCATTCCCCAGGTGTCATAGTCCATGTCCCTTAACTCAGGGACATCAAATGTGAAAATCTTTGGCAAAAGCAGAGAAAGAGAGCTTCCAGAGGAATAAAGCTACTGTAGTGGTTTTAAAAGTATCAGCTCTTCGTCTGTATCAATGGTGGCTGATGCTGAGGCAAAATCGAGGCTCTCCTGCCTCCTATCGATGTTCTTCCTCTGCACCAGCTTTTGTGGGTGTGACCTGGATGAGCTGGTCAAGCATTTGTATTTGTGCACCTGTGTGTAAAAGTAGTAGTTGGAAGGGAGGAAAGCTCAGTCCTCACCATTTCCTTTAGTGGAGAGAAAAAGCAAAGCCCAAGCTAAACCTGTTTAGTGTTGCAGTACTGGTAGAGGAACACAAGGAAATAGTTCCAGTAGACTGACCCACACTGACATTCTGGGAGAATACTGTGGGTTTTAATAGTAGTTACTCTAAGAAAGATGTGGGAAACCGTTGTAGTTTGTCCTGATTAGACAGGAAGCTGCCACCTTCAGGGAGAGGTGAACCATCTATCGATGGTTGACTCTTCTCCACTGCTGTGATGTCACTCCTGGTCTGTAACCAATCCCACCTTCTGCACGTGGGATTGCAGAGTGGAGAGGGGCAACAGAGGTCTCAAATGATGGTCACAGTCCTGGGGGTCATGCTCTGTCCATGGCCAGAAAAAACAGTGGTAACCATGAATCACAGTCAAGCTTGACAAGGAAGTACCCATGTTTTCCCTAAAATGGCTAAGAAGACATCCAGAAAAAGAACAAGTACTGAAGAAAAATTACACTTTGGAGCTGTTTGTCTTTAAGTTGCATCACAGAATAAAACTGTGTCCCAAAAGAAACTTGGATGCAGTTGGATATATTCTGAGTTTGGAATACAGTTGGCTAGCTTAAAGACAAGAAATTAAGAAGAAAAGACATGGAATAATGTTTGAGGAAAGTAAGCCTCTCCTCAGTTCTATGCAAAGGCTTTATGAGGCATTAGCTTTGTGTTAAATTTACAGGCCCCTTTCCCCCTGCAAAGGTGATCTCTCCCCTGTGAAGCAATAAGCTATTAAGAATCAGTTTCATATTCATCCTCCTGATTCATGCCACACACGTGTTCATTGCAGAAGGCAAGTTAAGCCCCTTTTGGAGAGTGCCCTATTTAATTTTATAGTTGTCTGTGAAGAAACATAACTCAGTGTAATTTGTATTGCAACGCTCACCTAGTGTGTAGCACTGGGTATATTTGCGAAGCTGTCTGTAAGAGAGCTGCCATGGTGGTTCAGCAGTATTAGCTGAACCTCTGCTTTTGGGAAGTGGCCTGGTGAGGCTGTGTTGTGTTCAGAGAGTAGGGATGCTCAAAAGATGTGTTCAGAGGCAGAGGTATTAGGGCATGGGTTGGACTCAATGATCTTGAAGGTCTCTTCCAACCTAGACATTCTGTGATTCTGTGATTTTCACTGAGGTGTTCTCACATGGCATTTTCATATGTGCATCTGGCTGCATTGGTCACTCTCAGAGAAGAGAGACTGAAAGGAATGCTGACTTGTATATTCCAAATGAACTGATTTCTGCAAGTTACATTTCAGCCCCAAAGACTAAACTGTCTGCTTTATTTTATACATTTGCAGGATAGTATGCTATATTTTCTTTAGCAGCAAGCTATTGCCACAATGTCTTCAGATCCTTTTTGACTTTTCGTGCATGTTCTTTCTTATTTGTTCCAGTTAGCAATAAGTCTCCCAGATAAGAAGCACTGGCATTTTAACTCTCTGCAGACCAGGCCTTTCTGCTCTGAAACACTGAAGCTTATTAACTTGTAAGATTCATAAGCTAACATTCATTCTAGCACATCTCATATTACTTGCCTGGTACTTATTTAATAGAAAATGAGCCATGTATTCCATCCTTGTATTTTTCTGAGCTGCAGTAAGTCCTCATTTCTTTCTGTTTATTAATTGTATTTAGCTAATTGATGCTCTTATTAATTGTATTGAAAATGGGAAGTGTTTTGTGACAACACAGCTGCACATGCACTTTTCAGATATTGCAGAGGAACAGTTCCTTTGACAGACATAATCTCTAATTCTGTGTAATCTATAGTTTTAAAGAGAATCTCTTGTGTGTTTCTCCAAAATGATTTAGAGTGGGATTCATCTTGACTGAATAGATACCTACACCTAAGCTCATCACCCTGGATTATCCTTATAGATACTGAAATGCTTGTGTAGTCCATGCTTCTCATGACCAAACATGGACTCTGCTTAGGCTGGAATCAGTTTCCCTCTGATTATCAAAAGAATCTGCAACGTGCTTGCACTTTAATGTCTTTGTTTGATCAGGTAAATCTTGCCTTAGTTTCTTGCTAGTTTGCTTAGAATTGCAAAATGTTACAGAATGAATGGTGCCACTGATGGGACAGCATATCTGTACCTCCTGGTTGCTGAGTACAGAATGGGCTTAGAAGTGGATGGGTTATCATCCTACTTTGTCTTCAGGCTAAATATCCCTCAACTCTTTTTCTCTCTTTTTGAACTCGAGTTCTTTTTATTGCTATTCTCTGCACTTTGTTCAAATGAAGTGCAGGGTGAAAACTGAAGAGAACAGACCAGCTGAAGCTATTGCCATGGGATGTGTTGTCAGGGATGTGTTTTTTTGCTGCTTGTGTCTCCTGCTCCTCTTTCCCATGCTCACATCTGGCTTATTTTCAGACTGATCCACTACAATGTATAGATTGTTTTTCCAAAATTGCATGTGAGTGGTTGTTGCCCTTTGGTGAGTGAGTGCTGTTGATTACTCCTTCCCAAGTGCTGTGCCTCACCCTGCTGACAGGAGAATTTCCCCCACTCCCCCTCCCAGCACATTTCTCCAATTTTCAAGGTGATTTTCAATACTAATCCCGCTGTCCAGTGGACTGGCAGTTCCTTCCAGCGTAGTGTCATAATGTCATTACAAGCTACCATCCCTCACTGAGGTCTTTAGCAGTGGTGAGTCCCACAAGACCTAAAAGGCCAACCTTTGCTGAACAGCATGGAATATATTCTACTTATTGTCCACAAGCTAAGTTTTTGCTCATAGTGAGGACCTTCATTGTACAGAGGGTGAAAATCCAGATGTGATGGGGATGGCAGCTGTGGGGGCAGGGGGACGCCAACATCCAAGATCAGTTTTGTCATCCCGGGGAACAGTTGCTGCTGAGTCAAGGCCTTCCTGTAGCTGTAGAGACCTGGAAAAAGTCTTTCCTGTACAACTCTGGTGCCAAGTGCAGTCATGTGTTGGTCATGGAATTTAATTTTCCACAGAGAAGTGCCTGAAACAAGATAGGAAAATGAGGGTCATTAAATGTTAAAGCCCCAGCTGGTTGTTCCAGATCTGATCTTGGGTACAGGCACAATTAATAATTTTCATTTTGAATATTTCTATTCCACTGCAGTCTGGGAAGAGTCAAGTTATAACATGTTTCTAAATTACTATATTTTGACTTAGGTCCATCTTTTAACAGAAAATATATATTAAATAATGTGTTAAGTAGAAAACATCATATCATGCATAGGGCAAAGGAGGACTCAGAAAATGAGGTCTTCAGGAACACCCCACACCCTGGCTCTGGAATATGCTAACTGGAAGCAAAATGTGATTTCTTTCTAGAGAGAATATTTGCTACAAATATATTTCTTTCTAAATAACTTGTTATTTTGTTGTGAATTTTTGAGCAGGTAGGCTTCTAATACAATTTTCTGTAAATCTTTTGGAATACTTTAATGACAAAAAGTATCCTTGCACGACTGAATTAGTTTAATTAAAAATGATGTAAATTGCCAACTCTAATAATAATTTAAATCAGTAAGTGGACAGCCTTGATTTAAATAATCTGTTATAACCTTGTTTTTAATTTATGATCATAATTCTTTTACCAAAGATAGCTTAGTCCTTTACTGGCAAAGAACCATTAAAACCTCTTGATTTGGGAAAGAATATGTTTGTAGAATAAATTTGGCATTTTTCTAACCAAGGCAACGTTTGTTAAACCATGTGTGTTTTGGAGTCAAAGACATACGACTATACCTATAAAGATATATGTATAGGGTTTGGTCTGTGTCGACAAGTGATAACTTAGCTTAACATATTCTGATCTTTTATGTCTCACATTTTCACTATGTAAGATGATGAATGATACATTTCCTTTCTGCTAGATGATTAATGTTTTATGTGCAATTTGTGTCAAATTATATTTAAATGGCAATAAAATTCAATTAAATTCACAGAAACATTTTAATGATTAATTTCATAAAGCTACCTTCAGTGTGGTACGTATATCAGAGAAAAAAGTAAATGAAAAATGTCTCATATTCAAAACATTATTTAATAAACACTTGAAATATTACCATTAATTACTTAGCAAGTCTTGCTATTTCTTGTCATCATGCCCTTTAAGATTTTAAAACTACTAGATCTCATCTGCTCTAAATGTATCTTTTTCCTAAACCAGAAGAAGAGAAAGCATACTACTTTTTGAAAAGAACAATTATTGAACTGATAGTTGATTAGATGACTTTTTTTCCTTTGGAAAATTAATATTTGAACCTGGAAAAGAGAGTCCAAATGCCAAAACCAGTTTTATAACTTTAGAAAGTTCTTGTTTCAGGTCAGAAATCGGAAACTTCAACCAATTCAGTAGTTTGCATTTCTATAAAAATTTAACCAGTAAAGATTTATTTCACAGTCATAGAATCAGAATAGTTTTTATTGGAAAAGTCATTTAAGATCAGTGAGTCCAGCCATTAACCCAGCACTGCCAAGCCCATCACTAAACCATGTCCCCAAGTACCACATCTGCACATCTTTTAAGTACCTCCAGGGATGGTGACTCAACCTCTTCCCTGGGCAGCGGGCCCCAGCGCTTGACAAAACTTTGAAGAAAGTTTTCCCGATATCCAATCTAAATCTCCCCTGATGCAATTTAAGGCTATTTCCTCTTGTCCTGATGCTTGTTACCTGGAGGAAAAGTACAACCCCATACCGATTGCAACCTCCTTTCAGGTGTTGTAGGGAGTGATAAGGTTCCTCCTGAGCCTCCTTTTCTCTGGGCTAAACATCCCCAGCTCCCTCAGCCGCTCTTCATCAATTTTGTGCTCCAGACCTTTCCCCAGCTCCACTGCCCTTCTCTGGACAAGCTCCAGCATCTCAGTGTCTTTCTTCTAGTGAGGGGCCCAAAACTGAACACAGGATTTGAGGTGTGGCCGCACCAGTACTGAGTACATTTAATTTCAATGAATATAATTCTATTGGTTTAGACTTCAGTACATATAGCCATAACTTCAAATGGCTTATTTTAAGGCAAAGCACACATCCCTGAAGAAAATCTAATTTAAATAATAACCACGTTTTATCTTCTTTATTAACACACAGACTTAAAGCAATTGAAACAACAATTAAAATGAAGAACATTCATTTAATTGAAGCAGAGCGGATTCACAGGTCATCTGTTAAAGAAGATATATGAAGAAAACAAAAACACTGCTGAGTGACACTAGACATCAAATGTTCCAGGTCAGACTGTTTAATGCAGGACCACCTGACATTTATTTGATTCTGAAAGTAACTATGGTAGATGAGTAATTTTGCTTTAGTCTTGCTACAGCAGATGGGGGGTTTTGGTCTGTTTTGGTTGGTGTGAATGCAGCTTCCCTGGGGAGCTTGGGGTGTGGAGGGGTGTGGGAAGGAGGCACACAGACCTGCCCCCAGCCCGCAGGTCTGGGCTCTGCCCTGCTCATATCCATCCAACTGGAATGCCAAGCCAGAAGGATGTGAACAAACATGGAATCACCACCTAGGTGATTAGTTTGACATGACAAGGACTATGATGAATGTAAGATTTTTGAATAGGAGCTGGTGTGTCCAGCTTGGTTTGGAGTCCAATAGCAACCAGGGAAATGGCAGGAAAATTCAAAGCAGGTCAACTTCCTGCTCTGTTACTCAGGTTTGCAGCTGATGTGGTTGGTCCTCCTGGAGCTCTGCACTTATTTCACCTTTGCTTCAGCCACACACATCTGTCACTTGTTTTTAGGCTGCCTGGGTTAGCCTGAAGGCAGCTTCCTTGGGTCCCACTGGCTTGAAGAGAAGGCTGTGGGTGCATGTCTGTGCAAAAGCTGCCCACCCAGAATGTCCACACTGTAAAGCAGAAGTTCAAGGAAACCCAGCACTTCTTCTTACAATCTTGACTTCAGAAGTAAATTCAAGTAGAATCTTGCTTTGGGCATTTTCAAGTCCGCTGAACACATGGGGCAGAGAGCAACATGAAATAGGTGTTGTCTGTTGCACAAACGTTTCTCTTATTGATGCAAATATGGTATGAGCCAGTGGCAGGCATTTGCAGACATTTGCAGGTCACATTCATTCTGGTGCTGAGGTAGGGATCTTGGAGCAGATCATCAGCAAGACATTTCAAAATATGCTTCCTACTCAACATGATATTGCATGTAGATAACAGCCTTTCAGTGAGCATCTTCTTTTGAGTGGGATGTAGGGAGGTTGATGTTTTTGTGGGCGCTCCTTTAAAAAGATGCTCTTTTTCTTGAAGGAATCAGGATTCCTGTTACATAGGTAGCAGAAAGAATCCTGCTGCAGTATAAATGATTAATTTTGATTTTCTGCAAAGTCAAGGGGGTGGCATTGTACTGTTCAGATCTGTAGGTTTTGTTTGTTTTTAGACAGAAGGGAAATAATGTTGAGGGTGGAGGGGGGGGGCTATAGTGAAAAATATTTTGGTCTATTTTGTTTTGACAGGACAATCTCCTGTCTCAAAACTCTGTTCTTCAAACCAGAACAGGATGGTGGACCAGAAGTATTCTTCAGGAATAGAAGAATTTACTCCAGGAATGTTTTTAGAAGAAGTCAAGGTAATTTTTCTCTGCATAGGAAACATAGGAGAATTTCTTCAAGTAATAACTTTGATTAGTACAGCTAAAGTTCAGTTTCACGATTAGAACCTTATTATACATTTATTTTGGGGCCCAAAATGGATGTATTTCTGTCTGACATCAAACAGAATGGTACCAAGTTTTACAGAATGGTTTCTAAGTTACCTCAGGAAAGATACAGAAAGATGATTTAATGTTGAACAATCTAGTAATTTGTTTTACTCTAGTTTCACCACAGCTGAAAAGAACCAAAGTACAAGGGAAAAGGAGTTATCTCAATTTTTAGCTGCTTACTTTGCTCTTGTTATCAGCTGGCTGGAAAGGGTGCAGTCAGACTGACACTTGTACTTAATAGTAGGTGTGAAAATGCAACCTCACATTATGTCTGCAAAAATGAAAACCTTCTTTATAGGACTTTACTTCAGCCCTAGTTGTAACAGAGAGATCCTTTGGACTGTGACCACTGGGGAAAGCAGAGTATAGCTTGGTTGTGCTTTAGAGCTGATAGAAATCTAAGGTCTGCCTGACAGCTAGTTTCTTACTTGTTATTCTAAATAATATTTTGTCTCACTCAAGCAAAATAATTGTAAGTCCTAGATTTTGGCGCAGAAATATTTCGGGGGATTTAGGGGATGCTGATTGCCTTCTTCAGACCTTCTAATGGATACCTCTGACTCTGTTTATATTTAAAATGGTGGCAGATATAACTCCTTGCTGTAGCTCTGAACTTAGCAGTTGCAATTTTCTTTGGTTTTCATTTCTGCACCTTATATTCTAATCTAATGCCTGGCTGAATGACATATGGAGCTTTCCAGGTTTTCATCCTGCTTAGCAGACTGGGAAAAAGTCTGTATTTCAGTAGTAATCTACTGGAGAAATCTATTTTAGATAAAGCAATTACGTCTTCCATTTGTTCTTTTTTTATTTTTTTGCCTTGAGCTGGCATACAGTTCTTTCCAACTCTATAAAGGTGTTTTATTGCACTTACTAAAAATGTCAAGAATACTAAACAGCAATACATAATTTACAATAGACTCTGTAGGTAATGGAGTTCTTACAGCCACAGCTTCCTGAGAGTGTATTTATTACTATTTTACTACCTGCTGTAGTATCCAGGCTCAACTTCCAGTGTATTTGGAAAAAAACCCCACAAGGCAGGGAGGGATAGGGATTGCTGCTGAAAACAAGTGGGTGATTACTGAGCATTTGCCAATTTACTTAAGATAAATGGCTGTTATTAACATTGTTGACCATATCGAAGTGCTTTAATTGTGCAGAAATGCAGGCAGGAAAACATTAAACTAAAGAAATATGCTTGAATTAAAGTGTTGAGGTGCTGAAAAAAAGAAGTCATCCCATTCCCGCAAGATTGAAGTGACCTTGATTATCGGTTAAACAGCAAAATGAAGATATTTTCCTTCCTTTTTAATGTCTGGGTTCTTTGCAGGAGTTTGTGCTGGTTGGCAATGTAGTTCAAGTTCAGGTGTACAATAATCAGGATGACATGATAATATGTTGATGTCAACTTGACAAAATGGATTTGCATAGGCACTAACTATGATGTTTTAATGTATTAAAGCAAGAAGGTTAAGAAGTCCTTAGGAAATAAAAGCACAGAGGTAAAATAGCTTTCAAGCTGTGTTTAAAGGGTAAGGTTTTCAAAGGAATGTTTTTAAGTACCTATGCCACGCATCCTCTGCCAGGCTTTTCTTAAAGAAAACTGTAACTCCAATTTCAGTCAGAAACAGCATTTTCTATCTCTGTATTGATTTCTGCTTAAGCAGCATGAAGAGGTTTGTTATCATTGTAGTGTGTTTGCAAAGAAATGAAATGAGCAAAAGCAACAAGTGTTAATTTGGCCTTGTTTAGTTTTAATCTACTCTGGCAGTCAGTACCTCACACTCTGTGTAATAGCCCTTTATTTACCACAGGAAATACCTTAAATGCTGAGACAGGAGTCAGCCTCAGTAGAGGAATATTGAGGACATGTGTTTATGTTAGTGGCTGCCTGGGCTCGTGGTAGCCCTGAGCAAGCCAGCACACAGCTTTTTGACCATGGCTCAGTCCAGGCACAGTCTCTTTCTGAAACAAGGTTCCAAGATTTGTCTAACTTCCTGTTAGGAAGTATCAGAGGTGGAACAGCATCCAAGTAGAGAGATCATGCTCTCCATCTTGCAAGAGGATCTGAGGATCACCCAGTCTTCAGGAATTTAGGCCTTTATTGTATCATTTTCATTAGCTTTGCTTGAAGAACCCATAAGTACACGTGGGACCACCTGAATGTATGATCATGCTAAGTGCTTTGGTGAGTGCTGGCATAATTGAAGCCATTGACTGGAAATGACACAGAAAGAAAATGAGATGATATTAGTATCCTGGAGTCATTAACTCTTGCACATCAGATTTCCTTCTTCCATAACAAATTCTGCATAGCAAAAATGTGCAGCGTAATCAAGTAAGCCGAGGATTTTATTTTTTTTTTTTTTTTTGGTCACATTTCATTTTTTATCTCTAGCTAGAGGCAATAACATGTAGATATCAGCAGTCAAATGGGGCCTGAATCCACCAGCAGAACAGTGGGTTTTTCTAAGTGATCCATCTAGATTACTGTCACCAGTGCTGTATGCTTCTGAAGGATGTCTTAAAACTGATATGCTCAGTTTCATGTCTACTGCATTTCTACATGAGGCTCCCACCAACACTTGTCTGACTGGGAATAAAATTCCTTTGAAAACTGTTACCTGTGTAGACCTTCAAGACAATATTGCCTTGGCTGGTAACAAGCCATAGGCTTTGTGCTGAGTTTTCAAGGCTACAGGACTGAGGTATGTCAGGTTTGCTTTGTCTGAACTCTTGGTGACCTGCCTGAGCTCTGTTTTACTTGCTGTAGCTGTAACAGCAATTTTTCTAATTGTCCTGGTGTCTACGGCTAATTTCATCTACTTTTGTTTGTCTTTCTACTGTACCTACATAGTTTTATGGCTTTAGCATAATGATGTATTATGGACAAATATAAGTCTGAGAGGAGAGCAGTGAAGTGGAGATGCAGGACATGGAGGGACACAGGCAGGGGATCAGAAGAGTTGGAACGCAGGCAGGAACTGCAGACCTGATGCCTATAAACAACTCAGACATGGCCAGTCAAAAGAAATGCAGACCTGGAGGTAGTAAAACATGGTTTTATTGAGAAGTAAGTGGACAAAAGAACAGGTGTCTAATGTGTATGGCATACTGTGAATTTAGGTGTGACATGGAGCTGCAGAGAGATTAAGAAAGAGCAAGGTGTAAAAGCACGTGCTTGTCTTTCCTCAAAATGCATTTTTTCTTCTGCAAAGACAACTAATATATTTCTTCCCCTGTAACCTATGTATTCTAGTGTGGCAAAGGCACCCATGTCTCCAAGGGAGGAAGAGTAGTAAAATTGGTATTGTTGGCTCATACGGTATCTTTCATTACGTTAACATTCACTTCATTTACCATGTTCATCAATTCATCAGCCAGCCTGCATAGTCCCACAACGTACAGGAATATTGCTCTTTACTCTTCAATTTTGTGACGGCATGATAACAATTTCATGGCTTCCTGCTATTGGGTTCCAAATGTGGACATGTATGTTTTAGCACTCTTGCCACTGGAGTCTGTGAGTGTCAGCAAATTCTCAGGCTGAGCCCTCCCTGTTAAACGATATTACTCTGGATGTCAACTATCCATGATGTCCTTGTATCTTGTTTCACATCATTTTTCTTCCCAAAACAAATGCAGCTACATTTCCAAAGGCTGTTAACTTTACTGGCAGTGGTTCCCCACACACCCCCTGCCCAGGATATGTGCTTCCCAAGTATTAATTCTCTTCAATTAAGCTTCCTGCATCATGGTGCATTGATCAGGCAATTAATTGATTGCTGAAGACTTGCCTGAAACAATGAGTCAGCTGTTTCTGTTCCCTGTGAGTTACTCACCCCCTGTTTTTTCAAACTCAATACATCTCAGCAATATGGCATTCATTTGTAGTTTGGTGTAAACTGGCGCCCTTTGGTGCACATAGCACTGTTGCTTGTCTTTCACAGCTCAAAGAACAGTGCAGCCTTATTTCTAACATCACTGAAAGCTGATGGAGGGTAGCAAATTGCTCTGTGTTTCTGTTTTTAAATAATGCGAAAATCAAGTGGCCATTAGATTCTGGATTCAAGTGGCCATTAGGGTCTGGAACTGTAAGCCTGATTCAGTTGTGATGCTGTGAATACACATGCTTCATATTCCCTACAGTTATAGGAAAAGAGCATCTTGTTTCTCCTGATGCTGTGAGAATTTATTTCCTCTGTAGAAGCTAGTTGTTTAAAATGAAAACTTGGAGAATCCTAGGATAAAAGAAATAAAATACAAAAAGATGTCAGGCCACATCTGACATAAGATTATAAGTAGAATAATTCTGCGTTCAGCCTTTGCCCTGTTAGTCAGAATGAGCCCCAAAGCATTCAAACACAGGACTCACAGAGCTTGTACCTGGGAGGTATGACTTCTGGTGACCAGACAGATTAGCATGTGGTGCTTTCTGTTCTCTAGAGTTTCAAAGCAAATTTAAAATAACAGGGACTAGAAGATAATATTTAAAGTAATAAAAACCGATAGGGAATGTTGATTAAAGAATATAGTCCGTTACATCCATGGTGTTTGAACAGTCCAGCTTTCTGGAAGTCTGCTGCAGGTTCCAGCTTGTAACAATCCTATCATAGTCTTCTGAGGGTTATGGTTTGGCTCCTGGGTTGAAGAAAGGGTAATGGAAACAGTGATATTCAGATCCATGGTGGAGGCTGCTTAGGCACACAAAAAGAATGAACTAATTCCATAGTGAAGTCAGACCAAAATTTAATTTCTCTTTGTCCCATCATGAGAAGAAGCTGAATGCTTGATCTCAGGGAAATGTCCGTGCACAGACATGCTTTTCTGATACTGGCACAAGCCTTTAGCTTTAGATGAAGCCAATCCCAGGATTTTTTTTTTTCTTTTTTTACAGTAAGTTCTAAATTGGAAATGTAAATATCAAGTGAATGCTACTTCCTCAGACAACATATTGATACAGAAATGTGCCTGGCTGGCTCACTACAGAGTAAACACAGCTGTGGGATGAGTTGCAGTAAGTGAAACAGTGGAAGGGAGCACTGTAACTATGATTATTGTTTGAAAATATACTTATTTATGCGTTCATATGTTTTGTTTCTGGTTAGGATCAGGATGGAAGGAAGAAGTTTTCTTACAAATCTATGTATGAACTTTCAAAGTTTTCTTTTCAAAGCTATCTTGAAGAATTATGGCATGTTGGTCTTTGTTTTGTTTTGCTTTCAGAAGGCATTTTTATAAGCATTCTCATTTGCAAAGACTTATTTTAGTTGCACCCAAATTCCAGATATTTTGTGCACTATTTGTATGAAATATAGTCATAAGGACTGTTCTTGATCTTGTCCTTCTGTTCTGCATGAGTCAGGAAAAGTAAAATGAATGAGATTTCAAAGACAGAATCCATGGTGGTGACCTTTCAGACTTCTGTGAGTGTGGTTTGTATCCATTTTGATTTAAAGCAAATGATTTCTTCAAAACCAAAGAGTGAAAGAGCTGGGTCCTGTGAGAGTAGTCATAGAATATCTCAAGTTGTAAGAGACATCGACTCCAGCTACAGTACCATCCTGTGTGTCCCTACAGTGAAGTCCTTGGCTAATGACTGTTTTCCCCTACTTGTGCATGCATAACACAGACTTCCCTTCTTTATATCCTGTTTATTCCTTGACATCCTCAGGGACTTCATTTGTGGCCATACATACATAGTGAAGCATCACGAGTGACAGCAAGGTTGCCACCCTGGTTCTCCTGCAGAGAATGTATTAGTATGTTATTGGCATATGTCAGCTTAATCAGTCCTACCTGTCTGTCCAGCCATGCCCTTCACTTGTGACAACCTAATCTGAGAGAAGCAAATGTGGTTTAAGAAATTACCTGTGTCAAACCAGCATTTCAACTTATGTGTGCTATTTTCTTCTATGATTATAGGATAGCTTATGTATTAACTGGAAAGGGCTGCTAAAATGCTTACTGCAAGGATATGCTCATATGTTGAAAAACTCACTCATCTTAATCTTGAATATTCCCGAAACTGCTCTTTGGGCATCTTTTGATGCTTCCTTCAAGCTTTCAGCTTGGTGATATATGGAAATAGCTCTGCAGTGTCTAAGAGTACATCTGGGCTGTCTGAATGCTTACTGCACACTAGTTAGATGACATGTATGTTTGAAAGGTGTATTCCTTCTCCCAAAGAGATGAAGCTTGGCCCACTTATTGGCATCAGTGAGTTCATGGATTGTACTAGTTTTCTGCTACCCTGTGTGTTACTCATACTTGAACTCTCTACAAGGAGTATATTCAGTTCAGCAGCCTCTGGGCAGTTCCTAGATCCAAATAAAGAGATAAAGGAGAATCCTGAGGTACAGACCAGTTGGTTCTTTTCCTTTTATTTTCATTTTCTGATTGCTCACAGATGCTTGTGAGTATCAACTGCCTCATGTGCACATGCTTAAGGCCATTTTCCTCTACAGTTTCTGTGTTCTTGTTCCATAGTTCACGGTATGGTGGGCCTTCTTGGTGTCCTGTGATGTCCTGCTGACCCAAAAATACTTTTGTTTTCCTTTGTTTTGTATTCAAATGTCAGAAACAATACAAGAACTGTATTATAGCAGAATCTTATTTTCATAGGATAGCATGGTGCCACATGCCATGACAACCTGTGAAGAAGTTTAGAAGTAAGGGAGTTTGCTGAAATAGTGTTGGAAGACTCATGGTTGGGAAAACCAAAGCAGGTGCAATGTCACCCATACTGCCATTTGGAAGTTGTGCTTGCAGGGAAAGATTTTCCAGACAGCTCCTGGGCATTGTCTTGGAAAAGGAGTTAATTGGGTTGCTCAAAGTAAACAGATGGGATGCGGTATTCAAGCTTGCCTCTTGGCTGTCAATTTCTTATTCAGCACTATCTGCCTATTAAGTTTAAATATTGGCAGAAAAAAGTCAATGAAGAACAAAGAGAGAACAAGTTAAAAAAAACAGACCCAAAACCAAATAGAAGTGAAAACAAAAAATGGCAATGGAATCAGTCTCAGTGATCCATGAGGAAGATGGTGACTCAGGAGAATTTGTTCATATATGACATGTGCAAAAGGTGCCTGAAGAGAAGGATCATGGGCTGCCAGAAAAAATGGCAGTAACTGAAATGATTGTCAGAGATATTCTAGCCCAGAAAAGCATGAGGAAGAAATGAGGAAGAAACCTAGCAAAACTGTGATGGCAGTGTTTATAGCACACAGGAGTGCAGCTTGATCCATTTAGAGTAACCAAAATATTTTGGTCTCATCCTGGGAAAAAGACTCAGTGGACTTGATCCAATTAAAGTGGAAGCAGTGGAGCAGGAAGGATTGCTGTTCTTGAGCAATAGCAAGTGCAGTGGAATCTCCAAAGCTCTTCTCTTCATTAGTTGAGGCGAGAAGGATGCATATGGCTGGGTAGCTTACCTGTCACTGTCACTCTGGGGAGAAAGAAGTGTGACATTAGGAAATTTAGGTCTCAGAAGGAACCAAGAATGAGATGAATGGCCAGATGCAATAAAAGGAAGTGATTAGTCCTGAGAGACCTTTTGCTTTGCAAGTTTAAGAGGTTAGAGGAGCTGTTTAATGACCTCTTGGCATTTTGACTTCTGTGACCTCTTTACAGAAATGAGCATTTACCAACACTCCTTCAGTCTAAATATAACAGAAATGCAGTCAGCTTCTCCAAGGCTGCTCATACAGTTTACCACTCCATTGTCAAGGCAGCCTGAGAAGAATGGTCTTTAGTTAACTGCCTTTGCTGAGGAATTTTCAAATTTAGATTTTGTGAGAAGGCAAAAACCTTGGAGGAACAGAGGAGTGCACAAAAGGTTAACTATAGAGCTCAGAGCCACTTCAGATTTGCAAATGGCATTGTCATTCTTGCAGAAGCCCTGGAGAGACAGGGAAAGAGTAATTAGGGAGAAGTTCATAGTAGGTGAGGAATAATTAGGAGCTGCTGAGAAATAGCTGATGAGGACATCTCGGAGAATGCCTGGGAAAAAGAGCACTGAAGCTCATATCCACATAAATGAGGTAGACTCGTGGTCAGAGGTTGGAATATAGGGTCTCTTTTTGCATCCATCAGTACTCCTCAACTCATACACCCTTCCTTGCTCCTGAACCCCAATACCTCCTTGTCTGCTAAATATTGTTACCTTTCTGGTTATAGTAGTACCTAAACCTGATGGAGCCCAGAGATGAGAGGCAGCTGGACCCAGATGTCAACAGAACATTAATGTTGTCCTGGTATAAAGATTTTCATGTTTGACTCTAAATGCTGTCTGCTGTTTTGTTTGGGGGTTGGTCACTAAAAGATATGATGTCCTCATGTGTACTTTTGACCTGATATGACACTGTAGGGAAAAGGATGAAGCCCCAGCACTCTTCTCTCTAAACCCAGAGAGAAATAATGTAGTCAATCAGTATGGTAAAAGGCAATAGTAGTAGTTAGTTAGAATATGATCTCTGAGCAGTAGTTTTGGAGTGAAATTCTAAACTGTGGAGAGTCTAGAGGTTGTAGGTTGGCATACATGAGTATTTGAAGCTAGTACTTCCAGACAGAATCATTACTTCTAGGTGGTGTCCTATAGCTGTGGTAAAGTCTGGAGCCATTTTTAGCTCCTCAAAGCAGAACTTGTACCATGGTGTCAGTGTAATTGAACCCAGGAAATCCAAAGGCCGGTTTGTTGCAGTGATGACATGTGGGTGAGTGGGTCCATGGAGTGATACAGCTGGGCTGAGAACTGGGTGACTTTGCTCTGGGGTTTTGTGCTTGATATTTGCTCTGGCCTTATCCCAAGGGATGAATGCAAGTCGGAGGTTTGAGCGCATTAGGGGTGTTCTTGGAACAACCCATTAGATTTTGCTTGCAGTAAAAACAGATCCTATTCATGCTCTTGACAGAGAAACAAAGCATGGTTCAGTGGGGACAGGCAGGAGAGTTGCTTCAAAAGTGCACTTCTGATCCCAGATGAGCACATAGAGCAGATGTGTCTGTGCCTCTGGTGCCCCTCTGTAAAAGGGAGAGGAGGTCTTTTCTGCTTTCTGGCAATTAAAATAGGATAAGGCATTCTTAAGGAAGAAGGGAAATAAGAGGAATAAAGCGAGGGATTTACATTTATTTTTATCAGGGGGAAGAAAACTGTTTTTCTTCTAGACAACAACCAAAAGAAAATATCTATACCTGTCTATCCTTATGATAGATGATCCTTCTATTTTCATTATACTTTTATGAGGTGAGCCTATTAAAATGTGAAAATAAAGCCAAGCAAATCCACCATATCAAATAAAATGCACCAATGCTTTTCTACTATCAAAATGGAAAACTTTTTTCTCCAGGCTACCTTGCTTTTCAAATTAAATGTCAAGTATCATGTCTCCCCCAGAGATCTAAGCTAAAGAGCAAAGTTCAGATTCGTCAACTACAGAGTTGTGTTTACCTTAATGCTTATTACATATCAAATTACTGTGCTGTGACATGAATAAATATTGGATTTTAAAGTTATTCCATTCGGAGTTTTACTGGAAGAAATTTGACTGCTTTAGTGCAGCTATTTGGCAGGCCAAAAAGGTCATGTATTTTAAGGGAGCATTCAACTAAAAATATGGCTGTCCTCAAAGGAAAATATTTCTCTTGCCTAGTTAATCAGCACCTTTGTTGTTGAGGTGCTGCATATAGGATCCTGTGATCCAAACTGCAGTTCCACTCACAGCACCATTACAAGGTAAATAGGTGCTGGATGCCTTTTTTTTACAAAAGGAGGAATTTCAGTACAAGGATGGGTGTTTAAAGCAACAACCTGATGCCCCTCTCAGAAAGAGGAGACTGCTCTGCTTGTGCCCAGTATGATGAGGGTGTCTGATGCCCTGTGTTTGTCTCCTACTTTCAAAGTGCAGACTTCAAAGGTGAAGAGCCATGTGCCTCAGAGCAAGTCATGAGTGTCCCACACACTGAGGAGGGGATAGCCTTGGCCCAGAGCTAGCCATTGTCAGGGATGGAGGGGTCCTTGCTATGGGTGTGGAATCAAGAATTGGGAGTGGACATCATAATCTAAAACACACAATCTTTGTCACCTCTTCTCTTGAGAAGACTGTACTGTTGTATCTCTACTGCTTGTTCACAAATTACTGTTTAATAATTAGACAATCTTAGTTTGGCTTTGCTAAAGTTCCCTCTCCATTCCTGGATTTGTCCTACTTAGTCTTGGCCTGTGGATCAGATTTTATGCTAAAATCAGTGTGCTTCTATTTTTTTGTGGTGGGAGTGCAATGTAGAAAAATGTCTTTTGCTATTTTCCCAAATTCCTTCTAGTCCACAGCCTAGTTTGATTAAGGTCACCAGCAAGCCAAAATAGATGTGAGTACAGAATGAGACAGTGTTATTTGTCAAAGGTCATTTGGAACTGTGAGTAAATATGAGAAAACTGGTGTTTGCTGCTCAGACTAACAAATACTGATCAGCTGTTTCAGGTGGCCTGGGTCATTTACACTGATACAGCCTCTTTTCAGGGTGAGGATCTCATAGGACTTAAACTGGCCTCGATTGATTAACTTCTGATTTATATAAAACCACCTCTAAATTTGCATCTGAAAAAGACTGCTTTAATTCTGTAACCTAATAATAAGTTTTTAAACTTCATGTCAGGGGGTCATGGTTGCTTAGTAATACAGCCTTGGATAAAACCAGTGTGACATTATTCCAACAATATTAATCTTAATGAGATGTGCAGTCTTACCATGTGTGTATCAAGGACACCGTACTCATACGTTAACTTTATTATGCCAGTTAATGCAATTAGTGTAGTGTTGCTAATGTAGTTAAAAGTTTTATCACTAGTCATATAAGCTTCAATAGGATAAATATAAAGGGTTATTAATGCAGTAATTTATTATTAACAAGTAGAGAAGCAGCAGAGCAATAAACTTTGCCTTCCTGCTGTAATGCCTTTATATGTGATCACATTTTGGTTTTTACAGCAGGACTGTCATTCCTTACTCTGCTGGCTGCTGCTGGAGTTTCTCTAATATTATTTAAAAAGGGCTTGGCACCCATTTGAAGATCTCATTGTCCCTCTGTCAGTTTTGTGGTGCATAATTTTTCTTTCACTTTTTCCTTTTGACAGCTTGCAGCAGGTTTGACTCTTATCTGATCAGGATTCCTGTCTGTGAGAATGATCTTTAGATAACTTCAGTTCAAGGACACTGTAGAGTGTCTCTTTCAACTGATATAAGGTACCAAAATAGTGAAATTTAATGAGATAGAACACCAAATTGATTGTCTCAGAAAGAGTACCTGAGAGAGTAGTTAAGATGATGTGTCAATCACTTTATCTTAACCGCTTGTACCATCATCATGTGGCATTTCTACAGAATGACATGAACCAGTTGGTGTTAAAGGACTCATATTTGCACCTTTGATTTGACTAGCAGACAAAAATCATTAAAGGGCAAGGACTGCTTTGCTTAGTGGAGAGGACACAGCTTGTGTGGTTTTAAGCAATTTAAAAAATATTGACGCCCTAGTTTAAGGATACATTTTAGCTGTCTTTAGTTTTATTTTTCCATCACAAGTGTTAGAATTTTGAGGACAGCCTGAACATATTTTGATTCATTGATGTTTTGGGTCATTTGATGCCTGGGAGGCAGACAACTATTCACAGAATAGCTATGAAGACACAATAAGCTGAAGTCCACTCATGTTTCATGATTCAACATGAGTCGTGATCCAGGTAAAAATCTGATTAGATGAGGTGTATCTTTAGATTTTTCATTGAACTCTCTTCTTCCAGAAACAATGACATGGGTTGCATCTGCAATGCATATGTGAGGAAGTGCAATGTGTATATGAGGTATGCGGGGCTGTTGTCTTATCACAGATAATTTCTGCTTCAAACAGACAATCTCTGCTTCAAACTAGGATGCTGCTAAGTAGTTCTTAGGAAAGAGCTTTAAGCCTTTGACTTTTTTGTCACTTCTTAGCCATCCAGAATCCACATTTTATGTAAAATCTGCTGTATAAGCATCATGTAGGTTCTGCTTGTGGGGATGACAATTTGAAAGAGAAGGGAAAGGGATTAGGAGATGATTTACTTTACACACTGCTGCATTTACGTACTGTGGATTAAGAAGAAACTCCCAACATTTAGGGGCAGCATGCAAAGAAATATAACTGTGAAACCAAAACCACCTGTTCTGGGAGTTTGTGTAGAAGCAGTAGAAAGCAGAATAAAATTAGCAAACTCTGTAAAACTGGAATCAGAGTAAGGCTTCAAGAGTGAAGAGGTTCTCGAATGACATGTAAGTTAGGGAAAAGCCCTTCTGGTTGACTTTAAGGCAGACTTTGTGCTGTTTTTTGAAGCAGGTCATATCATCTGGTTTCTTGGACTTGGTAAGCCAGTTGGTTTTCAGTCCTATCTTTTTAATAGCTTTGAATAATAAGTTAACAAGAACAATACCTAGCAGAGTCTTTGGGATCAGGGTGGTGAATCTTACACAGAGCCATACACAATCTCTTCTTAGGAGGATATTAATCTTAGAATATGCTAGTTATTCCATATTGTAATTTTGCTGAAAATTTATCAAAGATAAATCAGTTTAGGCACTTTCTATGCTATCTAATAATGGCAGCAGTATAGCACTGAGTTATTGGAGAACTCTCCATTCAGAAGGATCCCAAAACATCTATATGCTGCTGTGCCTAATGAGAATCACAGGCTTGTCAGCCTTTCTAGTGAAATAGAGCTGTCAGATTCTCAGATGTAACCAAAGAGAGAGGAAGAGAGAGCAAGAGCTACCCAATGACATTTAAAATTCCTTTCAAGTATGCATATGTAGTAAAATGCCAGCAATGGGGTTAGACAAGTTCATAACAAGCTTCACAAATGGGTTACTCTAAATGAGAATGTAGAGGTCTCAATAATAAAACCAACACAGCTGCTTCCTCCAAATTGAACATTTGAATTGAATTTTCTGCTCTTTTGTTTTTCCTCTTTGAATCTCTTTCTTCATCTCTCAGTTGTAGTTGTGCCCTCAATCTCAATCTGAGCCATCTGTTCCACTTCTAATATTAACATCTTCTATCATATAATGTACTATACCCTGAGAAAAAGAGAAGAAAGATGATGACTTTCTCCTGGCATGAAACCTTATATTTCACAAAAGGTTCAGCTGTCACTTTAAAACAACACCTTCCCACACACAAATATGCACCTGCCACATTAGAATATTATTAATAATGCAGCCTTCTTGTGTTTGACAAGCTAAACAAAATTACCCGAAAAATGTGAAAAGGTCTAAGAAAGGTGAGAGCAAGTCAATGTTTCTTTTCAAAATGATAACACCCAAACTGAACCACCATAGAAAGTAATTACAATTTAAATTAACTGTTCTAACTTAACTCCTTGTATACATTGTGAATTTCTATTCTTTTCCAATTACACAGGTATCTGTTTAAGCTTGGTGAAGTTTGCAGAGTTGTGTTGTCTCAGTCTTAGTCTCAGTCCAGAACCACAAATCCCTATTCCTTCCATTCTGTGTTGTTATGGTCCTTCACCAGCTAATAGTCTCTATCCAACTTCCACCACTCTTACTGGAATCCCAAATTCACAGGGGATTTGTGGGTCGGAGGAAGAGACAACAGTGGTACTGCTCATTTTCGCCTATAATTGCGGTTTCCAGCTGACCTAGAGAGTCAGCACACCCTGAGAAAAAAGAGTGGTAGTGCAAAGAAAGGAATAGACTCAAGGTTTAGGGTTGATCCTAATAAGTTAGGGAAGAGAGTTGTGGGAAAGTGTTAAAATCTGATGAAAACTTGAAAACTGGTCTGGGAGATTTGGGCCGGGATGACGAAATATAAACTAGGAAGATATCAGGTAGTATCAGGAAGGAGTTCAGAAAGATGAAGTGAGGATCAGGTTTGGAAGAATCAGGGAGTCTGTAAGGAAACACAAATCTGATCCTAGCTGGGGCAATTTAAGAAAGAATAATAAGATTAAAGGAAAAAATTTATGCTAAAGAAAAAATGTCAAATCCTCAGATTTGCTTTATTCCAAATGATGTCTGGATTGAAGCAAGCAAATGTGAAAGTCACTGTTCATCAGATCCAGATAGTTTTGTGGAGACATTTCAGCATTACATGGCCAGAACAGTGTAATGAAAGTTTGGATATTTTGATGCATCTGATTCAAAATACTTCTCTTGGTTTTGTCTATCTCAGTTAGTCTTTCTGCCTAATGTAGCTACTCTCAGTTTGTGCCTGTGCCTGTGAAACAGGTGTTTCAATCCTTCAAATATAATCCAGAGCATGAGAGTGAATCAGGCATTGAGTTTCCATTTACAAACAAGGATTTTGAAATCCTGATTTTGTGGAAACTAGGACCGTAGAGGCACATAAAGGTTGAAGCTTTGAGAATAGCTCTTAACAGCTGTTCTGCACTAGTGCTTCTTTGTGGACTGTCTGGCTTAGGCTTAAAATAAGCTGCAGGAAACAACACTCATGGCCAGCTTGTAACTGAAGTAGTGAGCTGGGTTGCAGAGCTCCCTACACATTCAGTGCTAAGACATAGACGGAAGGCAGTTCAGACAAGCTGAATCTTCCTCTGAAGTTTCTTTCTGTTGATTAGAGAAGACCTTTAATGTGGGATTCCTAAATCGAGTGCTAATAGTTAAATAGAATCTGACCTGTAGGCTGGAATAATGCCTTTGGCACTGGGAAATGGCACACAGCAATTTGCTAACTTTAGTCCATCAAGGCAACAGGAAAGGCAAATACAAAAAAAATATGCTTCATATTCTTGGTCTGCTTCACTTCACAATGGCTTGTGTTTGAAGATGGCATAGATGTTTGAAATCAGGGTTTGAGTTTTGAAGACACCAAGTGTTTTGTAAGATGTTGCTTGAAACCTAAGCCATATCCAGGTTTCAACATCTTTTCACTGATTTTACCTCACTGCTGGAGGAAAATACAATGTGCTGGATCAATTAATGTTAGATTTAATATGGTTCAATGTATATACATGATTTTAAATGTTTCCTTCTGGAACACAGAGTTTCTTCTGAGAGCTACAAAGTTACATTGACACTCTTCCAGTGGGAAAGTAGTTGTTCCACTCTTAATTGCATGTATCCCATGGCTTTACCCACCATAAAGAATCACCTAGAGCTGAATAACTATTGATTTGACCAGCAGACTTAAGACAAAGGAATACAGATGTGTTTCCTGGATCCTGTAGTAGATAAATGTTATCTATATAGACAAGAGAAATATAATCATCTGCCAAATTTGATAAAAGACATGGAATAATTTGATAAAAGACATTTTCAAAACTGATTCCTACACTAGGAATGTTTTAAATGTCTCCAAGGCTCTTGGTGTTACAATGCCTCTGGCTCTTGGTGTTACAATTAGCTAAATGAAGTTACAAGTAATTTTGTGACCTAACCCCATAAGACTTTATTGGGAAGTTTTGTGTGTCAAAAGAAAGTCCCTCTGGAAAGCAAAAATAACTCACTGATTATTGAACAGACTAATCAGAATTACTGTGAAATTTTAAAGAAAAAAGGTATCTTTAAAAGTTCCCATCACAGGGATGGCCATGAACCATTGAGAGTGAAATTCAGGGTTTGGAATGTGTTTCCCAGAAAACAGTCTTCAATTTCGTTACAGCATCTATCAGTCTTGTAGTGGTCAGACTGAAGAGATGGTCTTTCCTTCCTTTTCACCTTTTGATTTGAGGTCCTTTTCCCAATTGTTTGGTCCTGGTGAGCTTCACGTTCCATAATACAATAATTACTGTCTAAAAAAATGTCTTTAGAATATGTACAAGTTTTTTTTTTCTGTTAGTAGCTCTTGAAAACAATGCCCCCGTATTTGGAAATATTAACATAGTCCCAGAAGTTTAACAAGGCTAATGAGACACAGGAAAGAACAGGTCTGATTAATACAGAAAATGATGATAAGAAAATGTGGAAGGCTTAATGATGAACTCCTGCAGGTCATACCTGGTAATTTCCTATTCCAAATATGTTATTATCCTCAGGCATGTTTTTATTGCAATCATGTCTTAAGATGACATGTTCACGTTCTTACTGTGTGTTTGCTTAAATATTAAATATGTTATAGGAGGACTCTACAGGAATTAAGCCTCAGCTTTTGATATCTGGTTACAGATAACTGGTATATCAGAGATACAGACAGTAGGTAACAATACGTTGTATCCAAACAAAGTTATTTGATCTTTCTTTTGAGAAAATACTGTTAGCACATGCAGAAATATTTTCCGGCAAATTGCTGCTTATGGAGTATTGGCTGACTCAAAAGAGATACACTTTGCACTGTATCTTAGAGTGAAACAAAATGTCTTGGTACTAAATGGAATTGTATCCATTTATATAAAGGGAAAATACCTAGTATTTTTGTACACATGGTTTCTTAAGAGGAATAGTTAACGTTGACGGAGGACGTGTGTTAACTTCAGAACAACAGAGCTATCCCATGGGCTGGACCAGCAGCCTATCTAATCTGGGATTCTTTTCCAACAGGGGCTGGTACCAGCTGTTTAGAGAGGAGTGTAAAGAACTAAGCAGTACACAATACTTTCCACCTTCCAGATATATTGTTCATGGACTTCCTGAGCTGGTGACTATTTTCAGACCATCTGCTTGCTGCACCCACTCTCCATGAATTAGTCGAGGGCTTTTAAACGCATTAGTGCCTTTCGTCTGTGACTCCACAGCATCCTGTGGTAATGAGTTTCACAGTTTTATTATGCATGATGTGAAAAAGTACTGTTGATGGAAAAAGGTATTTCCAGAGGGTGATTCATCCTTCCTGACTTAGCAGAGGATTAATTACCCTTTGAAGAGTCTCATCTTTCTGCACTGACATTAGAGCTTTAGTCGATTATTTCACACGAGACACGTACATTTTGGATAACTACAGATAGGGGAGACTTATCCCAATTTTAGGGTCAGTTTAATTAAATGCAATAACCTCTTTGAGTTAAACACCCTCAGCATAATATTTTTTCTGTAGATTTTGATGATAGGAAGTACCATAAAGTTTTCCACAAAGATGTACTCGAATGAAAAATTGCTACCTACCTTTGTAAGCTTGATGGCAAGGCTTTCCCTTTGCCAGTTTATACTAATTAACTTCATGTGTAGATGAGGCCTAAAGGATCATTATAAGAAGAGGAACATTAGGTTTCATTATTTATCTTTTTTTATTGAAGGGCTTTGGCTAACACATGTGGATGGTTAGATTATATGAACTATGCCTTGAAACGGATGAACAAATTCTTGCTGTTCTATCAGTCAGTGATTACTAAACAAATAATTTTTTAGAGAGAAAGACCCTCACTAGAATTTGGGAAATGAGCCGTATATCATTTATCAACTATATTAACAAAGGAGATGTTTTCCACATCCAAAAGATAAAAGTTTTTACTTTGGGAGATGACAATGCACACAACACTGATCATGTAGATATAAGGTTTTTAAACAAAGTGAGATATTATGCTTTCTATTCACCTATTACCTCAACAGAGTAATTAAATAATGTAAAACTTATTTTTAATAGCCCATGGCATAGACTGAAGAAATTATTTTATAATGAATACGTGTTTTAAACACTTGGGATAAGAAATCTAAATAAAATATGCATTTACACGATATTCTGAAACCTTTATAGCTCTGAAATAGTTCTTATTTGGCAAAAACACAGGCAACTACTTGGCATTAACTAAGTTAGCTCCTGTAATTGTAATCAAGGGAAATCACCTCACTGGTACTCAATTTCTAACAATAAACTTCATAAAGCTTGTTAATGAAACTCACCATTTAAATCTTGTTTTTTGGAAAACAGTTCTTTCCCCAAAGAAATTGTAAAGTTGTAGGAAAAACCCCAAACCAAATCAAACACACTTTTCATTTAAACTTGACTCATTCCCTTAGCTTTCTGAAGAGGTGTCATAGAAACAGTGACATTTTGCAGCTAGACCTGCAGCAGGATGAAATAAGTGGTTAGGTCTTTAATGCAAGCCCTGGGGGAGTTGGATTTCTTGCTCAATGTCAGTTGTCTGGTGTCTCTGTGCAACTGAATGCTGAATGGTGCAGTCCAGATATGCCTGGGTCATTTCCCAACTGTGATGGCCACTGGAAGCAGTAGGGCTGTCCTAGTAGTATGCCACAGCATATTGCTAGGACAGGTTACTGGTGGAACAGATAGATCCAGTGATAGTTTTGCATGACCTACCTCTGGAGGAGGGTAAAACTGCACCCAGAAATTAGTGTCTGGGTGATTACCCTCACTGACTTTTTGCATATGAGAGGAGCAAGACAATAAGAGTGTGTTTTGAAGTGAATATTGGCTTGATAAAGATGTTGGAGTGTTTAAGGATTTGTACCTGAGAAAGGCTGGTTGGAAGATAAATATAGACCTGCAAAGCTATGGCAAGATGGAGCCATTTCTGAGTAGAAACTTTATGGAAATCTGCATAGCAGAAACCTCACTTGTTTAAACCTTAGACAGTCTCCACTCCCAGTTAGGGAGTAAGTGAAGTGGATTTAATTTCAGTGTCAGTCATGATCCCAAGTTTCTCTGTGGCTTTAGCACTTACCAAAAATTCTTCAGCATTTTTATATTTCTTGTAAACACAGGAAAGTGGTAGTTTCCTGACACACAATGATGCTTTAAAAGAAAAGAATGATAGTTTTTAAAATACTCTGAAAATGGCAGGCACTGCTGTAAGCCAATTATATAGAATTCATTTCTGAAATGATGTCAGTATTTGCTTCTGCATGCCCAACTATCATGATTTCCTACTTTCTTTCCCTGTTGGCAAGGTTAACTTATTTTTTAGAGGCTGGACATTCTGAGAGTAGATGTACAGGGTCTTGGCGTTTGTACTAGTCAGTAATAGTTATTTAATGGTAAGAGGAGTGTTCCATGGATCTCCAATGAACAGTATTCTATGTTTGCATAGAATGTTCTTGAAACAATTCTGTTTGTACAATAGTGCTTCTGAGGGCAGCAATATCAATCAAAATTTCATTGTGTAAATAAAGCATTTACCATTAAAAAAATGCTATTCAGAAAACTGCTGTTATAGACTATGATTTCTAGCACATCTGGATGAACTACTCTATAGGAAGATATTTGTTGAATTTTTATATATTTTATGCTTTTTGTAAGTACGGTACATCCCATACATTTGCAGATATTTCAGTTTGAGGAGGGTGTTTGCCATCTACTTATTCATACTGCTTAATTATTGACAGTTTTGATTAAAAATTCTAGCTGTGTGTATGCACTGTGTGACACATAGGGAAATGCAGATCTGACAAGTGGTGGATGCTTATTTTTGTTGCCTATTCCATTTTTAATTTTGGTATGGAAGTCAACAACATTATGAGCCGTGTCAGCAGGTAAATAGTCAGACCAAGGAAAATGATCATCACTCAGTGCTTATTAGAAAACATGTGGAGTTTTGGATCCAGTGTTAGCTCTGTCTGTACAAGAAATTGCTTGAACTTGCATGATGGCCACCAAAATGATGACAAGTTGTAGCACTTTCCCTGTGAGGAAAGGCTGAGGGCATGAGTCTTGTTCAGCTTAGTGAAGAGGTGGCTTTGGAGGAACCTAACAGCAACCTGATCATACCTGGAGAAAATAATACAGAAGGGAAATTAATAGATAGTTGGTGGGATGGTAGGGAAGGATTTCAATGTCAGTCTCAGGGCTGGGAGGCAGGAGACAGTCTATGCATCTTTACAGACTGAACTATGTCTAAGTTTTATTGTGGTTGCTTCCTAAGTCAGTGACTGTGATGTTCTTGGATGAAGATTCATAAGGCACAACTTCAGGAAACTTCTGTGAATGTCCTACAGTGCTGATGTACGACTGGATGTGCCAAACATTGCCCAGTCAAATTCTGTACTGGAAGGAATTCCCCTGAAGAAATTCCAATTAAGTTAGATCAGCAGATGGTTTGGTATTTCACAAGGGTGCTTGCTTGGTAGAGTGTTTGTGGAAGTGAAGAGAAAGGTAAGACTAATTGTCAGTGCTTGGATGTGCTGTGTGGTGTATGGTCGAATTCTGGGGAGCACTAAGTGTGTTCTGCCAGGGCCAAAAATGCCAGGAGCTCATTGACTTCTGATTATATTGTCTGAATTTAAAGTGGTGTATCTGACATGCCAGATATTTGTGCATGCCAGGCATGCATAAACCACACAGTTTATTTGTCTTGCTCTATCAGTATGCTGGTGACAATCCTCCATATCCATTAATATTGATATATTCAGCTATTGACAAAGGGCTGTATGCAGCCTTTGGGAGCAGGATTCTCTTCCAGGTCTGTGGGGTGAGTATCATGGTTTGAGACTGAAGTGGCAGTAGACTAAAGAGGTTTGAATACCCGAAATACTTTTAGTCACAGGTGGAACATCTGCCATGTGAGGAAAGGCTCAGAGAGTTGGGGTTTTTCAGCCTAGAGCAGAGAAAGCTCCGGGGAGACCTTATTCCAGCTTTTCAATACTTAAAAGGGAGCTTAAAAGAAAGGTGGGGATGGACATTTTATCCTGTTGTGGTAGGATAAGGGGTACTAGTTTTAAGGTAGATTCAGACTAGATAGAAGGAAGAAGCTTTTTACAATGGGAGTAGCAAAACACTAGAACAGATTGCCCAGAGTTGTGACCACCCCATCCCTGGAAATACTCAAGGGCAGGCTGGATGGGGCTCTGACCCAGTGGAAGGTGCCCTAGTGGAAGGTGTTCCTGCCCACAGCAGGGGAATTGGAACTAGATGGTGTTAAACCCAAACTACTCTATGGTATATTTGGTCACATGGCATCATCATCCCACAGGAGACACTGTGGTTCAGTACCAGACTGGGGAGGGGCAGGGGACGCTCCTCCAGGAGACTTCAGGAGTCTCTGCCCACTTCTGTCAGTTATGAGATTGGGGAAGGAGGAATATCTTCCATTCTGACTCACACAGCTTCTTACAGCTGCTGCCTGTTGCCTCCTGGGGCTCAGGGCTCTTCCTTCTGGAAGGTCCTGCCCACACAGCTGCAAACAGCTTTGTTGCAGGGTGAGATTGGAGGGTCCAAGCTGAGCAGCCTCAAACACACACTCAGTTACCATTAAAACTTCTTGGTTTTTTGGGTCTGATCCTCCAATCAGAAATTAAATTCTGGGCATAGGGCTATGCAGCAAATAAGAACACTTAGATGTCACATACATGATAATGAGCCACAAAACTGTGATGCAAGATAATTTCAAAGTGGCCTTAAGGCTCAGCTCTTCAAGAGCAGCAAAGGTCTTCCTGCTTTCTTTCTTGTGTATCCATCTGTCATTTCTCCCTGAGTCTGTCCTCCTTCCTCAATGCCAAGCTGCTTTGGATAATTTGTCCCAATTAATTAGATCCCAGAGCTGTTTTCAAAAGCCTGTATAATTCAATCCCAATGCTGTTGACTACCTATTAAATGACATAATTTAGGATCCTATAAGGGAAATCAAGCATTTATCTTACTTTTTGTCTATGACCATAGCACACCAAAGTGCTGGTATTTACATGGAAACCATCTGAAATGCTAATGCACATAATTAACTCCAGTCTGCAGACTCCATTCAAATTGCTCACTGAACCCCACACCGATTCAAGAAATGAAACTGGAAGCTTTTTTTTTTTTAAATTAATCTTTTTTTAGTGCTGATTAAAACTGTGATTTACTCTTTTGTCTGTATTTCCCTTAGTTTGAAGTATAACTAAAGGAGGTCTGTAATTGCCAATCCTTTTCTATAACACCAAACTTTTTTGCTGTTTTTTGCCTTGTAATTCTTGAGGAGACTGCATAACTTTTAACAAGGCTCCCCAACCTCCTTTTTGTGCCCAATAACACCAGCTGTCTTCTCGCGTCTCTAATGAATGTATCTTCCCCGTCTCACTCCACCACCTCATCACTTCCATTGTGTTCCCTTCTTTGACAGGTGGTCTTGTGGGTATAACGACATCATTAAACAGCTCTAAAGGTCTAGTAAGGAAATAGTTATCGAGTGAATCAGAATACCTTCACTGCTGTAGCTGAATGAGCAACTTACAGTGTTTGCTAAATTTAACTGTTTCTCTTCTGCTTGATCTCATCCATCAGGTTCATAGGTCAGGGTAGAGTTTCATTTCCTGTATAAAGAGATTTAAGTTCACCTGAAATATTTGGGGCTCCCTCCTCACTCCCCCACTGCTGCCGTGGGTGACACAAGGTTTCCAGGTAACTCACGTCTTCGATAAACACAAGTAGGGCCTGCACAGTACCCTGGAGCACCTACTGTGGCATTAGGAGCCTATGTTCATGTGACTGAGTCAAGCAGTTAAAATGAAAACTCAGGTCATAATTCAGTTATCCTTCAGGAATTCATCAGGAGAAAGAAGAGGAAAAATTAAGCCCCATCCAAGGAACACAGAAATCTACAGAGACTAAGGTATTTATTTCTGTGCAGGACTCTGATGTGCGCTTGAACAAAGCATACAAAGGATTCTCCTAGACTGTTTTTTTTCAGTGTGCAGATTTAGTTTGGGAGAGAGAAAGTGAATCTTAAGATTCCTGGTTAAAGAAAAGGTCAGGAATACTTCAACCTGGAATGGTATTTAAGCATGCTCTATTTAATTGAAAAATTTTAATGGTAGTGAATAAAGTGCAAAAAGCAGCCAGTGATGTGGGAGCTCTGTTAGCAAAAAAAAGAAAAAAAAAATCCCTGATGCAGTGTTTGTTTGAGATGAGCCCTGACACTCAAAAAAGAGACAGAATAAACCTTTTGCACTAATTTGAAAGCCTGATTAACTACTCTTAAAAATGATTGTGACCTGAAAGGCCAAGCCCAAGTATGCAGAGGGCACAGTCCCATCCTTTTCTCCCATTACCTAATGGCAGAAGTACTGCTCTCATTTCTGGGTAGCTGAGGAAGTGTCAAATTAGAAGTCCACCACAGGAAACAAAATCACCACCACAACTGATCCCTGGGTGAAGACTGGTCTGCTTAGATTAGAGTTTTGTTCAATTTGTAGTCAAACAGCAGCAGACAGGCCACTGATATCCTGAGGTTTTGCTGTGGATGTTACTGCTGGGCGTGATCCACAGGTGGCTGCTGAATAATGTTTGACATTTCCATTTTGCAGTTCACAGAACTATGACACCTCGTGTCAATGCAAATAAACCTGTCACAGTCTGATACTGTATTTGAGGCAGTAGATTGAAAATTGATTGTGTGACTTATCAGAATATAAATTGCATATTTATTTACCCCAAACCATGGACTTGCAATTAGTCAATACATATTCATAAAATATGGATTAGGTAAATTAACACTAGCCTATTGTAAATTACAACTGAGAATAATTTGCGGTGGCCAGAAAGTCGAATATGCAGTTAATTTTGAAATGGATTTGATGCATTGCATTATTTAACCATTCCCTGAATAATTTCAAGCCATGAATTTAGTTACAACACGAAGTATTGCTGACATGCTGAAGAAATTTGCTTAGAAAAATAGCCTTTCTCTTCCATATATTGATACTTTTTTGCATGTATGTTTTAATTGACCAGTTCTGAAGTAAAGTTATTCAGTTTTGCCCCATCCAATCAGCCTTACATTTTTGTTACAGTGAGATCAACACCCTCCATAAATTTCTGGTATCTTTATCCATCCTACTTGGCTTCTTCCCTTATGAGTTATAGTATAATGTATTATGCATAATCTAGGTTAATGTTGGCTTGCATTTCTCCTACCAGGATAGGTTATACTTTCCCATCCTGTTGAGTAATAGTTTTGAAATATAAGGAAATGGTGGCTTCTGGAAGTAAGGGCTTCACACTTTGGCTACAGACTGCTTGGAAGATATCTGAAGCTCTGCTCTGCCTGCTTTAAATCTGCATCTGAACCTTCCTCTTGGCTGAATGCCTTGTCCCTGGACTACTGGACATAAATGTGGCCAATGCATGGTCTCCAAAATTGGTCAATAGCTCTTGACAGTGGAGGAATGTAGTAACTGGGTATATTGCAGGGCTCTCTCTTCAGTGCATGTCTCAGTTTTCAGTAACATGCAGTGAAGATGCTTCCTTAGCCAGTAGTGTTTTCCTCTATGTTTGTAGCTTTTGCTGGCTTTTTGTCCTGTTTGAGGATGTTTCCGCTGTTCTTTCTCCCTGATATTTACCGTCAATTAAGTCTCAGCCCTGAGTGGCCTTTTAGAAATTTTCACTGAGTCCCTGTTTTTTTTGGTGTAGTGCTTCTGTATTTGTAAATTGGAATTTCTGAGTGAGAATCTGCTGCTGAAAAACCCCAAAGACCAGCTCCAGTACAGAAAGCATAGAGTATGTGTGGAAACAGGATATGAGTGGATGTGAATTTCTCAGTGGATAGTATGTCAGAGAGAAGGGTGAAACTTCAGAAATTACATTCCACTGCCAAAAAAATTATGAGATGATAATGATGTTCTACAGCCTTTTTCTAAGTAATGTATTATTCCTCAAGCGAGTACTTAGGTGTTGAAGTCAATGCAGGTGAGTGAGGTCATATTCAGCCTAAATAAAAGTTCAGTTCAACCACTAGAAATGTGAGGGGAGGACAGGATAAGGCTGACTGTAATTTGTACAACCAAACCATGGATTTGCAGTTTCTTGTGGTGAACATTAATGAATGTGTGATACAGTTTTGTCCTTCTGGGAATGCAGAAGTGTGGAATTTTAAAGGTTCATGCCAAGCAGGAATCTTCCACTTTCTTGGCCTACACTGAGCAAGCAGGGTCCAAAATAGGGTGAATTATTTTCTCTTTTCTTCTCAGAACCAACTTCTTTTAAAATAAAGGGGGAAAAAGCATTTGTGATTATATGTCTCTCAACCACATAATAGTTCTTCTGTGGAAAGCTTGAAGAATATGGAATTATGAAGAATATGGAATTACTCTTTGCTTAGAGTAATGTCTATCTTATCTCTTAGGTCATATGGAAAGTTTTATGTGGAATAATAAGTATTCATCTGTCTATAATACCAAATAAGGGAATGTAAGGTGATTAACTTCTGATATTCTTGAGTTCTTAGGGTTTTTAGCAATACTTCCTCACTTGTTTGAAAGTTCCTTGGTCTCAAACAAATCCATGCTCAGACATTTAAATATGCATTTGCTTTAAAAGGAACCTGTAAGATCAGTGACTTCCTTTCTGTTCCTAGGGACATGTATACATACATGTTTTTGCATCTTTATAATGTTTAAAGTATGTTCCCAGCATGGGGGTGCTCATGGAGAAATCCTGCTGGAAATCACGCATATGGCACGTTGCCCAGCCAGTGTGGTACTGAAAGGTGCCTTTTGTTATCCTGTGTAAAAGATTATACCTGCTTTTACTGGCTCTCTTGGACAGTATGGGACTGTTTTCTTTGTGACTGGAATGATGAAGGTACTCAGCAGAGGTACTGAATGAAGCCAAGTGGGATGATTCTGTTATGTGTCTCATTGCCTCACCTGTCACTGCTCTCTTGGTGCTTTCTCTCTGTTCCTCCTTTCCTGGAGATTTGCAGAACAGAACAGAAAACATTTCTGAAGATTTCATCCCTGCTCATCTTTATTAACTATGGTGTCGAGTCCTGCCTGGGGTCAAGGGGCAGTGGTATGACAAAAAGACATGCTGGAAACCAAGGATCAGTGTGGGAGCTTTGGTGTGGAAGCATCACTCCCCTCCATATTGTAGAACTCTCCCCACCAAGGACTTCCTTTAACTCAAAATGTACCTGATGCTGGTAGTTGAACACTACTAGTATTTAATTTAATTCTTCTGAGTGACATCAATTCTTGAAATAAAATTATCTTGAAACAAGATTTCATAAGGTTACGTTTATGAATTGGAAACCACATTCTAAACAAAAAAATCATACTTTTAGAAGGTGTTACAGAAATAAAGTTCATATGTTCTGGAGTAAGGTTTTGAAATTGTTTTATGCCTAAGAAACTGAGTTTTAAAAAATGAATTTACTGTTTTTTGAAAAATACTGACAGGAAAACTCTCTGTCTCTCTCAGTGAAAGTAATGTTGCTATTGCTCAAAGTCAGCTGTATTCTATGTACTGAAAGTAATGGTATTTTCCTCAGCTTGTAAATTACACCACATAAAATAAGCAGAACATTCCTAGTTAAAGAAGTAAAGTAATACCATCTGTAGAGGGTAATGCAAAATGGGGGATGGCATTTTAGGTGCAAAGACTAATAAATTTCCACTCCCCTCCATCTCTTTCTGTCTTTCTCCCTCTCTCTCTTTGTATTTGAAGACCAATGTGTCTAGTGTTCCCCTTTACAGCTTATAACATGAGACATGAGTTTTTAGCTCCTTTCCCAGGGAGCCAAGAATTCGCAGGCTTTTATGTTTTGCAGCTCTCTGGCAGAGGTTCCGGTTAAAATACACATAAAGCACAGGTCAGCCACCAAGTAGACAGCCACAGCTATAACTCCAGAGTGCATTTTGTCTTCAAGATGCATCTAATATTAGCGATTGAGTTTGTGTCAGGAGGGAGCTTTTGAAGAAAACTACCTCTGCATCCCCTTTACTGTACTTTTATTCACACAGCAGAGCAGACTGGAAGTGCACAAATTGGATTTCTTCAGCATGAAAGAGACCACAAGATGTGCTCTAGGATTGCCTCAAATGCACTCCAACTGTTAATGGACACTCAGTTCACAGGAGCAGATTAGAGCTAGAGTGATGTAAATCTCCCTGACAACTTGTGTGAGTGATGGTCCTTACCAACAGCTGTGTCTCTCCAGATATCTATCCATGGATCACTCACTAATGTAGACTTTTTTTTCCTGTGCAGGAGGAGGAAATGGGTGGACTAATAGATTATTTCAGTATTCACTTTTTCACATGTGCCCAGTGATCTGGCAGTCTGGCTCTGTCTACTCATGACAATCTGGCTCTTCGTCCCCAGCTTCTGTCTCCAGTTGTGGTCCTTAGGCAGCTCCCTGCACAGAGCTGGCTCGAGTGATAGCTCAGATTTATAATTCTATCAGGCAAATAGACAAAGCAGCTGTGACCACATCTGACTGAGGCATAGATGAGGGAGAGCAGATAATGCTCAAGTCATGGATGATGGCATGGGAACATAGACCTGACTCCTTGTTAAAAAATCTCCTTTAGGGAAGGGCTCAAGGAGCTCATCCAATTTCATACCTGGTTTCTGTCCTTGCCTGAGGGCAGATAAATGCACAGAGATAATGAAGAGAACAAAGCACTTGCAGATGGCCATGTATTTTATTCACCACTGAAGCTGCCTGCCTTGATGGGAGGTGGGCAGACTCCACCTGGGGCTTTCTTTGGAGCCTGCTCACAGGGTAGTGCAGGATTTCCCTGCATATGCAAAACCTCTACAAGAACCTTACCATAGCTTCACAGAGCTTTATATTCCAACGCCTTTTATTTCTGCTTTTGACTGTAGTCTGAGATAGTGTTGGTCTATACAGCCATAAAGGTGGATCTCATATCGTGTTCTGTGGCAAGATGCACTGCAGTCAGAGGGCTGCTTCTCCTGAAATTTGTATGGCAGGTGTGCTCTCCACTGAATCCTTAGATCTTGAATTTGATTCTTTCACGCAGCCTCCAGATCCAGATTATCCTCCAGAGTATGCAATAGAACAACAACATTTTTGGATTTGTTTCCAAGGAGAATGATCACAATATGATAGAACAAAAAATTACTTATTTTCTGACAGCTGCTCCTAATCATAATATTATGGACATTTTTAGAAATAAACAATTATTTGCAGAAGACAAATCTGCAACTCTGTAATGATGTCCCATTGCGGACTTCTGAAGTATTTTTGATCTTAAAAAGTATTAGATGCTTTAAAGAAGCAATTTTTGAAGGATAAAAGAATAAATTTTAGTTTCTTTTCTGGCCTTTAAAAGAACATAACCTACTGGTAATTCCAGGAGAATTACCAAGGAAAATGGGAAATGAAAGTGTATGAATTTCTATTTTTTTAAGTAGCTGTGTTATTCCTGCAATGGTAAGAGAGGTGGGTTTTCTGTTAATATTGAATGAGATGATATGTTCAGCAAAAAGTCAGAAGAGCATAGGTGTGATTTCAGATACTCATAAACAGATTTTCACGCATTGTGGGTTAAATTGTTGGGAGAATTTATGAGGAATTTGTTTTGGAGACAAAGTGTTCACTTTATATTGCAGCTTGTTTGCTTCGGCTTTGGTTTCTACTAACACAAGAGGGGTTCTGGTCTTAAATTTTACTGAAAATTGTATGACAGAGGCAATAGAAATGAACACATTTAGCAATTCGGTTGTTCAGAAAGATGATGGAATGGTATACTTTGCCTATGTAACTTTATTTCATCTGCTTTGGAAAAACCTGAAATCATTGTGGGTTTCATTTTATTCAGTGAGAAATGTATTTATTTACCATTTTGTGAGACCTCTATTTTCAAAAAGCTTCCTAATCCCTTCAGGTTTATAAACTTGGGATAGTAAAATGGATTTTACCCTTCTGCTGAAAGCCCTTAATTTCTGTTCCTTGCTTAGCTGTCTGCCAAGTACTTCTTTCACTTGTGACCTCTGAGATAATGAATCATAGAATCTCTGCAGTCAAAAGTGGTGACCTCTGGACATCCTCTGGTTTAACCCCCCTGCTCAAAGCAGGGCCAGCTGGAGCAGGGTAGGGACTCCACAATCTCTCCAGACAATTAATTCCAGTGTTTGAATACCTTCACAGTGAAATTGGGTTCTTATAATGTTTGAATGGAATATTCTGTGCTTTAGGTGATGCCCATTGCTTCTCAGACTATTGCTGGGTACCTTGGAGAAGAGTCTGGCAGAGGTCAAAGTGTGCAGTGCAGGGGCTCTTACGTGCAGAGACAGAAAGCCTTTCTAACCAGGGCTATCCTTCCCTCCTCTCCTTAGCTCTTCCCCTTCCCAGAAGGCAACCCAGCAAAGGTCTCTCTCACTGCTTGGACATCACTTCTTTTCCTTCTTCTTTGTTTTGGTAGGAACATGTGTCTTTGGTCCCTTCTATGTGGAGGTGCTGAAAGTCAGACAGGAGGCTCAGTAAGAAGCTTATGATAAGGGTTCACCCTCTTTTTCCTCTGCATGCATAAACTGTGCTCCTTTTCTTGTCCCTCCTTCCTGGTGTCCATTAAAATAATGACTTCTGATAGTACAAAAATAATCTGACATGTTTCTTTACATGCTGTGTATTTAATGTATTCCATAATAGATACTGTTTTTTCTTAGAGTTGCTATTTGTGAACAAGAAGAGTTTAAACTAAAATGTAGCCATAGAATAAGTTTGGAAGGGATCTTCAAATGTCTTTTCCTACTCTTAATTTCAGAGGGACTGTTACAGGAATTCTATAAAGATTGTATCCATGCTGTTAGGAAACTTCTCCAGAGGGTATTTCCAAGCCAGGGAATGCGGAGTAGCTCCAAAACCCTCTCTACAGCACAGGTTTTTGAAGAACGAATTGGTTGTATTTGCAGTGCATAGTACTTGATCCAAGTCTGCTTCAAGTCAAAAGTGTGGCTCTAGTTGCATGGCTCTAAGAAATAGTTACCAGAAATGACTGCATTTTTCAGCTCAAAGAGCCTGAAATGCAGTGATGCCTCTTTCATAGCATCAAAACTTGTAGTTTTGTGGCAATTATGTCCCAGAGCATGTATTGAGAGGTTGTGCGGTCACCCAAGGAGACTTTCTGGGGAGCATTGCACTACTCTGGTGTGGATCAACCCAAGTTGTTTAGTTTCATTCTATACTGCCTGAGAATTTACTGGAGTCAGAAGTGTTTGGAGCTACAGCCAGACTTCTCTTGGGAAGAGCCTAGCTGGTTATCTTTGAAAGGGTCTAGGAAAAAATCAGGATATTTAAGTTGGTTCTGAAGAGTTAGAAAAGCCAGAGCTAAACTGACAGTAGTAGCACTATCCGATTAAGGTTCCAAGTTTAGTCATTCTCAGCAGAGTTACATCTAAGTATGTGGTTTCTGTGGTACTTCCAATTTTAAACTGATTCTTGAGGATACTGTGACCCCTTATCCTTCTCCTTCTCTATCTGTTAGTCTGACAGTTCCAAATGAGCCTCATTTATCTTGGAATCTGATCAGGTGGTCAGAGTGAAACCAGCTCTCCCAAGCTAGAACTTTTAATATACAGTCGACACAGGACTGGCAGCTGCAGTTTCTATCCTCTTATCTATTAGAAAGTGCCTATTCAATCTGCCCTTTGCACCTGCTGAAATATTGCCCAGGATTCTGGACACTTTTAAGTTGTTAAAATCCTTTTCCTCTTAAGCTCGTGTCTGGAAAGAGTTAATTGTTCCACCTCTGAACATTTCCAGTCGACAGCTCCTCCACTCAGTTCCACTGAGAACTTTTATTTCTACCATTGTGTTGTTTCCTATTTGCTTCTCACCACCAGCTCCCTTTGATTTAAATCCATGTATTTATGTAGAGTGGTGCCGGGGAGCTGAATGGCTCTCAAAGTTCCTTGTACACCATGGAGCCCAGACACCTATGCAGGCAGTGTTATTGATCCTGCAGGGAAATGTCATGTCACTGAAACTCCAGCAGAGATCAATGTGTGAGCAGAACTGCAAAGAGCAGTGAGATGTGCAGCTTAATTTGTGTCTTCATGGTGTTCTGAATGCAGCCAGCTGGTTTACTGTGAATGAGATAAATCATAAACTTTTTGAACTGCCTTTAAGTGTTGGGCTTTATGCTGCTCTGCTGTAAGAGAAAATTTCTTCACTGACACAAATGCAAGAACATGATAAGTAATAATCTGAACAGGAGCTTTTATATTTTCACTCTCAATGCATTTTACAGCCAGAAGAGCTGCATTAGTGTGCTTTTTAATTTTTGGATACCCATGAGGAAAAGTGACTTAGGTTTTAGAAACTTCCTAGTGCTTTTCTGAAGCACTGCACTCCTAATCTTAAGCAAGAGATAAATTTCAGGGAACGTATCTTCCTTGTCCATCACCCCAATGCTTAGTGTTTGCATCATGAAAAGAGAAAACAGACACTGCTGTGCAACCTGTATTTCTGCCTCTGCCTCCCAGTCAAATAAAATATTGCCATGCCAGTTTTTATCATCTGGGCATCTGAGTTAAGCCCACATGGTTTTCCCTTCATGCCTGTTGTTAGCCAGAGGCAAGGGTGCAAAGTCATGCCTTTATTGGTATAAAGAGAAAATACACTGTTGAATTTTAAGTTGATAGATATGTAGAATAGAAAGTAACTGAGGTGATTGGTATTAAAAAATGAAGGTTTTTATTATAAAAATGTCACCTTTGGTTGATTGGTAGAAGATAATTAGTAGAAAGGTATGATCTGTCAGAGACTGGTGATGATGGAAAACTGTATGGCAAGATGGATGAGGAATGTCTACTTGGGAGACTTATGTGCTTGCTAGACCAGAGATTACTGATAAAAGTATAAGCAGTGGAGATCAGTTTGGAATGGGTTTTCAGAGACCCCAGAGAAGATCCTTCAATAGATCTGTCTGTCAGTTGGTGGGAGAGGAGAGGAGAGGAGAGGAGAGGTTCGGTTCGGAGAGGAGAGGTTCGGAGGGGAGAGGTTCGGAGAGGTTCGGAGAGGAGAGGTTCGGAGAGGTTCGGAGAGGAGAGGTTCGGAGAGGTTTGGAGAGGTTCGGAGAGGAGAGGTTCGGAGAGGTTCGGAGAGGAGAGGTTCGGAGAGGTTCGGTTCGGAGAGGTTCGGAGAGGTTCGGAGAGGTTCGGAGAGGAGAGGTTCGGAGAGGAGAAGAACCACTATGTGCTTAAGACAAACAAACTATACATGTGGACTCTGGGCTGGATCAGTAAGAGAGCACCCCCAAAAGTGTGATGTTCAGCCATCATTATGGATACCTTCTGCTGCTCATGAGTCATACAGCATATAGAAGCGAGTCTTCTATGGTGTTGCCATACTGATGATGTTGACTGTGGCAGTTCTGCAGTATTATTGAAGTTCTCTCTATTATTAAGACATTAGAAAGAATATTAACATCAGTAGTTGTAGTGCTGCTTTAACTAATCAAGCAAAGTGTAAATCCGTTTTCCTTTTAGTGTTCATTGTATGCATTGTCAGCTGCTCAATCATCTCTCTGTGCAGTCTCTCTGTGCAAATTCATCTTAAATTTGCAGAGCCTTGTGTTTCACCACCTGAAATCTACCTCTTCACAGGATTGCAGAACAGATGAGGGTGGCAGAAAGCACTGGACACTGCCTAGTCCAACCCCTCTCCTTGAACAGTTTCTGCTAGAGCTGGTTGTCCAGAGCAATGTCCACCTTGCTTTTGAGTATCTGCAAGCACAGAAACTCCTTTTCCTGTATTCTACAGGTTGTGCTCCACCCAGCCACCTCTTCTAGGAAAAGAGATCTCAGTTTAGCTAGCCGTGCCTTCTAGGCTTCCTGCAATCTGTGGCAGACGGGATTGAACTAGTGACATTGAATCATGCTTTTTATGTATTTTTGAAAATCTAAGTGTGGGAACCTCCTCAAACAAGAAAGCTAAGGGAAAAAAAAAGGCAAAAAAACCCCTGCCTCCTGCAAAAATATCATGTAGCTGCTTGCATTACAGCTCAATTCCTGCTTTTAAGGAACATAATCAAAATTAAGCTGTGCTCTTCATTGCTGGTTCAGGCACGGTCAAACAGCTATCTCACTTGCATTTGCTGATTAGCAAGTGTGGACATGAATGTGAGTAGCAACACTTGAGTGGTCATATTCCTTCCCTAGATACCTTGTATACTAGAGATATGGGAATCCATATCTATATGGCTTCAATAGAACTGGATACTTGGTGAATCAATGCCAACTGCCAGGCAGGAAGGGAATGAGTGTGGTCATTCAATGGTCAGTAGCCAGAGTGTCTTCCCTCTGTGCTACTTAAACAGGATTAGTAATGAGAGATAGCCTCATCTATGTTTTCAGAATAATTAAGAGGCTAAGAGAGATTATAAAAAGAAGAATTGAACAAATAGATATGGTTTAGGCATGCATTGAGAAAGGAAAATAAAAACAGTGGTAAAAATAATTTCTCACTCTTTGCTCCTGAATTTCATATTCTCATCCCTGGCCATGTCTGGAAAGTCAGCTATCTGAGGAATCCAGCTCTGTATAGTTTTCCTTGTCTGCCAGTCAAAAAAACTGCAAAAGAAGTGAGATACAATGGTACAATCTGTAAAGCACAACCAGATGTGGGGAAAGTAAGTGGTGCAATTCTCTTAACACTTGTGAGAATACAGTAGGAGTGAATACTGAATAGAGTATCATATCTTAAAGAGATATTTTCTGATGTTCTGGTCAGCTTAATAATGGGCAGATCAGCACATTTTTACTTTGTAAGCTTTCAGTTTTACTTCTTGATTGAAGGCCCGAAACTTTTAAATGTGCTATCAAGATTATTTTAGTGAAGTTTTCCTAATGATGGAGGGAAAATGGGTGTTACCTTTTGTGTCATTGTCCAAAACCAATGTAAAGACAGGCATCCTGATCAGAAAGACTATTTTTGGTGACATTCTAGTTACTGCTATCTTTAGATTTGAAAAAAAACAAAGTACTTTTTCTCATTAAATGTAACCTACTTGTGCAACTCACTCATACTGTGATATATAATATCCTTTAGTGAGGGAGAATGTGCACACAAATCTTCAAGAAAAGATAACAATTTTAATCCAAGCTCTTCTGTAAAAAAGAGAAAGGACAGGCATTCTTTTGGTTTATCTAACAATCTTCCTTGCATTTATACTCTTTCCTTAATGAGGAAATCAAGTGAACTTCTTTATTTGTGAATTCTTTTCATATTTTTCAGGGAAGTGCCTGTGATGAGGTGGCCATTAACACCTGTGGGAAGGTTTGTGTAAGGATTGAACTCTTCAATATTGAAGTTTATGGCAGCGGCTTTCTTACACCCGAGAGATACCTTGGCTGACTTGGATAGAAAAAGTGGTGTAATAGCTCAATTGAGGCAAAAGATATTGTTTGGCAACAAAAATGTCTGTAACAAGCAATATCAAAACAGCTTCTACTTTGAACACTAAATTAGATTATACAGAAGATTAGAAATTAGTGGGATATATTTAGAAGTCATGCAAGGTGATCGAATCACTGCAACGATTTTCAGGAGAAGAAGGTGAAAAAGTAATTTGACCTGCATTTACAGATATTTGTTGGTGTATTTAACCTATACTATTCATAGAAAATTGATCCTACTCCACAACTAATTAAAGTTGGAATGTTATCCAAAGGATATTACTTTTTTTAAAGCAAGTGTAACAAATTAGCATTCATATAACCTCCAGTGGTTCCTTCCAATCTAAATTAAGCTGGTTTTTAAAATCTATTTCCTGGTGTAAAAAGCCAATTCTTAAGCAGTCTTATGTTTGTGTGCAAGTCCCAGCTAGACAAAATGGGTACTTCACTGTAACTATTGTTGTTGTATTTTTAAATGGGGTTCCAAACAATGGACTATTTTCTTCTCTGTGATTACTCTGGCTGTGCCCAAGCCAGTTCCCATACGATCTTCACAAGTTCTCTGTCTTTCTTCAAGTGTTGGTGCTCTTGGTACAAGATCTGTCTCTGGAAGGTCTTCTCATTCTGATAGTTTTGGTGATGGGTGTATTATGAGCTTTTTGTGCTAAAGTGTCAGCCAAAATATTAGTTTCAATACGTTTTTAAGCAGTCAACATATTTTCCTTACTGAAGATGTTGACTTAATTTAGGTCTTAACAAGAATTATGATAATCAACCTGCTAAGATCAGTCATGAATTTAAACAGTGTATCATTTATCCTTAGCTTGAAAGCGAGCATCTCTTTTGTTCCCATTTACTGAACTGGTATATGATTTATACCAGACTAATTCTTATTATTTTACTGAAGTTCTTCCTGGCTAATATTGATGTAAATGAGACCAGGGCTCTCTTCTACCATCAAGGACTGAACATAACCATCATTAATTGCTGTTTAATCAGGCAACTGATAACATATCCTTCATCTAAGAATAGCTATGTCTCTTTGAACCTTCTAATGCAATTATGAAAGGCAGAAGAGCTTTAAAAGTGGGTTTAAATACATTTAAAAGTGATGGGGTTCTTTGAGCAGTACACATGGACGAGACATGAATGATGAGACTTTGGAAACTAGAAATGTTAAGGCTTCTCACAGTGAATACAGGATTGTAAAAAATACATGTTTTTATTATTTATCTGTTATACTGTCAGAAAAAATTATTATACTTACAAAAATGTTTTTTATGAGTCTGTATTAAAGAACACCGGTCATCTACAAAATTATAACTTCTGTTCAAAGCTCTTTTTCCTTTTTATTTTAACATGAAAGTTGTGGTGTGAAAGTTTTAAGTAAAGAGATTGGAGGTAAGATTCTACTGCTTTTTTAGTGTTTAATTTTTTTTTAAATGTTCAGAGCTTACAGTGCATTGAGTTAGGTCATTCTATCTCCTGTCAAGTTCTCTTCCAGTTTCATTCATGTGGGTCATATGTGGGTCACCCTACCATTAGAGAGAAGGAGAAAAACAATAGGCCAAAATAGGAAGCAAACACTCTAGAGGTTTAAAATTTTGTAGAGAAATTAATATACAGTCTGACATGAAACTACTTGTACATCATTTATACAAACTGACTCAACATCATGCTGCTAGTATCACTTAAAAAAATAATTATTTTCTCAATCTCATGTAAGTAATTTTCATTTGAGCGGACGTTCAACTAAAATCAATGGCACAGGTCTATCACTTACTGTACCTTGGGACTGGACTTCAGCATGGAAGAAGGGATCCATATCCCAGTTTTCCTATGATTTGGTTTCCTTGAACAGTGTATTTTACTGCTTATTTTAAGAGTCTTTCCTCATATGGGATTATTCCTCTTGTTGGGTTCTTGCATTGAAATCAGCACAAGTTTCTCTGTGGGTTTTCATAGGCACAGCATCATTTTGCCATTAAACAGTGCTGTTCTACCAGGTTTGCATTAAGATATTGTCACCAGTTTTAGTCTAGCAGCTTTGTGAATTGCTTCCACAGTGCCATGCTGATCTTCAGGATGTGTGGATGTTTGAAATCACACAAAAACGTGAGCTTCTGCTAGTTTGCAGAATGACTTGAATGCTACTTTTTTCTAGGGAGTCTGTAACAAACCCTCACCTCTTCCCAAATCCTTCTGCAGTTCATTTCATCTGTTACTAAATGAAATATTTATTTCAAATCTGAAACTTTTTTTTGTAATCTGTTACAAAATTCAAAGTCTTGGTTAGATTGAGTTAAAATAAATCTGGATTTTTAATTTATCTTATTTCCTTTTGCTTTTGACACTTATTTGGAAAAATCAGTTATTCACTTAATTCTAGCTTTAATGACAGCTGAAGCTCTAGATGACTTATAACTAAGCCAGCCAGTGTACACTAGATGAATTTACTGAGATTGTTGTGGCATTTCTTGTAATACAGTGGGATTTGCATCAGCTAATGATGCAAAAAAAAATTAAATTTAAATAAATGTAATTGAAATTTAAATGAATAGTCTAAAAAGTAGGCTAGGCTACAAAAGGTGACTGGGATCTTTCTATAGCCAAAATTGAACAGGAGACTGCAGAGGGTACATAGTCCCTTAAGGTAGGAAGAATGAATCACCATCTGGAAGCACCTGCTCCTCTCTGCAGACTATGAAGATAGAGAAAAATCAGCATAGACTAGATGCTTAAATTTCATTGTCACTTCAAGCAATTTGAATTCATCCTTAGCACCACTAGTGCCTTAGGAGAATTTATACTGAATGTCTTGTGCAATGTGTCAATTATTTAATGAGATCAAAACAAGCTATTTAAAGATTTTCATTGTTATTTTTGGTATTTTTGAATTGAATGTGTGTACTTTAGGTTAGCATTCCACCCAGATTGGAATCCTGACCTTTATATTGCTAAAAGCCATGCTGGAGTGATATATTCTATCCAAATAAAGACTTTTAAATGCTCCCTGTTTAAAAATTTAAATATTTTTTCTATTTGAATCTTGTTTCATATTTTAATAATGACCTGAATTATTCAACAGCATTTGGGCTAAATAAAAACCTCTATGACATGCTTTCTCCTTTGTCACTGGAGACACTACTATGCAAAATAATGTCTGTGCGGATGAACAGAGGGCTCCCCTGTGACCTGTGGTGTGTATAATTTAATCACAAGATGTTTGCTTATGCAGGCACCTTAATGGCTGAGGACAGCAATTGGTATGAAGGTTTCTCTCAGTATGACTGTGGCTCTGTACTATTGTGTTAGCTCTGTTCGTTTGTCCTTGTTACAGTGCTACAGAAATGCTGTGCCAGGGTGGGAGACAGAGAGGATGTAGAGTGAAGGATTCGTTTCCCCTCTGGTTTGTAGATATGCTCCTATGAAGCCTCCTGGGAGCTATATGTCTGACATTTTTCTCCTGCTGAGCTCTTTAGAAAGGTCTTGCAAGATCTGATCAAACAGCTGTGGCTCAAGAAGACTGGCAAGCAGTGTAGTTTTATTTTTCCTCAGCTCATAAACCTGCATAGAGGACCCGTAGGATTGCTTAGACTTGGGTCTGCAATACATTTTTACCAGGAGATTCCGATGAAAGCTATGTTTCCCTCGTGACCTCAATGTGAAAATAACAAATGATCCAAGTCTGAGACTCAGCCCTTGGCTGCCTTGAGCTGGTACATCTCGAGGGACACCTGTAGAGCTGTGTGTGTTGGCCAGGCCATATGCTGTCCTAAGGCTGTTATCATGCCACAGGAATAGAAGTATGAATCTCTATTGCATAGTTGCTATTAAATTATTGAACAGAAGCCAGAAAACAGTTATTCCTTTTTGTTGGCTTGGGGAAAACTTTTATTTTCTAGTTCTCCATAAGGAGATGAGGCTGAAATGTTTTATAATGATTTTAAGAAAATATATTCAAAACTGTCTTTGAGATAATACTTTATGTAATTGAATTTTTAGATTTTCAGTGATAGCTATAGCTTAATAGTGGTGTGGACTCATTTTGTCCCTACTTGCCATTACCAGTGTTACATTTCTGCAGCCAAGCTGTGCCTATTTCTGAGTTCTGTCCTGCAGAAAGCCAATAGCTGCAAAGGAGTTCTGATCTTCCTCTCCTGACATTGATAGAAGAGCAACTGTACTTGGAAAGATGAAGGGACATCTTGTCATCTTTACCAAAGTTAATATTTATGAGATCATGAAGGAAGGCAAGCAGATAACAGGAGAAGACATGCACGAGGTGTTACTCTCAAGAGTACTCGCATGCCCACGTGGCTCGTGTGCTCATACTTGTGTGGTGGGTTGACTCTGGCTGCATACTAGGTGTCCACCAAAGCCAGTCTATCCCTCCCCTCCCTAACTGGGCAGAGGAGAGAAAATACAAACAAAGGCTTGGGGTCAGCATAAGGGCAAGGAGAAATCACTCACCAGTTGCTGCCATTAGCAAAACAGACTCAATTCAGGCAAATTAATTCAATACCCATTAAATAGTATATTTTGTTTTCTTAGTGTTCTAATGGGTAATTGCATTCTAGGTCTGCCATGCTGGAAAGTAATTATTTAATCTCTGGTTCTACTGGTTAGTACAGACCTGAATGTTGTCTTAATTACTGACTAGTGTGGTTCTCTGTTCATGGCACCCTGTGTTCACAAGACCCAGACTCCTAGCAGAACTATGGTACTTCAGACACTGCTAGATAGGTAGCTTTGGGTTTCTTCTAGGCTTTTGCAGAAGTCAAGTTCCCAGGCTCATATGTAACATCATGGTTTCTTCATCAACCTGAGGCTCAGCATCGCTGGACTAAGATTGATGCTTTAGGATTTAGCTGGAAAGGATGTCAGCACAGGCTACAGCAGTGTGAACTGATACTGCACTGAACCTTGACTACTGGTTCAAAGAGTGCACAAGCATCTTCATCGGTGTGATGAGGATCTTAGGCATCTTCAAATGAGGCTAGACTAAAAGATCCAGACAGTTAAGTCTATTTTCAGACTTTTGCTCTTGGAAAAAGACACCAAAGGAATCTTTATTTGTTAGAAAAGGGAATCTGAAGAAATAGGCAAGTCTTTTACTGTCTGATCTTTGTTTTATGTCTTGGAAATCATTAAATAGGAGTTAATATATTGATTCTAGTTTGATTTCATTTATGCAAATGTATCTTAATTAAAGTCAGCCATCCTAATTTGTAGCTGAATCTCTGAGATCAAAATCTCACCTGAGGAGTACCCTATTTGGATGCAGTATCTCATTTCCATACATGGTAGACTCAGGCATAAATATTAATCCTCTATTCATATATTCTTGTTTATATGATTGCTGATGTTTTGCTTCCATGCAGATGTGACATCACTTCAAGATTTTTCTATCTAAGTTTTTTTTTTAAAAAACAGAATGAGATTGTTTTGGTGTGACCTCTGTAAATGACTGGAAAGCTGAAACAGCAAATCTGAAGCAAAGAGGCTGACTCAACAGAGCCAGTTATATTTGTCAGGGCTTATCATTGCAATTTTTCTAGGATGCTTGGCTCAAAAACTGTTCTACACACACACACACACACATGAGGTGTACACAAATAGAAAAATAGGCACAACAAAGATTAGAAGTAACCATAAGTAACTTTCTTTATTCACTTTGCTTTTATTCCATGTAGAATATAAGAATTAAAATGCAAAACAGAGTCATTGCAATGGTTCCTTTATCATGCAGACACTATCTACTGTTGTCAAGTTTCATCATTGTACACTTATATTTCTTTCATTCCTTTCTACTATCTATCATGATTTAGGAATGTCTTAATCACGTTTCAATGGATATTTGATATGTTGCCATTTAGGTCATGATTAGAGAGAGAGCTTTTGAGTTCTTTAGCAGCTGTCAGTTGTAGTGTTCTAGTTGTACAACACTTACAAATGACATCAGGGACAGTAGAAAGATGTAATTAGTTTACAGACAGATAATTTATAATATTTCAGTATCTCCTCATATGTGATATTTACAATGGCAAGTGATTTTAAGGCCATCTGGTTAATAGCTGTTCAGCATAAAAGGCAAGGTACAGAAAAAATTAAAATTAAGTTACAGAAAAAATAAAAATGAAACACACAGATACCTAAACTGTAACAGATAATAGAGCCACTAACAAAGACCAGTCACTGATCATTGGGCAACTGATGAAGCTATTCAAGCACACACTTGGTGAGATTAAATCTAGAATTTTGTATCTGGTAAGAAGGGAAAATAATTATCCTGATCATTGCAATCTTTCCTATCTTCCTATTAAAGTCTAACTATTTTCTGTGTGACCTCGTTCTCCTCTCTGTCTGGACATATGTGGGTGATTTGATAGTGAACTTCAAGCAGGACTAGCCAGTGAGTAAAAGGAGCCTGGAACCTGGAGATATCCAAGGTGGGAGATGGAGGCTGGATAAACAGTACCTGGGGTTTGTGCATAGATTCTAGATGGATTAACAGTCTGATCTAAGGTTTGAGGGCATCTATAAACCTTAGGACAGATTGAAAATAGAGCTCCCTAAGGAATTACAACCCAAACTCCCAATTTAAGCACTTAATCCTGTTAAATTGAAATATAATTTGTCCCTGCAGATGGTTGTCCTTGAAGGTGACAGAAGATGACAGTCCTCCCAAAATACTGCAGCATGGGTCACTCTTCCATGGGTTGCAGTCCTTCAGGCACAGCCTGCTACAGTGTGGGTCCCTCATAGGTTCTACCAGGAAATCTGGTCCAGCATGGGCTCCTCACTCCACAAGTCTTCAGGTCCCTGCCAGGACCCTGCTCCAGCACGAGCTCATGGTGTCACAGCTCTCTCTTGGGCATCCACCTTCTCTGGTCTCCTCCAGGGACTGCAGGTGGATCTCTGCATCCCTGTGATCCTCCATGGGCTGCATCATGGACTGCAAGGGAATCTCAGCTCTGGTACCTGAAGCAGCTCCACCTGTTCCTTCTGCATTGACCATAGTGTCTGGGTAGTTGTTTTTGCAGAACTGCAAAGACAGTAATCACTGTTGTTATTTATCATTGTTGAAGGCTTGAGAAAGACCTGTGATGTAGCCATAGGGTGGTGAGCAAGAGAAGACAAACATTTTAGGAGAAAAAGGTGAAATTGCTAAAAGAAGTCATGCCAAAAATGATTCTCAAATAAAACCAAATTTCCATTTAACCAAACTTTTCCACCATGAGTAACAGTCTTTGGCCACAATGCAATACATTATGAAAGATGCTTGTATGATAAGGGTGATTGGCCTACAGAGGAGTGAGGAGACTTGAGACAGCACAGCTATCTCTCCTATGTGTCACTGAGATTTTATTTTATAGAGGCATATTTGGTTTACAGTCAACTATTTAAAAATTTTTATTCATATTCATTTTCTTTTTATTAATTTTCACTCAATAGCTTAACTTTTAGTGAAGAGAATAAACTGCCTTACTGCCTTCTGATCTATTTTCATCCCTTTTCATTGTCAACAGTAATAAGTGATAGAGCTAATCCAGGAGATGTCTGTGGAAGCTTATCCACGTAGGATACCAGAAAGTCAGCAGGATCTTTCTCTCCTACCACAGGAAAGTCTAGATGTTTCCACCTGAGCCCAAACTGGGCTCTAATACAATGAAGGAAATAGGCATGTTTAAGGGTCTTTTTTCCTTTGTTGACCTTAGAATGAAACTCTTTCTTCTATGCATCCATTAATATCAAAGAATGTTCTGTTAACTGTAAATTAACTCATTCACTTCTATTAAATGTAGTCTAAGAATATAGTCTGGGCCAGATCTAGGGGTCTATACTGGAGATACCTCAAAACACATAAAAAGAACTTACATATCTATTTTCCCTATGCTTCAAAACTCTTTTGCATTGTCTAAAACATACCACCCTTCAAACTTGCTTCTTTGCTTCTGGTACCCTACTTTTGAGTAAATGTCCTGCTTTGAGCAAGTGTTAGTGTTAAAAATAGTCTTTGTTATCCATAAAGGTTTAATCAGCTTTCCAGTATTTACTCGATTTGATTGTAGCTGACTTAGAGTTATCAATGACCCAGCAGTACATGGCTCTGGCTCAGTTCTGTGGGCAAGAAAGATGCCAGGTTTCTCACTAGCACTTGTCATGAGCAATGATGGCACAGAAGCTTGTCTGTAAAGAACCTGCTGGATGTCTTCAGGAGCAGCTAATAAATTCAGTGTGTTTCAGTCAGGAAAAAATGTCAGAGTATTTGTCTTGTGCAGAGAAAGGAAAATCAATCAGATCAATACAAGGTAAAAATATTATTGTTTTATCCCAGTGAAAGTAAACTACTGCTGGCATTACTGTAGTCCTTTTGTTTTTTTCCCCCGCAGAATATTATCTACATGAGAGAGTTGCATGGTGATGCTGCTATGGCCAGTGAGGCTATGACAACCATTTAAAGTTCCCTGGGGTAGATCTTTGATACTGAAGTATTACACCTGCAACACTAGAATAAAAAGTGAATGAAATAAAAATCTCAGAGAAAAAGAAGGGAAAAGAGAACCGAAAATGAAGAGGATAGATATATGGTTGAAACAAGTGCTCCACGGGCCATAAAGGAGATGGGACACAACTCCATATCTCATTGAGAGAAGCAATTGAGTCACCAAAAGTCCAAGAGCAGTTTTAAGGATTGATTGGAAAAATAATAGCTGGTTGTTTGTATTGTCCCGTGTCCTCCTGTTTCTCTTCACTCCTACGAATAAAAGACTGCTGTTTTAGCCACTTGAATCATCATTTATAGGTGAAGAATGGTGACTTAGTAAGTAATCAAAGATCTTCACTTAATGTTTCTGGAATTTTTAGAAGAGTTCAAGTCACCCTTTACTTGAGACTTCAGAAAATGAGCCTGGTCCTTGGGACTGCCAGTTGAGGCTTGCCAGAAGAGTTATGTGAATACATCTGTATATATTGTGTGGCTTTAGCCACTGTGCAATTTCCACTCCACATGGTGGCTGGACTGGCTGCACAAGCTATGAATTATTACTGCAGTGGAGCCTGAAGCAGGATTTGCATTTAGAAAGCAGGCTAATGGGAGTTTTCCCTGCATTGACCTAGGTCAAACATATCAGCTGGAAGTTGTATCTTTGAATGACTTAACCTCATTTGCAAGGCTGAGAGTATTGCTATCACTAATATTGTCTTCTTCCTCGCAGGGAGTTGTGGCTAGCAACCCCAATTTCTAGTCACCTGGAATTTTGAGTTTCATTAAACTTTAATGCTATTTTATTTCAGTCTGAATCAACTGATTTTTTCCTTGTGGGACTATTGCTTGTTAAGCCAAAGCTCCCACGATCTTCTGTCTTTTCCCTGAAGTTATGACTCTTTTTTAGCCTATAGCCTAGACACAGTGCCAAAGCAAAGCCTATCACAAAGTCAGGCATCTTTTTTGTTGGGTTTTGTTTGTGGAAGTGACCTGGAGACCCAAGGCATGGGCTCAAACACCACTCTATCCCTGTCTACTTTTTCCATGTCTTGCAGAGTCCCTGCTGTGGTTTTTGCCTCATGCAATCCAGTGCTCTCCTAGATAATGGCTGGGCTATCTGATCAGGCAGAGTGAATGAGACCATGCAGCTTTGGCAGAGAGGAGAAGTTCACTGTGTAGATGACAGTGCCAAGCCACTTGCCCTTGAAGCCAGAGAAAGGGCCCCGTACTTCCTAGTGAAATCTTAACCTCTAAGTCTTACCTTGAATTTGCTGAGAGCTCTAAGTAACTTAAAGACCCAGTGAAGTTTTTTAATGAAGCTTAGGGTCATTAGTCTCTCTACTTGGGCAATAATGGAGTATAGTTACAGCACCTCTTTAAAGTCACTGCTCTCCTCCTGTAGTGACTTTCACACTTCAGGTTCTGGGGCACAGTACAATGGGTAGTATTCATCACTACCAGTGAAATGAACCACACTCTGCTACTGTGCATCAGTTAATAACCTGGATGCAGCAATACTGTGTAATTGGGACAGTGGTGATCCACAGGGAACATAGGTCATGAAACTCTACTGATGTGGTTTTGCTCTTTAGCTCATAGTTGTTAGTTCAGCTGGCTAAGAGGTTGTACACAGGAGTTTTAGGGAACAAAATGAAAAAGAAAGGTGTATCCTGTTGAAATTATAAACAAATGTGATTAGGGAAGATGTGAATTTTCAAGCATGAGGAGTTCGCTTGTGTTCCTGGAAGAAGCAGCACAGAATTTTTAATGAGCAAATGATCAGGACCTCAGTACTACATCTTGTCCAGTCGCTGGCATGTTTAGAAGCAAAGCACTCCCTCCCACCACAAACAGGGCACTACTTCCCAGTCTGAAGGAAGAGTGCCATTCACTGAATCACTGACTTCCAAGCACTGAGCCAGGCAAATCCAACTTGACTTCAAGGTCAAAAGTCAGCAGAGATAGCAGAGCTCTGGTGCTTAATGACTGTGTGTTGCTCCTAACCTTCTGACCAGAAGTCACCTGTAGCTGTGTTTGATAATGACGATAGCATTTACCTAGATAAAATCAAGTAATATATGCACAAGCAACATGAAAAACCATAGTGTATTTGCATTTTTACTCCTGAAAAATGAGGATGATTTGCTGTGCACTGGGCTAAATGTGTAGGCTGTGGATATTGCATTTTGATGTATCAGATGGACAACCTTTCCTTGGAAGTAATTTGTATGAATAATTTAGAGTTTCAAGGAAGATTTTTTGTTTCTTTCCATTTGTGATTGTTAAAGTAACATCAGTCTCATAGTGCTCGGCATGGACTCTTCAAAACAGCTAGAAATGCCACTAAAGCTAATAATTCAACTACATTTTGCTGTATAATGAGCCAATCATCACATTATTTTTATTTAAACATATGCAGCCTCAACCAAACACTGCTATTTGCTCATATGAATTTCAGCAGCATGAAGACATTTAGAGGCACTTGTGTTGTGTGTTGTTCTTATGACCTGCAGCAGCAAAAAGTGCTGTTTTTGATAAAACTTCAGTTGAGGTCCCCTGTTAGCAGAGACTGGGATCTTTGTAATCACTATCAGTTGGTGGCCTTTGCTTAAGAATCTTGCTTGTTTCAGACTCCATAAATCTTAGTCAAGATTGCTGCTTGTGGTCTGTTTTCCCTTGGTCATTTGAAAAATGTATCTGTTTTCTCGTTGCATTAAAAGGAATAGAAAAATATGACATATGATATACTGCTGCTGTGTTGCCATCTTCCTGCTATTGGAACACAATATTTTCCATTGACAGATCATTTTGTGTTTGGATCTCATCAGAGGGAAAACCTTGTGGGAGTCACATCAACAACACATTCCTCATCTGGACCACTGGGAATGGTGTCCTGGAAGAAGTGTCTTGGGAGTGGTGTTTGATATTAATATAGACCACTGTTTTAATGCTTGTTCTGGTTCTTCTTCAATGCCCATACACATTTGCATTTATACTGCATGCACATCAAACCCGTAATTCTGTTCCAAACTTCTGCAAACACATTTCTGGTCTCTGTGTTGAGGGGTTTCAAATGGATGTCTCTGGCAATGGAAAAGGGCCACATCAATGCCTCCAAAGGATTCCACTGGGTGGGGTCCTTCTCAGGTTTAAAACAGAATGACAGTTTGAGCCCTAAAACTTTCAGCCCTCAGGCAGTGAACATATCTTCTTATCTCTGCTGCACGGGTGTTTTGAAATATGTGTGTTCTGCTTGAAAATTCAACAGAACACAGTAGCATTTGCTATGCCAAGAAGTTGAATTCCTTATTATCCTATCCTATTCCCTCTTACTGCGGCTATGGATACCTAGTTTATAGCTAGGTCTTTTAACGTTTCCTAGAAAATCAATCCTTCCTACCTTCTAATTATTTTAGCTGCTGTTCTGCAAATCCCCTCCATTTTGGTCAATTTTTTTCTGAAAGATCTTTTGTGTATTTTTCTTCAGCCACTTGCACATGGTGTCTATGCTTGCTATGCTTTATCATCAGGTTAGGCCAAGCCTCAGTAAATGTGTGTCCTCTTTGGAACTTTCTAAGTTTGCTGCCCCAACCAAAATCTTGGATGTGTATTATGAATGTCACCTTTTAAATTTACATTCACATTTTTCATTACTTGCTCCCCTCTCATTTGTTATCTGCCTTTGTGCATTGAAAGTTCATTTAATAAATACTGCTTTTATTTTATTATTTTTAATAAACTACCAGCGGCACAAAGCCATCCAAACTAGAGATCTTGTCTTAAAGAATTTGCAGTCCACATAGATAGGAGTAACAGAAGTTGGGAGAGTGCATTTTAAATAGAAGGAATAAGGAGTGAAAGACAAGATGGACCAAATTAGGTGGCTTCCCCAAGGGTTTACTTGTCACAGAGAGCTGAATCCAGAACTTCCTCAGGCCTAACTTGGGACCTTTACCTTACAACCATTTCTTTGTCAGCTCATCATTCTGTCACTTAATCTCTTGTAGGGTGACAGCAGATCTTGCAGCACAAGTCTTTACACTACCAAAGTTCCACCTGTTAGTTTTTAAGTAGGGTTTGATTGCCATTTAAGGAGTGCAAAAACTTGGTGTTATCCTCAGTATGATATATGAAATTACAACTTGATTTATTTTTACTAGGAAGTGTTATCTTGCAGTAGAGGAGAATGAGTGAAAGAGATATTAGGATTAAAACTAAGTGTCTAAACTGGCTTGATATTTGTTACATCTCCATTCTAATTTCTTTCCCACCTAAGCAAATACTATCGCCTTTATCTGTAATTAAATTATTGATCTTGGTAAAGTGCTGAAGTCAAAGTGACATCTTTGAAGAAAAAAGATGTCTGAAGAAGAATAGCATTTTATTTTCTCTTGTTTGCAGTAACATTATCATCAGTAAGTTCCCTGAAATCCCTTCAGAAGTATCTAGACAGGACCAGAGAGGAGGAGTGGTGGAATACCGTAATACCACTCTTCTTCCTGAGTCCTGGATACCCCAGGTTCAATTCACATGTCCATTTTTGCTAGTTTTGGCTGGGCCAGAGTTAATTTTCTTCACCTTGCTCTTCTGGAGATGGCTGAACACCTGCCAGCACATGGGAAACAGTGAATTAATTCCTTGTTTTGCTTTGCTTGTGCATGCAGCTTTTACCTTCCCTATCAAGCCCACAAGTTTACCAACTTCTACCCTTCCAATTCTCTCCCAGATCCTGCTGGTTGGGGAGTGAGCAAGCAACTGTCTGGGGATTGGTTACTGGCGGGGGTTAAACCACAACAATGTTAAACAAAATAAATGCATACATTACTCATTCTCATTTTTTAGGTTTTTATTCTTTATTGTGAATTGAAATAATGAAGGTTTTTGCCAACAGTAATGGAATAGGTACAATAGAAGAGATCTAACTGGTTGGGAGCAATATTAAAAATGCAGTACCATAGATGTATTAAAAATGGATCAAAAATTTCTGACATAATTATATTTTTTGGGTTTTTTTTTTTTTCAGGTTTAGGTTTACATAGCAATAAAATCTAGAACCAGAATGCTCTTAGAAGGCATGAAGAAGCTGTACTGATAGGGAGTGTCAAGGGTGTCAGGAAACTGTCAAGTGAACGACTTTTTGGCAGCAGTTTGAGACAAGCTATTTGTATGCCCCTAATTAGCCGTACAAATGAATGTATGCCTGTTAATAGGAAATGATGTAAATATGAAAGAAAATGGTTTCACTAATAAGATGAAGTATTCTAAATGTTTCATGGGATACAAGCACAAGAACAGAGTTTAAATAAATATGAAAATTTTCATGTCATGGACTGTAAAACAATACAGCCTTTGAAGATCTCCCCAAGGTGTCCTTTTCAACACTTGCTTTCTGGCTGGTTCTGTGAGGTTGAAGATATTGTGAAAATGAAAGACATTACAAACTGCCAGCCACTTTTTGCTTTTACAGCTCCTTGTTTGATTGCAGTAAAAAAGTCAAATTTGCTTTTTTGATTTGAATTTTTTTGGTAGCATTAATAGCATGACAGACTGGAAAATAAATCTAACAAGGGTGGCAGGTGACAATTGATCATTATCCATCTCATTCTCCTTCTGATGGCCAGCAGACCTGATAAACTATAATAGCCTCTGAATCAGATTCTTCCAACAAGTACAATACTAAAAAATGTTTTTGTCACGTACTTCAGCTTTTTCTTTCTTGTTTCTTATGGTATTTTACTCAAAGCCATGCAGGGACAGAGAATTATTAAGATAAAAATCAAAACCCTCCTGGAGTTAGGCTCATCTGACTTCATCTCCTGTAATGTTGGCATATTTTGTCTTTAGCTGGCACCTCACCAGCCAGCTATCATCTGGCCTCCTGCTGACAGCTGAGTTGTTTATAAAAATACATTTCTCTCTGCATATGATCCAGATGCTTTGGAGGGAAGAGGAATATATTAGGCATGCAGAATAGATAGGCAGCCTTTTCAAGTTTCATGAGTCTTGGTGGGAAATCATGGGAATTTAGTGGCAAGAAAAATAATTCAAAGTCTTTAAAGCTCTTTTGAAGCAATTTCTTCAAAGCTCACCTTTTGCATTTTACTGTAAAATCCTTAAGGTTGGAGATGCAAATCCAGGCGTGATGTTGTATTGCTCAGAAAATTGCATGACTTAAATCTACTGTAAGTGAACAGGCAGGCTGAGATCCATCTCACCTGCCTAGAAATTTAGATGTCTGTGCAAGCTATTTCATTTCTTTTATCAGTGGGAGATAAGTAGCTGAAGGGGATGGTTCATCATGTCCTAATCTAGGTGTCAAGAAGTGGTTGGAGTCATACTTTGAAAGTGCATTTCTCTGTCCTTTAAATAGAGATCACTAACTTGAAGCAGATAGATACCTTTCAGATGACTGAAGTCAGGTAGGGTAGAGTCCACCAGCAGTGATATGCTAGTGAGCATCACGCTGCTAATACTTGAATGTTCCACTGAAGAAGAGATAAAACTGAATCTAGACCTTCTGACCCATCATTTAAAACCTCTCAGGGAAAAGGAATAGAAAAAGTCACTTTATAAACCTATCTATCTACATCAACATTGTGAGAGATGAGGGAGGGTTCATTTTACACTATATACACAGCTCCCTAAATCTTTAAGCTACCTGTAAGTTATTCTGGACTGCATTTCATAAACAGAATTATTAATTAAACTGACAATATTACAACATGAAAAGTTTTGAAGACAAGATTTATTTCAAATGAGAATTTAGTATGTGAATTTTGAAAGTGTTCAGTGGTCACTGAACAGCAGCTGGTTTCTATGACTTCTGCATGTCTTTAATTTTAATTTCTGAATGAGTTAGTTAAAAGAATCAGAATTAATTCCATCTCTCTCAGGATTTTCCTTCTAAAGAAGACAGTGCTCATGTAGCAATGGGAATGGACTCAGGCCATGGCAAGTCTCCTTTGAAAAATGTCAGTTTAATATTTTTAAGGCAACATTTCAAAACAAAAGTAATCTAAGGTGTATTATATATGATTTTAATTTGTAAGAGCAAGAAAAATACTTGGAAAAAGAACTGGTTATTAAGTGAATAAGGAGTAGATTTGGGGTCATTTTATTCAAACCTGTAACGGAAGACCCTTTGTAAAATCAGAAGCAGGTAATATAAGGCTTGATTTGGCTTGTTACCACTTCAGCTGTTCTGTCAGTTTTTGGACTTCTTTCCTGCTGTGCAGGAAATCTGGATTAGTCTGTTTGCGGCAGGTTTTCTGGGGTTCATGTAGTGTCATGACACAGCAGTGTTTGTACTGCAAGGGAGGTAATAACATGATGGCTTTCTGAAATGTGGTGTTTTCACGGGCACACTGGGTACTAATGAGGTCCCCATGGACAGCTGGGTGATTTAAATATTTTAATTCCCATCCATCTCTTTTGTAGCCGTCACTTGTTTACCTTTTATTGCTGCGATAGCAGTAAGAACTGCAGTACGGGTAAGGGCTCTTGTCTCTGCAGCAATTTTGGAGGGACTCTGTTCAATTTGTTCCAAATTTCTCCCTGAGCAAGTTCCTTGACTCTCTTCCTCAAGGATTTGTTGCCAAATACAAGAAACAGCCACTTAGTCTATTTAAAATGTATAAGGCTACCAGTCAACCTGAGGAAAACCAGCAAAATCTGCTGGTTCATTCTCTATCCACCAGCCAAAAAGATACATGCCCATAAACAAAGAAATTGACCCTTGATTTTCTGCTCTGTTCCAGATATCATCATGCCCTCTAGCACAGAAAAATAGCTATTGGCTGATGTTTGTGTATATATGCTGCTGTCACTACAGCTCAAGTAGTCCAGAAAAATAAGTTTTTATTAGCAGAACCAAGTGGTTTTTTTTAAAAGTTTCAGCCAGCTGCATGAGAACTCTGCTTTTGGCCATTCCAGCATTTGTAGCTTTCTGCTAATGTTAGTGTCACGTGCAGTGAAAAAGGAAATCTTTAACTGGAACAGATTGCTCAGAGCCCTGTCCAGCCTATCTTTGAATGTTTTCAGAGATGGGTCATCCACACATCTCTGTGCAACTTGTTCCACTGCCTCACCACCCCCATTGTAGGATATTTCTTCCTTTTATCTTTTCTGAATGTACCCTTTTTCAGTGTAAACTATTACCCTTGTCCTAACCTAGCAGACCCTAATAAAAAAATCTCATCTTTCTTACAAGCTCCCTTTAAGTAATGAAAGGCCACAGAAAGTTCTCCCCGGTTTTCACTTTTGTGGTCTGAACAACTCCAATTGTCTCAGCCCTTTTTCAGAGGAGAGGTGTTACATCCCTGTGATAATTTCTGTGGCCCTCCTCTGGACTCTCTCCAACAGCTCCATGTCCTGCCTGTGCTGGGGACCCCAGATCAGGTTGCAGTGCTCCAGGTCACAGGGCAGAGCAGAGGGGCAGAATCCCTGCCCTAACCCTGCTGGCCACACCTCTTGTGACACAGCTGAGGACATGTTTGGCTTTCTGGGCTGTGAGTGTGCATTACTGAATCATTTCCAGCTTTTCATCCAACAGCACCTCCAAGTCCTTCTCAGCAGAGCTGCTCTCAATCCCTTCCTCCCCAGTCCTGTATTGACACCAGGGTTTGCTTTGGCAAAAGTACAGAATCTTGCAGTTATTGAACCCCATGAATATCATTTGAGAGTCTCACAATAGAGAAATTAGTCATGTCAGTAGAAAAGAATTCAGTTCCAATGATCATTGAAATTAGTCAAAAATGGAAATGTGGATGATGGTGTCAGATTTTCCTTCTGTCGGAAGACCACTGATTTGAAACCTTGTCTATGATGAAACCTAAGGTAAAGAATCAGAAAGCAAAGTTTTATAAAACAAAATCCTAGTAAGTTGCTCCTCTTGTTTAGACATTTTGAGGGTTTCAGGTAATAGTGTAAGAGCTGCATTTGTCATATTTTAAATGGTTTTTATTATTTTACTGAAGATTTTTGGAACATACAGACTTTTCAAAAGGAGAATGGGAAAGGAAAATTTCCCTCATTCATTCTTCAGGTGTCAAGGAAAGACATTTCTTTAATATCCAAGCCATGTGCCTCAACAGCCAAGGAGGCAAGGTACCAGGGCTCATAACATTATGGAGGGGGATAATTTTCTCAAAGAAACAGCTGGGCAGCTGTAGGTCAGAGCTCTTTATGTCCGCAACACTCCTCTGAAAATTGTATTCTTACCCTCAGGTGATTTGGTGTGGTCATTCCTGTAACAGTTTTAGTTCACATTACAGCAGTTAATGTCATGAAAATTGTGTGATGCTGCCATAAACTGATTCAAAACACTCCAGGAGATTACAGAAGTGAAGGCTTTGGATGTGCTGGGATTTCCTTACTGCATGAAATCTGACTGCAATTGATTTGCATGCAAAGATTGTTTACCCAGTCCTGCTGTTAGGTGGTTTATGAAGAAAATAAGTAATTTTACTTATTTCTGATGAAGCCTGCTCTTTCAAGTGGAAAGCAACACAGTGGCCCTAGACTGTTACAAGACATCAGGAGACCAGGTGTGCTCTGGGATTCACACTGTGAACCACAATTCCTCCAACCCCTAGGCAGCCCTAAAGCTCACTTCTTCAGCTCATTCAAACTGCATAAAACTGCAATGTGCTGTTATTGTTTTCCAAAATAACATTTCCCTTCCATTTTAAAGATTCTGAGACAGAGACACTTCTGGAGCTAAACATTAGGGTAATGTTTATCATTATGGCTTTTGAGGGATACCTGCCTTCTCTCAGGTAAAATAAATGGCTTTCCCCTCTCTCTCCATCTGAAAGTTAACTATCCAGCCTAAATTAATTTCCTGATTCCCTCTGAAGTTCCCTGGGAAGGATAATCACCTCTAGATGATTTCAGCTGACCTATTTTAAACACATATTTAGAAGCAGATGAAACAGAATTTTGTCTTTCCCAGGGTTCTCCCATCCTGAACACTCCCTGTGAATCTAATGACTGATATTTATTTTGTCTAGAGAGTTTATACAGTAGCATCTTTGGTAATAGGGTTGATAGATAAAGACACATGAAAGTGTACAAAGCTAATAATAAAACAGTAGCAGTGGGAAAATATATGTAGATGTACATAGATCAAAGCAGCTCTTTGAAATTCATCAGATTGTAGAAAATAAATACATAACTGAATTCAGAAGAGAAAATGAAAGAGAAAAACATGAAGAAAACATCTCAAATTTTTTTGTTATGTGATCTGTGTTGAGCACCTTGTGTTGTATTCATGTGCATGACAATGATATTGCCTGATAATAATAAAAATGATCAAATCAATGCAGGGCTATGAAAAATCTACAATTGGGCTAGATCTTTTTTTACTATCAAAATTTTATTGACTTGTAGAGGTATATCATAAATAACAGCCCATTTTCCAGAGACCTTCTGGTTTAAAATATAGACCAGGACAGGCAGATGGTTTATAAAATTGCCCCCTACCTTCACTGGGTAAAGAAAATAAAATATAAACAAATTGTGCAAATTCAGAGCAGAGTTTCATCTTTTTCTAGTACCACTGTGTGAACTACTGATTTGCTCTGAATGTAAGCACCATGATGGCTTTTCAAGTTTTGATGGAGCGATTCTTTTCTACTAGTTACTTGTGATGCAGGAGAAAAGAAGATCAGAGGAAGATGTGTGACCGAGATCTTTGGACAGCAGAGGCAGGACAGCTGACCTTCTGTTGTACAAGGGATTTGGTGGCTGTGTTAAATAGGAGTTAAGGAAGGACTGGAATAAAAAAAAATCATAGAGGAATCTGAGGAATGGAGGAGGTTAGAGATAACTAAGAAGTAAGGGATTAAAGGTCCAGATAAAGCATCAAAGCCAAAAGAAAGGATGCTACAACTGTTAAGGGGGGTGGTTTTCAAAACTTTCAGAACACTTTAAGTAGGATAAGCAGCATGCAGAAGACAGACTGTACATGAGGAAGATGACAACTCAGATGATAAACCACCACAGGGTGGCTGGGCACTGGAACAGGCTCCCCAGGGAAGTGGTCACAGGCCCAAGCCTGACAGAGTTCAAGAAATGTTTGGACAATGCTCTCAGGCACACAGAGTGACTCTTGGTGCTGTCCTGTGCAAGGCCAGGAGTTGGACTTCAGTGATCCTTGTAGGTTCCTTCCAACTCAACGTATTCTGTTATACTAAGATTCTCTGATATCTGTGCCATAGGAAATCAAATGAGACATAGCATGCATCCTTTTGCCAAACAAGAAAATGTAAATTCTTGTACAGTTCCCAGTAGACATAACAGGAGTTTTCCATTGTATCAAGGGACCTGGGTAGATCTATAACATGCACTTAGATTGGTTTGGGTTAGAAGATACCTTAAGGACCACCTAGTTTGAACCACTCACACCCAGCCATGACCTGAGACAGCTTTCACTAGACCAGACTGCTCAGACTTCCATCCAACCTAACCTTAAATATTCCCAGGGTTACAGCATCCCCAGACTTCTTGAAGCAAGCTACTTCAGTACCTCAGCACTCTCATGACTTGCTTGTTGAAGGCTATGGGTCTCAGCTGTTCAAGGGGTTGCAGACAGAAGAATCACAGACACAAATGTTAGCTACAGGAAATCTGGAAGTGAGCTTTGCTCCTCCTGCAGCTGCTTATATAGAAGGATAAATGACCAAACATGACCATATATTTAAATATAGATATAAATACGATCAGATGACTTTTTATTTGCTTGGTAACTACAGAGCAAGCAGCTATATGGTAAAATGCATTCAATAGCAAGATAGTTACAATTAAAGAGTAAATTATGATGACATACATTATTTCTCAATGTCTAAACCATGGTTGAAGGTTACATAGCAATTACTTTTGATCTCATTAAGAATAATTAGTAATTACCAAGTACTCTAAGGGAAATGTGATTACTATGAAGCTACCTGGTATTTCCCCAAGGGGACTCTATCTAGTTGCAGAATATATATGCCCCATTACTTATAGCAGCACATAAAATACCACTTTATTTATGCAGTACAAGCAAAACAGGAGTGTTAAAATGTTTAATGCAATATTTGGCGAAGATGAAACCTTTGTGGTGCCTACACTACAGAATGTTTGCAAGTGCTTTTAAATCAGCTACTCTTATCTGCCATCTTACATGCCTTATTTTAAGGTAATGAAATAAAGCATTATTAAGTAAATAAAACAAAATTAAAGCCATGCCAATCTTCCTCACTTTTTTTTTCTCATGCACTTCTCAGAGGATAAGAAATGGAAGACACCTTCTTCTAAGTAGAAAATACTAAAGACAAAGGTAGAGCAAGCTCCCCTTAGCCAGCTGATCACAGAAATAGTGCAAAAGAATACAAATCTACCTGCTTGACTTTGCCAGTAGCCTTTAAAAAGATGAGCAGATGTTTAAGTCTCAAAAGAAGCAAAGAGAAAAAACTGCAAGCTGGTCTTTCACATTGATGAATTTCCCAAGAGCCTCTGCTGCTTTGAAAAAGGCATCCAAGACAGAAGTAGAATGCATCAGTTCTTTTAATTTTTAAATGTTTTGATAGTGATTAGAAAGAGGATATTTCATATTGGCAACTGATTATGTGTGGGATGGTGCAAATGTTTCTACTGAAACAGAGAATTTGCGGATTTTTATGATCATGGAGTAGATTGGCTTATGAGATTTTTTGTTTTGGATTGTTGGGAAATGATTTTTTTTTGGTGAGTTTAAAAGTCTCAAAGTTTAATTTTATTATATTTTGAAACCAGTAAATGGAACTACAGAAATCATCAGTAAAGTTGACACATATTAGCCCATATTAGCTGACCCAACAGCCCAATTTGAGGAAAACCCATTGTGACAGACTTGGTTGGATTATCACTAGTAAAAAAACATCTGTAAGAAATGTGGAAGAACATCCTTTTCCTGTGAGTTACCATTTACCAATGACCCACAGATGAGAGAATCAGAAAAGTTATTTTCTCTCTCTCTCACACATTTTCTTATTGGACTCAAAAATGGAAAATTAAGTGCTATTTTGAGTGCTTTTATCTTGTAGAATGAGAAAGGGGCCTTTGCTATTATGGCAGGGTCAAGAAATTTCTGCTAAGGCTGAGGAACAACATGAAGGCTTCAACATCACAATTTTTCCAAATTCCAAAATTATTTATTGCCAGTGGTGCTTGCACTGAGGAAAGTGTTCTGTCTCCTTCACTGTGGACAAAGATGGTAACCTTTTATCTTATTTAATATTAATTCTAGAGTTTGACTCCAATATTATTTCAGAAGTTGCTATTTAATTGTATTTCATATGAGCCTTTAACATTTTGGTAGTTCTGTAAATGTACTCTGTAGTGCACAGTTTTGTAAGTAAATACCTACTTTTTGATTTCTTTACACCGTAATATATTAATTCAACACCTTGGGGAACACTTATTTCAACCATTCAATCATTCAAGTAGTTTTTCTTTTCATATTGATGGTACTGACATCTAAACACATAGAAGTTTAATTTATTGCATTATCAGGTCTCATAACAATTTCATGCTCATATTAGAGCACATATCCCCTCTTAAAAATACAGCTCTTTTAGGGCTGCATGGATTCACATGATGAAACTTGGAATGTATTTGAAACTTGGAATATATTTCTATGTCTTCTAGAATGGGTATGCACATGCAGTCATTTAAATATTAGCTGATTCCCAGTCACTGTTGTGGACTTCTGTACTGCATAGATTACGTTTCCTTTAAGAGATTTATTTTTGCTCTCATTGCATTTGTTTATGGGGATTTATCTGGAAGAAGGTTGTTTCATTTGCTGTTTCATTCCCCCTTGGATCCTAACCCTGTGCTAAAATAGACCTACTGTCCTCTAAACATTCAAGGATGGTGCATGGGATTTTCTGTACTTATCATCCTAGTGTGTAGTTCTTCATCAAATGATTCTCTCTAATCAAATTAGATCTTTGAAAAGTTGTATCTTTGAAAAAGTGTGGGTGGGCTTGTCAGACAAAGTATAAAACCAGCCTGAGTGTTTTTGTCCATCTCAGATTTTTCTTGGTGCTGTGTAATCTCAGGGTTTCTCTTCTTTTTGAGGTCCAATGTCTTATCTTTCTTCTTACTTTCAGCTTTGCTCAGTATTAACAGGGCTATGTCAGTCTCCCTTTAGAAAGTTACTTGGTTTCACTCAGCCAGAAATTCAACTCACTATTTCCTTTCAGCTCCAAGGGAAAAGACTATTTGACCTTCAGACCTTGATTTGAGTCGGTGATGGAGTGCCATGTGGATGGTTTTAAGGTCCTATTCTCTCACAGAAGGGCTGAAGATATCTTAGCAAAGGTGCTTGGTGCTTCACACACTTTATTCTGCTTGATGCCCAAGTGTTTATACTCACAGGACATAGACACACACACTGTGCTCCATGGGCTCTGTTCACTGTGTAAGGGAGTAGATTGGACCAATCCAAAGAAGTGGGCTATGGCAAACACCTCTGCTCTATGCTGGCTGTAAACATCTTTCCCTTTGTGCTGTCGTGAGAGATACACTTTCCCATTTAAAAGCCATAAATTACTATTTCTTGGGGAAAATCTCCTAGAATAATGCAAATTACTATTGCTGAGTAGCTTGGCATTGAAGGAAACTGTTCTGCCTGACTCTATGGAGTTCCAATTATTCAGAGCATGGAGTTTCTCACCCACATTTTGCCTTTAGCAGGTGAGAAATGTGGTTCAAATCAATGGAATTATTGGTTCCTTAAAACTGCTCAAATGTTCAGGAGCTTTGCTGACTCACAGACTGTGTAAACACAGTGCATCTTAAGAGGAAGTTCAAATCAGGGCTCAGTTTCGTGCCTTATAAATCACACCGACTGCATTTATAAATACAATTTACTGAGCTGGTCTTTAATATAATGGCCTTATGTATTAATCTTTGCAAGCATTCACATGTTGTTTCTTTTTGTGGTACAATTAGTATTCAGGTTTCTTTGCTAGCATCAGTGCATTGCTAAAAGGGAGAGCTTGTGTTTCCTTAAGTACCACATATTTAATAGCAGTGATACTTTTTGAAGACAGAGAAAAATAGCTCTGTATGCTTCATCCCAGAAAGTTAAAAAAAAAAAAAGGTACATTAGACAGAATGTATTCAGAATTCTGAAGCATATACACAGTCACTCAGTTGGATTGCAGGGATGTTTGGCAGAGAATAAGACCCTATCAGTTTCTGCAATTAAGTCCTACCCAGTAGATGGCATCCATGCACCAATGCTTGAGCCTGTGCTCAAAGTACAATGCAATGAAGAGTTTTGAAATGTTTTATTTATAAAAAAAAAAATAACTTTGAATCTTTGTGTTTTGCCTCAGGCAATATAAGCAGTAAACATGATTTTCACACCAATAGGTAACAAATAGTTTTCTTAACAAATTAGATGAACCCTGATGTCTGGTTTCCAACTGCTTTAGAGTGATGTGTGTATAATACAATTCTCTTACATTCAAAATCTTTTGTTTTACGTGGGATAAAGTGAAAATGACTGGAGATATGCTGTGAATATGAATTATCTTTGGACAACAGAAATTTTGTGTTTTTAAGACCTGTTTTTAATAAGTGTATAAGCCATTCAATTTTTTGGCTCCCTGGTGCTTTTTAGAGGTGTTTTGCTTTCCTATATCAGCATCCTTGATACTATGACAATATATTCCACAGAATTTGCTTGATTACAGCTCACAAGAAATACCCCTATGAGGCATTGCCAATCTGTGGTGATATATCTATCTTCATCTTGTAATTGGGAAACAAGGTATTGAAACATGTGTGACTTAGTGCCAGGATAAGTGATTCTGCTTCCCTGGGGTGTCTATTACAGATGTTCTTCAAAATTATCCATGCCAGCCCTTACACATCTGGCAGCACTGCAATGCAGCAAGTATAACTGCACTTTTCTTCATAGAGCTGGAGTTTCTTGAAATTTCTTGTGTCTGTAAAGACAGAGAGAAACAAGTTGGTTTTCCAGATCTTTTGGGACTGGATAGCTTTTACATTGTGTTACATGGCTAAGAATGGTTGAATTACAATTCTGCATTTCTAACTTCACTGGAGAGACATCCTGGTTGCATTTATCCGGGATATGAACTGAATCGAAAACAAATGTTCAAAAACTTGTGGCCATTTAATTTCTTTTCCAACTGCTTCCCAAATTCCTTTTTGTTAAATACAAAAATGTGTTATTCATTCCCTGAATCTGTCGCCAGAGTAGTTTTAAAAAAAGCATATTCCTCTGTACCATTCTGCTTGAACATATAATCCAAATCCCACTGTGTTGGCAGTGAATTCCCCTCTGCAAGAGTTTTGATGACAACAAACTTGTGATGGGTTAAACTGCTGACTGAGGCACTGACCTTTTTCCTCTGGAGGTAGAGAAATTCTTCATTAGGCTTGCACCTGAATTTTAGACAGCTAGAATTAGGGGAAATTAAATTGTCCTTAAGAGGTTCATCTTCATGTATTATTAAACAACAGGTTCTCCCAGACTGGTTGTTTTATCACACTCAATCTTTTATTTTCTTTGGAATGAAAATTTGTGAGCTTTAGAGTTATGTAAGGTTTTCTTTCAGAGGAGTCAGCTGGCTTGAGGTCTCTGACCACTGTGCAGGGAACATGGGACATTACCTCCAGAGACATGAGGGAATTAATGTCATGTCTAAGCTGGTTTGTTTCCCTGGATACCATTATTTAACAATGATTCCTCCTTTAGTCTAATGAAATTGGAAAGTTTGGTATTTAGTATAAATGGCAGTTAAGCAAGGTACAGAATGACTGTATACTTCTTTTAATACTAAGTTTTTCATGTTCAATTTAACCCTGCTTTCCTTTATGCTCTAAGCACTGTCTTCAGGGCATTATTCCTACCACAAAATATTTTTCAAGCATCAAGATTAGAACAGTTTCTTTTCCTGGTAAGATTTAAAGAAACTTTCTAGTAATTCTATTCTGTGACTGTTTCTTTGGGAAAAGTTAAATGTATTACACAAAAGATGACTATTGAATTTGCAACAAATTCAGCATCCTTATGAAATTCTATGCTTGAGACCTTGACTTAATGAAACTGTTTAACAAAGCATATCAGTCAGCACCAGTGCTGCCTCTATTACGTTCGAACAGATATATTTCAATAAATTCACTACTCTTTCAAGTAAAATTTGCCTCTGATTAAGTCATGCCTGAAGCTGAATTTTCTTTTTAAAGTTTGAATAAAAACTGTGAAATCATTTGCAACTTACATCCCCAACATGAGATTTTTCTCTACATAAAAATTATTGCAGTATTATTTTACTCTTTATAAGTATAAAAATGGATAAAGCTTGAGATCTGAAACTTACTTTGTCTACTGAACTAATCCTTGATGAGGAGTGGTTTGGTGACTAGTTAAGAACTGACTTGAAAAAAAGTGACCATGGAATGTTTAAAATAATAGCAGATTTAGAGTAGGTTTTGAATGTACAAATTTCAGTTTTGACCACTGTTGGTATCTCCATTGGTGGTGACTGCATCCTGATCAACAAGCCTCCTGGTTTTTCTTGATCCATATTCCTAGCTGTAAATGATTATTAGCTGTAAATGATTTAGATTAGCCAAGGATCAGGCACAGAGCTCTGACTGAGTAAAAGATTACAAAATTCATCCTGGCTTATGAATCTCTTACAAACAATAGAGACCTTGAGCAGTTCAAATTTAGAACTGAGTGCTCAGTGCTTTTTGAGGAGGTGAATTTTATCTCCTGAGGGTTGAATTGTGGACTTCTGGGGCTAAAGACTCGTAAAATGTCTCTGAAACAGAGACAGAACGTTTGTCAGAGACTGAGATCACAGTTCACTGCCTAAAATGTAGAAACGAACTGGGTTCAATGATTCACTGCTAAAGGCACAGCTAAGACATCTACTTAAAGGGAAGTCAGGGCTTTTTTACTTAAGCATTGTTCATTTGGAATATAATTACTTCTGGAAATGTTGACATTTACACGTTGTGAGTAGGGTGTTGTCAAGTTTTGTTTTCCAAAATTAGATTCTGCAGAAGGAAAGGCTAAAAGAATGGTAGAAAAGTAGAAGAATAATAAATACATCTTGAACGTGTTAGGAAACAATGTGGAAAGGAACATTATTTTCTGTTACCTCAATGTGCCAAAAGCAAATGACAAAACCCCTTTTAAGTGAAGAAAAAACAAAGCCTGACATTGAGTATGAATGTTCTTCCACCTAGCTCTGAGAAGACCCTGACACCTCCACATTTCCTGGGATCTCTGTGAGGGTTTTCAGAGGTGCAGGTGCAGGTGCAAGTGGGAATAATCTTCATAAGAGCCAGAGGAAGGAAGAATCAGTAAAATGCATGAGCAAACATAGTCTTGAAAACTTATCATTTGGATATTTGGTCCACATTTATGATTTTCATGTTGTCTTTGACATTCCTGGTCAGATTGAATTCTAACCAGGCTGTAGCTTTCCTAACTTGATCCCTGGTTACTTGGACAATTTCTCTGTATCCCTCCCAGGCTACCTGTCCTTGTTTTCACCCTCTGTAAGGTTTTCCATGCTGAGTTCTTCAGTAAGAACTGAGCTCCATGCTGAGTTCTTAAATTAGCAGCTCACTCATCACTCAGTCTAACAACAGCATGCCTAGGGAGGTCTTCAGACCATAGGAGAAGTTCTCCCAGGGAGATTTGAGTTCAATACTGTGATATAAACCCCACAGTGTTTCATTCCAAGGTATCTCTGGTCTGATGTTATTCAGTTCGGTGTCATAAGCAGCTAAACATCTCAGAAAAGAAAGGACACAAGGAACTATAGAAATTGTAATGATAGTTAGATCTGTTCTATGCAGCTGGTTTCTGGAAGTTTAATGTTATTTCTCAGCTGCCAGCTTAAAAAGGTGTATTGAATTTCACAGGAATCAAACATCCTAAAAGGGGTAATTAACCCCTGGAATCAGAATGCTTGCACTTGGACTTCTCTTCAGGTTCTCTGCTGACTCCACCTGTCTCATAACCTTTTTAATTACTGCGTTTTATCAACAAGCCATAAGTGAACACTAAGGTTAAATATACAGGCCAAAGTGAAGAAGCTTTCAAACAAGTGCTCAGCTTGAACTGCTAGGTACAATGACAACAAAACCCCCAGTTTTTGTAGTTAAATCTGTGCTTAATTTCTTCCCTAAATTACAGCAGAAACATGCATATATGGTGATTAAAGACTGGAAAAATGGAGTTGCATGATAAGAATGCAAAAATATTTTGTTATTGCTTTGCAGTTCTGTACTACTTTATTTCTTTGAAGCATCACACTTACGAAGTGCTGCTTATGCAGGGAAGATGACATCAGTGACACTGCATTAGGCAGACATCACAACTGTGACTCTCCAGAAGTCACACTGTGTAAGTGACTGTATTTTCATCTTATGATTTCATGGGCAAAGAAAGGAGAAGAATCCAGGGAAATAGAGGAGAAGAATCCAGGGACAAATCTGTCTTGTTTTACATACAGCTCCAGCAATTCACTGAAGAAAAGTTATGAGGTAACATACCTGTGCTTTAATTATGTGGCAATTTATCAAGTTTATCAACTGAACAGTTCATCAAGTTTTGCTAACAGGTAGTGATCATTGAAAGAAAATCTTACCAGCTCCCTTTTAGCTGCAAAGACTATAGCAGTTTATCAGATGAGGGAGTGGTCACTTGCTCCTTCTCTTCTTACCTTGTAGAGGGTCTAGCAGCAATGTATTGAAGGAGGTCTGAGGGTCTGCACACACACTAGATGTGTTTTGACATGTGGGGCACAATGTAGAGGAGCCAGCTTGTCTGAGATCTTGCTTGCAGAGTGAAAACAGCATCCAAAATGGACAAGTCTCATTTTGTTCATGAGCTCACACCCAAACTGCAGATGAAAATTGCAACAACACCAGGATGATAAAGCCAAAATAAACTCATACAGTCTTCTAATGTGCTATCTGAAGCACACAAATCCCAGAATGATAATATTTTTTTTTGTTTTCTAAAGCCTGCAATTCAATTAGCTCAAAGATTTTAAAAAGAAATTTCTCCTTGAGCTAAAGACAGACATTTGTGATTTATACACCCCTTAGTAAGGATCCGAAGGCTATTGGATCTTATTGATGAAACAAGTTTTGCATCTTATTTCCTCATTGAATATTTCTCATCTCAGTTGACAGTTCATGTGCTGTTGTTCTACAAATGTAGAAAGTATTGGAAAAATAGAATGCACCAGTATGGTACAGCCTCTGATTTGCAATTGGTTTAACTTGTCTGAAATTCTCAGGAGAATGTTTGAAGTAGAACTCATCACAGTATTTCTGTTAGAGGTAGCAAAACTCTTGCCTCTGATTTGCAATTGGTTTAACTTGTCTGAAATTCTCAGGATAATGTTTGAAGTAGAACTTATCACAGTATTTCTGTTAGGGGTAGCAAAACTCTTACCAGAATTTGGTCTTGCTGCTTGGCATTTGTACATATGACAGTCCTTCAGTTGTCTTTGTCTCAGAAATCATAGAAATCACAGAATAGTTTGGGTTGGAAGGGACCTTTAGATCATCTTGTTTGATCTCTCTTGTGGTGGACACAGATGCCACCCACTAGATCAATTTTCTCAGGGCCCCATCCAACCTGGCCTTCAACCTTTCCAGGGATGACAGGACACCAGATGAGCAGGACTTCTTTCAAGATTGACTTAGATCTTAATTCTGGTAAAATAAATTTCTTAGTCTTTCTTATTACATTTCAGAAAGTGAAGAAGAAGTCAGTTTTTTCACCCTTTCTCTCACTCATGAATGCAGAAGAAGAAGCATTTCATAATAGAAAAGACTCGTGATCAATTCTTCACCGTAATCTCAGAAGTCAGATTGCTGAAAAAGCAGTATTGTATCAAGAAGGATGTTGCAGACATGCTTGGAAAAATCTCTCTCTTAAGAAACTGAGCAACTTTTCCAGTTGCACTGGGAGGTCAGAAGGCAGAAAGCAGTCACCAGGTACAATCATAAGTAGTTCACAGCAGCTCAGTGCTTCTCCCACTGTCAAGCAAAAATGATAGGTCATTAGACTCTCAGAGTAGAAAGATTCTGTTTTGGTGACAGCTGCTCTGGTGTGTAATGCACTGAGGATGCCATTAGGTGTAATTAAACAGAAAACCTAAAACATAAGGACAGAGACCTTTTTTCTTCTCAAGATGAAAACCCTCTGTGTACATACAAAATTATCACCCGTCACAGCCATCTTCTCTTTTGTCCCTCAGGAAAACAGACAGATGTCCAGCTGGCAGGGAGTATGAAGAGTGTTACAGTCTCAATTTGCTTCATGCTACCTCTTTCTAATCCCATTGGTGCATTTTTTCATCAATTTCTGCTTTGCATGTGTTTCCCTGTTTCCTAGGCTGCTGGGTTCTTTTGCCATGCTTTCTATGAGTTTGTTTCTGCCTTCTTCTTGAAAATGAGTCTGTCATGCCTGTCTGGCTGTTCTGTCTGTGTCATCCTCCTTTATCTCCTGTATATTCTCCCCATTCCCTGTTTTTTATACCTGGCTTCTGGACACTTGTTCCCTAATATTGGACCCAATTCCTTGATTAGCTTGTCTGATCACCAAACAGGTGGGATGCCTTAGATCCCTAGTGCTGACCAGAGCAGGGGACAGGCAATTTCTTTCAGGCATTCAGATCCTTTTTCCTGTCCCCTGAACATCCTGTTTTGCATGAGGTTCTAGTGCTACTGATCTCCTCCTGGTACCTCTCCAGCTGACAGCATTTTCTGGGACCTGACATTCCTGGTCCCGCTGACTGCAGTGCCTCCAGAGCTGCACTCCAGTAGGGGCCTTTTCTTCCTCCTTATGCCAAGCAGAGGCCTCTTGGCTTTTCTGTCCTCCAATGTGCATTGCAGACCTAGCAGTGCTATTTATAAAAAAGAGCCTAGAGAAACATTTGATCACACAGGGCAGTTCCCAGATGGGTAGGCAGGAAAGACTATCTCCAAGCCTCTCAACCTGTTGTTTCCTTTCTCCACCAAACCCCATTATTCCACAATATAACCACACCTAAATAATTTGCTGATATCATGTCTTATGTTTGAATAGAAAAATTAAGCTTTTTTTTTCCTCAAAAAATGGATTTTTTTCATCTTTTCTTTTTAGTAAGGGCTGACTCACATATTTTTCCATGATTCAAACCAAATGTAAAGTCTTTTCAGAGTCCTAGTCCAAACCTTTAAATTGAGATTATTTCCAAACATTTTTTTTTGGACTCATGTGAAACAAAAATCTGTTTTGAATTTTAGAAAAAGGAATATTCTAGCAACTGGGAATCTTAAAAAAAAAAAAGCCATACAAGCATGAGGTAGATTAGATCAGAGCTCTTCTGTTTTTCTTTCAGGGAACTGACATTTTTTCAGTAATTGTGCTTTGTTAAACCCAGCAAAGGCAGATCTCACAAACCTTTAGTAAATGCTCATGCATTTTTTGTAGATTCACCCAATAATTTAGGTTCGATCACTTGCAGCTCCCTGACACAGTTCACTTCTGTCTCTTGCCTACAAAGAGAACAGCTCTGAACATAGTTCTTCTCTTTATTTCAGAGAGGTCCTCATCAATTTTGACTTTAAACACTTTGAAATCAAAGGATGGGGAGAACACACTCTTGTCAGTATCAATCATTCCATTACAAATTCTTCACAGCTTAAAGATACCTTGCTTAGAAATAGGAGCTTTATGTGCCATATGATTTAAAGCTCTTTGTGACACAGCCACAAAGAGCCAAAATGTGCATACATTCTCCTGATCATTGAAGTCTTAATACTTCCCTGAATGTATCCAAAAAGACCATTCTTTTCTTTTTGGACAAAGGGAATCAGGCTTGTGGCAATATCAGTTAGATTAGTCAACCTGCATTATGGAACATTTAATTAAAGTCTAACTTGCATATTAGTGATTATGTAAATAAAAATCTATCATAAGCAAATAATTTTGTCATTTGAAAAGTTTTTGTCTTCATGTCTGTGAGGTCAATGGATTCCCACAGCACTACTATTTTCAAAGCTATATCTAATAAAGACATAAAAGTCCCCCTAGTTACAATTATGGATGGGCTGCATTTTACTCATCTCCACTCTTTAACTCTTTACACCTAGTCAATGCAGTTTCCCTCTATACTCAATAAAAGTGAGTAGCTCATCCAAAGTCAATACTTATCCTAGGATGGGATGAATCACCTTCAACATATTTACACTGACTACAGACAGAGTCAAAATGGACTAATTTAGATCACTTGCTGACATAAGTTATGAGAGATTCTACCCCTGCTCCCCATGTTATCCCAGTTAACCAGTGTGTGTCTGGCTTTGCCCATTATTTTGATCCAGTTTTGAGCCCAAGGGTGCTATCAGAACTTAAAAATAACAGCAAGCCACAACAAATGAATTACAAAAACCTTTGGAAAAACATCTGGAGTTTTGCAGTTCAACTTCCCCTACTGGGGATGCTGAAGTCTGTCAGGTACTTTAGATACTGAAACTTTAGATAGTCCTTCATGCCCTCTCTCACTCCTCCAACAAACTTATGCAAGGAAACTCAATAAACTTGCATATGTTCACATCTTAAACAATTTAGAGCAGTTTTGAAAGTAAGAACTAAAAGTTTGAATATGCCTGGCTCCTTCTCTCCCATAAACCATTGAAGACAAGCTTAGAACTGTGTCTAAACTAATATCCAAGTAAAGTGGATGCAAAGATTTGAGAAGAGTCTTGGCCTCACACCAGCTGGACCATGATGCTGGCACTGCTGGCATCAGAGTGCCAGAACATTCCCTCAGTAGCTGGGATAAGCAAGATCTATCCTGTGCTCTTCTCCAGCATTCCATTCCCAGCTGAGTAGCTTATTTGACTAGGAAGTAAGCAATCTCTCAAGGTACAATGTTGCTTAAAGTCTTCATGAAGAGGCAACATTTTTTCTGTCATTTATTATGGGTCAACTGAACAGCAGCAGTATATGTATTTTTGCGATGTTTTTCATGTGTAGATGACACAGCCTTTTCTTATACAGGACTGCAGGGTCTAAGCCTAGATATCCTGTCCTGAGGAGGGTATGTATAACTGAGTAACTAAAATTATTGCAAGTTGTTCCCCAAAAAACTCAAGCAGATAATTGTATAATATTTGCAAATAGTCAGGTTTCTTCACCAAAGTGGAGGTAGACATGAGTTAGTTTTTCTTTGTGTATTGCTTTGTTTATACAGCTTGTACCATTTTTTTCTTTATTTCCCCATAAAAACATTAACATTAAACAAAAAAATGTTGGTTGCTTTATTAACATAAAACTCACTTCCACAGAACCATCTTAAAACTGCCCAGAATACTGCTTCACAATTCATGAACATTGAACCCATACTATAAGCAGGGTAAAAAATAGTGAAACAGCAAATTTTTTAAAGTATATTGGAAACATACAGGTATTGGTTGTAATTCAAGCTTTCTTGCTGATAATATAGTTCCAAAACTACTGCCCCTGTGGGAGGCATTACTATTCAAATAACACTGTGCAGTGTTATTCATTTTGAACCGCAGTTGTACCAGGAATTATTTCAAACTCAATTCTGTTTGTGCTGCAAACCTGGCACTTTTGTTAGGTACGTGAATAAAAACATCTGTACGTATATTCAAGAAATTGAATGATTTTCAAAAGAATCAGCCTCACTAGCTGAGAGTCAGCTCTCTGACCAACATAAGCTGGAGGCAGAGAACATAGAATGCTCTCAAAGAAATAATTTAATGACCTTTCTGTCCAGACACTGTCTCTGTGTTGACCTGAAATTCTAGCAAGAGAACTGCTCCTTAAGATAATGCCTTAAATTAGTGACAAAAGGCATCTCATATTTTCCTAAATGAGGGAAAGGAAGTACTAAACATATTCAAACACTTTTGAATGAAAACACTTCCAAAAATTCCTATAAAACAATACAGTTCTTTCTTCTCTGCTAGATTTTGCAAACTTATGAAAATCATGGATTTCCAAAGAAGATGCTGTGAGCTGATGTCCCAGTTCTCCTGTAGTCAATACAAATTCTGGTAATCACCAAGTCATTGCTAGCACATATGGACAACTGTAGCATGGGAGTTCTAGTTGGTCTTCAAGATACTAAAGCATTACAGGGGAAGCAGGAGAGGAAGAATTAAGCCAAGGATGGAGAAAATCTTTGTTACCTGGGAGCTGTCTTGATGTCAGATCTGAAGAAATGTACCTTCCCAGAGTGGCTATAAAGCTTCAGAAAGTACATGAGCAGTGGTTTGGATTGCAGAAAGCTTCCTCTTATGTTTTTTTGCAAGCAATACACATTTGGCTCCCTGTGAGTTTGCCATACTGTAATAAACTTGCCTGAATATTTTTCGGAAATAAATACTCAGTAAAATGGTCTGTGGAAAATAGCATATGTTCCTCCTTAAAATGAAAAAAGCAAATGGATTTGGATAAATATTTCCACCTGCACAATGACAGCCATGCTGCATCTTCAGCATCAGTTAGTAAGTATCAGGCAATCCTTTTCCCCATGCCAAAACAGGGCTGTAATGTTATTCTTCATCACAGTTCAAGAGTCTTAGGAAGGCCTGCTTTTATTTTGGTACAAAATCCCATTGGAGAAATTCACATCATGTGAATAAAATACCCAACAACTTTAACCAGAGTCAGGGTGAACATTGCCTCATGCTACCGCTCAGGATGTACTCAGGCAACACAGTGTGAAATCAGAACATATGAATCCAAGTCTAGTTGTATTTGTATTGTCCAGGGGCTAATTTAGATTTTCTTCTTAGTATTTTCTTTTTGACTAACAGTCCTGCAAGCTGCAGGAAGTGGTTCAAAGCAACAGCAGGATGGTCATCTTCGGGTGCATTTTAATGGTTCATGCTGAAATTCCGCTGTCAGTGTATTTTTAGCTGCAGATTTATATGTTAAAATAGCTTTTCATTGCAGAGTTACAAAACTAATGCTCAAAAGTAATAAGTAGTGACCCAGCTATTATTGAAAAAAGCTCTTTTTGAGGAGTGGGACATGGAATAACACATCAGAGAGCCCAGCTGTGACCCAGAGTCCCCAAGAAACACTAGCAGCCATCACACTTCCTTCTGTGGCCTGTCCCCTTCATCTATGGCACAATTAGGACCCAAAGGGTGGAGGCTGGAACATCAGAATTCAAGAAATCAAAGCGATCAGCATTAAAAAAAACCAAACAACCGAACTGATGAGAAGTGGCATGTGTTTTTTCCCAGGTAGCAAAAAAGTCAAACATTGCCAAACTGAAATCTGCTGTGTCCCTCCCAACTCCTTTCTGTCCTCCAGCCTTCTTCCTGGTGGGGTGGTGAGAGGAGCAGAAAATACCTTGACTCTGTGTGAGCACTGGTCTGCAATAACAAAATCATTCCTGAATTATCAACACTGTTTTCAGTACATATCTAAACCCTGTATTAGTTACTATGAAGAAAACTAACTCTATCCCAGTTAAGACTAGCACTCTGGCAGGTTTTCCCAGTGTCTTCAGATCTCCTGGCCCCCAGCCTTGTGCTTCTTTTTTTGCCATGTTATAATCGACCTTGCTATTCCATATGCAGAAATTGTGGCAAGACAAAAGATTTTTAATCCTTTTTCTAGCCATTTATGTTGGAAACTGGGCTACATCTGCCTTTATGGGCAGCAACTTTGCATGCTTTTGTACATCCTCCAAACAGTCTTATTATACATAACCTTGCATCATTTGTCAGTCTGTGTCACCAGGTGAACTTTGAATAGCTTTGGCATGTTAGAATTCTACAGCAAGAATGAGAACCGGCTGAGTATTATGAAGGCAAAAATAAGAGAAGTGAAAGGACTTCTTCAAAAAGACTGCTTGCTCCTTTTGGGGGATCTTAACTGCCATATCCACAGTTCTGTTGTTGAGCAGATAAAGAAGAGAGGACACTTGGATTTCTACTTTTAACCTGCCCTTCAAAAGAGAGGACCAGAAAGGTTTTCTCCTATTGTATTGGAATGCCTTGGGATATCAGTCTTGCCAAGCACTTCTTATCAACCCAGCTTATAATGCATCACCTCATTCATTAGGGCCAATGAATAAAAAAAAATGAATAAATGCATTCTCTCTGAAAGTCTAAGCCTGTGAAGCCAGAGGTCCTACTGATACCTCAGTGCCTGAAGATAAATGCTTTGGTTTAAAATGTCTGATTATTGAGGTAAGTGACTTCTCTCTGGAAGCAGTGTTAGTAATATCTGTACAAAAGATTAGGAGTGCTGTACTGTCATCTTTGAAGTGGAAAACAAAAGTGTCACAGGTGATTTTCATGCTTCTGGCTCAGTGAAGAGTGGATGGATCTGTAAGAGACAATTGAACTGTTAGAAAAACAGTCAGGTAGCAAACAACTCTCTGGATTCACTTGCCACTTGTTTAGCCAAGACTCAGAGAGGGACATCCGGAAACCATTTGTCCATTCCTTTGATTCAGTGAAGATTTGGTATCTTATGTCACTCTAGATATAATTTCCATCCTCTGTTTTGAAAGACTTTCAATGTTAGGAACACCACTAACTGCATGAATGTTTGTTTTTACACATGGTGTTTCCCATTAGGATGAATTTGCAAATGCCTAATCTGAGGGGTTTTTTTCAATTTAAAACAATACTTACTTGTTAGGTGTAAGAATTTATGTGAAGAGACTTTTATTCTTAGTAAGAGCTTATAATCAGCTCATCTTTGCTCTGGTATCTGGATCGCTTAATCCTCGTTTTCCCTTTCTGTGATTTCCTTGTGCTCCCATAGTATTTTCAGCTTCTTACTAAAGCTAGTATTTTATCTCCAGTAGCAGCTAGTGTTGCTTCACATTTCCTCAGACATCTTTTCTAAGATCTCTATGTGTTATTGAAAGTAGCTGTGACTAATGCCTTATCTCCTCACCTGATCCTCTCTGACCCTTCATTCCTAGAAGTCTTTTAACCCACTAAGTTGCTCACTTTTTGTATCACTTTTACTTGCAGAAACTCTTCTTCTACAGATGAGAAAGGCTTTCTGTGTCCAAACTCAGAGAATAGGCTTTGGTGGGACTAGAGTTCATATGTATGCTTTGTACTGATGATTAATTTACTGAAGATTATAAGAAAGAAAGTATAATATCATCTAATTGTGACTGTACACTCCATATAATCAATTAATATTCAGATACAGAGTCAGCCATAGGAGGTTTGAAGACAGTTTTTTCTTCCCTCATATTTTGGTATAGCTAAGGTCCTGTACATAAACCGAAACAACTTGTTCAGCTACTGCATATGAGTTAAACTGACTTGAGAAAACAGCATCTGTTCCTTGTCATACATCTTAGGCAGAACTTTCTTGGAAAAGAACATGACATAGACCCCTTTTGCTCTTGTGATACTAGACACAGCAAACTCTGTGCAGTGGTGTTCCCTATAGCAGTCTTTGACAAGTCTCTGCTGCTTCTATATCACTTGAGTCAGTTTGCTGGTGCAATCAGGCCTCAAACCTGGGTGCCAATCACTGCCAAGCAGAAAAAGTGGGTTAAATTGGGATGTTTAATCCCCCACAATGAATAATTCACCCTAGACTAGTCTTCTAACCTCTCTCCAGCAGTGCTCATTCATGCACACACTATGTGTATTATTTACACCTCTCACTAGGGCTGTATGAGAATCAGATCATGCTTACAAATTACGTAGCATATTACAATAAGTGGCACTTGGTACAGGCTCAAGAATTGACAATCAATGTCATTTAGCTTGAGGCTTACACAAAACACTTCACCCGTCCATATATAAAGTGCTGAGAATGTGATTTCTGCAATTGCTATTATTACTATTACTACATTAGCACTTTGTGAAACTGAGATCTGGACCCCATAAACCTAAATGTTTTCTATGAAAGGTGAGTCTGGCAAATTACTTCAATTGAAAAGACACGTGAAAATAAGAGAGGCTGGAGAATGGATTTTTGTAACCTGACCAGGGTCACAGTGGCAAGAGATAAAAACAACTTTCCCTGATCCCTTCTATTTTTTCAATCTGGGAGTTTATGGCATTTATGTCATGCTTTGCAGGGACATTGTGCTGTATTCCACTGCCTGTTGTGGAAGCCTCACTTGAGCTTTGCAACACTCAAGTAACATGCCTAGCAGGATACTTTGGGGAGCCTGAAGAGTGAATGTGGGCTCCTTCCATACCAAGGGATAAAGTGATGGGCCTTATTGAGTAGAGAACAGATTCAGTTCCCTGATGCCAGCATCTGGTGTAATTTTGCTACCATAGGGAATCCTTCCTTGTCTCCTACTGCTAATCCAGAAAGGAAGAGGTCGTGGGTCATCTCAAACAATCCTGTGTAGATGTCTCAGGTAACCTAGGGCAACTAAAAGGACACTGGACATCACCTCATGGCAACTGGATTAAATCTTTATTAACAACTGACAGCACTGAGTATATGGACACCTTGTCCACATGCAAATATTTATGTAAATCCAAATCCTGTAATCCAGCTGAGGTCCAGGCCCCTCTCCACTGGCTAGATAGGGAAGTTTGTGTTGTTCTGGTATGCTAGACACCCATGATTTGGTTGGACATTGAACACAAATTAGTTTTCTATGGCAGTGAGTACACATCTTGTTTTGTCTCAGAAGTGGTTCTCTTCCAAGGCATCAGTTTTAAATAATGGGTGGGAGGAAGGAAATAGGAAAAGCAGATCTAAATATTAAATATATCTTTAATAGCTGACTTTCACAAGTCCTTTATCCCAGATTGTTTCCTCCATTAGCACCTGCAAGAGCTGATTAAATGAGACAGACGTGCCAGATTCATCAACACTGACAATTTTTTTTCAGCTTGTATGTACCTACCAAAAAGAGATTGTTGCAATTTGTTATTAAAATGTTCCTAACTGCATCTCCTAGGAGCAAAAATAACTTTGCTTTTTGTGCCCAGTAGTTTTTCTTGCCCTTGATAGCATGATCGACAAATTAACAGTGATCTCATAATTTATTCCTGCAATGTTCATTTTATTTATAATCCAAAAGCAATTAAATTCTCTTTTATGCCACATTGTCCTGGTGACAGATGTGTGGTTACCACTCAGACATTTGATGGCTGACATAAATCATCCTGTGATCAAAGTGTCTGTTGACTTGAGAGTCTGAATTTGCAGCAGATGCCTCCGCACACAGAGTGACAAGAAAATTCTTCATGGGAGTCTCATTTCAGTTAACCACCTTGCTTTACTCTGACTTTGCAATCTGACAGCCCAGTTATTTTATGACAGCCAGGAGTCTTCAAATGTATATTTACAAAGCTACCGAATATGTCACTTTGTCACTTATACCAAATAATACCTTTGATAGAAAAGAAATACATTAAAATTTATAGGGGCACAGTGCTAAAGGAGAAGGAATAGGTAGTGAGTTTAACAATTTGACAAATTTATCCCCAAATGTTGGAAGATCTGCAGGATTTTTCTCTTTTTTTTACAATTTTGCTAAGAGCAATATCCACATGTAATAACTTCCTTTTCACCCTGCCCCCTCACCACAGTATCTATAAATTAGATTGCAATGGGAGACAGGAGTCTTTGCAATTAAAATAGAACTAAATGCTGAGCCTGAATTATACAGCTTGATTTTCTGTTCTGTTAAACCATAAGAAAGCCTTTGGCACAGTTTTAGCCATCCCAACTCGTTTGTGCAGGAGTTAGTGCAGTCAAAAAAACATTCCCTGAAGTTGTTTTTGCAGTGACTACCTCTTTTTGAAGGGAAGGGGATTTTTAGTATTGTGTTTATCACCAGAAAGTGTCAGCCAGTCTCACTGTTGGGCAGAGAATGATCTCAGGCACAGCTTAGTTTATTAGAGTAAAAAAATAATATAGGGCTATATAAAATAATACTCTAGATGAGATAGGGCTGGCAGATGAGCTTTTGTCAATTGTCCAAGTAAGTTGGATGTTACCAATGACCACTTGCCAGGAATCCTTCTTACTTGACAATATGGACAAGTCCATGATTCCTCCAGTCTACAGAGTCCTTCAGGACTATCTCAGCAGCTCATGTGCCCTCAAATAACCCTATGTGCCTTCATGATATGTCTCAGGGAATATCTAACATCCACACTTTTTTATTTTCTACTGAGACTGGCTGTGACACAGGCTCATTTTGTCTTAGATACTTTGGACAGAAGAAGAGGAAAATAATAACTATGTCACAGAGACACTGCAGGGAGTCAGAAGAAATTCAGGTGCAAGTGCAATGAAATGTAGATGGATGTTGATTGATGCCATTTGGCTTCAGAGTCAAACAGTGAGCTGAGTCCCTTTTTTATTCAGTAGTACATGCAAAGCTGAAGAGAGAAGATTCCTGTTTCAGTGAGCCTATGACCCCCCATACAGGCTGAGTTGGCAATGGAATAGAAAGCAAGGAAAAGACAAAATTGGCATGAAAATTTCCTATTAGTGGTACAAGAGATGATAGAGACAGAGATTGGAATTCCCCAAACCTATTTTTCTAATAAATATATAACAGCTAATTGGCTGTTTGATTTCTGATCTACCCGTATGGGATGCACCTTCTGGGTTGTAGCTGGAGAGATGCTGTGTGTGACTAAAAGGCAGCACCACTCATAGCAGCAGTCTGAAATTCAACTTAGTATTGATCTCAACAGAGGTTTGGTGTTTGAAGGATCTGACTAGTTTCTGTTCTGAGAGATGTATTTTCTAGTTATGTTTTAGTTAATGTGCTCCCTTCAGGCCACGAAGGAAATTGCTTCAGCTTGCTCTGCAGTATGGTGTCTCTAGATGTCTCACATTGAGGCAGGGAATTAAGTGCTGTATGTTCCTTTCTTCTCTCCTAGATAAGTGAATAGTGTGTGTTTCTTTGGTTCTCTGCCCTCTTTACTTACAAAGTGCCATTAAAGGAGGGGATGACAATTTGTTGTTAGCTTGGTTTTGTAGTAAAAAACCCAGTGTGGATGGAACGGGAGTGATTTAAGGGCTTCCATAAATGCAATACCATTGCCTACATGGGGCATATGCTTGTTCCAGGACCTAACCTCACAGGATGGCCTAGTTCTTGTAATACTTTCAGTTAACTCTGCAGAAAGAAAGAAATCTGGGCATGCTACTGTGCCCATGAGGAAGTCAATGACATCAGAGCTTTATTTTGTGCTATTTCTGGAAGGGCATTAGATTGCAATTGGGCTTCTGAATTCTCAGATGGATCAAGATCAAGAACTTATTAAAACTGAGGAATGATAATATCATCTTTTCTGTAGTACTTATATATGTATAAAGCATGTCACCATTCATTGTAAGATTTATCCTTTCAATTTCTAGTTCCATTGTGACTGTGTCATGCTGTAGAATAGGAACATCACTCCTCTTATCCTTTTTATGGGTAATTAATTCATAATGGTAAAGAAGGATTTACACAAAATGGAAAAGTCTAGCTGTAAAGAAAGAATCATTCTGTCCAGTGGACCGGATTTAAATATTTTTTCTTGTACCTGTGGGAGTAGACCATAGAAGTGTAAACCTTTTAACCAGAGATTTTCAACATAGCCATTAGATAGTCATCAGCTCTCAAGGGCTTTTGGTTTGCCAGTTGAGATTTTTTCTTCATTCTTTATAAAAAACAGATCACCACAAAAAGAACATATTTTTCTTTTTAAAAACTGTTTAACAAGTGGTAGAGGAAGCAGTAAAGAAAGTACTATGCATGTAGAATAATTTCACATTACTGAAATAGAATAATTTCTGGGTCTAGGGGCAGAGTGAAATGTTTAGACACACTATGCAGCATTTTTCTAGTATATGAATGTATGTCACTGCAATGCTGGCTCCATTAACACTTCCTACTTACTATAACCTTGATGAAAGTGTGTTTAAATCATGAAAATGGTTTTCTTTTAAAATGAGAAGAAGCAGCATTGAAATCAACATCTTTCCATTAATTATAGTAGTCTTATTTAGTACTCGAAGAATAGAGTAGAAATGTTTGTAGGCAGGACTCTATTAAAAAAATCTAAAAAACTTAGATTAGCTATTAGGAAGAAATTATTCATGGTGAGGGTGGTGATACACTGGCACAGGTTACCCAGAGAAGTTATAGATTCCACATTTCTGAAGTGTTCAAGGTCAGGTTGAATAGGCCCTGAGCAACCTATTCTAATGGAAGGTGTCCCTGCCCACATCAGGGGGGATTGGAAGGGGATGATCTTTAAGGTCACTTCCAACCCAAACCATTCTGTGATTCTTTGAAAGTACAACTCTACTATGATCTCAAGCCATAAGGGAGAGGTGTGGAGATGGACACTTTGTGTCAAAATGTGATGCTGGGGCATTGCTCCATATTGGGCATGAGGGTGACATGTGTTGGGCACACCACTTCCATAACTGACTTCCTACTGATGCTTTTCTGTGCCCAGAGTCAATGCAATTTCACTGGCATTTAGGCACTGTACCTACGTATTGAGCTATAACAAAGGAGAACCAACTGGAGAGAAAAAATAGAAATCGCTCCTCAACAAACAAAGTATTGAAGATTCCCTATGGAGAAATAGATTGGAAGGAGCACGCACTGAAGGCTGACATAAAATCACGCCATCTCTAGCTTGGGAGTCTGATACGTTTATCTTACTGTAATAATACAAGAACTGGCCCAGTTCTTGTGCTTAACCTTAGGCAATGTTGATGACCAGAAGTCAGTACATGGTAGCCTTTCACTTGCTCTGAATCATCTCTGAAGCTCTCTGCTGTGTCTTTTCTTCTCCACTATCTCGCCTGAGCAGTCACTGGCTGTTCCCCTGCCCTTGCAGTTATTGTCCAGCCTCAGCTCAATGCCTAGAAAAAACCCTGCTTTGGCACCTCAGTGCTTCTCTCCTCTCTATGACTCCCACATAAGACACAGGAGCTCAGCACATCCTTTGATCTACCCAGGTGTGTCTTTCAGGAGGAACTGTAAAGTGGGGAACACACAGGGCTGCCCTATGGAAAAGGGTAGGTATATACCTAATAGCAGCTGGTGCTCCACAGGAACCATGCTAATTTGCTTTCCTCAATGTCCTGGCTTCTTTGATGAATGTGACCTGATTTGAAATTATGCTGTCTTGCACTTCGGCAAAGTTGAGGGGCTTGATTTTAGGAGTCACATACTGCTATAGGAATTGACTATGTGATTTTATACCTTCTTATCTCGGGTTGGGTAAAATTCTATCCATTAGAATTTATTTTCCATAAATCATGTTATATTCTATGAAGAAAATTTTGTTGCAAAATAAAGCAGGAGCATCTCACCTCTGCTAGGTCCAAGGTCTCTCACTGAACCTATTCTTCTGTCTACATGGTAATCATCAGTATCTCATGAGAGACAGCTACACTTTTTATATTGAGGAAATATAGTGGATTGTGGGATCTCTCTGTATTACTTTAGCTGGAGAAAATGAATTCATATAAAGCTGTTGGAGTGGATGGTTCAGAGATAGATAAATACTGCTTCTGTATTGCTATATCAGTCTGCTAATATATTGTTTAATTCATCTTTGTCCTGAACTGATTAATCTAGAGACAGGGCAGTGAAAATTAACTTCCCGTTATACTGCATTTGAACTCATTTACAGCTTTCAGATTTGTTTAGTGACCTTAGACCAAGGACTTCATAAACTTTTGAAAGGAGCAAATAAGCAGTCACAGCTGAGCATTTGAAATGCCTGAATCAAAAGTAATGTGGGGTAGCATTTAGAATAGGGGATTACAAATAATTTACCACTCATTTCCTATGAACCAGACTGTGATTGTCCTGTTCTTCCCTATCTTCATTAATATAGAGTGCTAATGATGGCTGCGTAGTTAGAAATAGTGAATAAATACACTTTGTCTAAAATTGTGTCATCTTTCAGTGATTTAGAAACTGCTGTTATTCTAGTAGTCTCAAAATGTTTAGTGTTCAGCTTTGCTTCAGATGAGTACTTGAGAAATGGGAACTGTATTAAACAGCTGCAAGATGCTAGTATTTGCAAAATTAAAATTCTCTGGTTTTGTTAGGTACTTCAGAATACGTCCTTGTTGTGCTTGTACTGTCCACAAAATGCATAGATTTACCTACAGGGAAGGTGGTCTCCACAGAAGCTAGTCCAGCCTCTCAGAGACTGATGGTAGCTTTCAGGTAAGATATTCAAACATTACAGTAATAGTGCATGGAAATCCATGGAAAGGTCTTTCTTGGCTTGACCATACTCTGAATCAGGCCCTTACTTCTGATAGGACAGAAAAGAGGGAAAACAGAGGAATTCAGTTTAACTGAAAAGTAAAAGACCCTGTGCAATCTGTAGAAAAGTATTTGGGTAACGTGTTCCTTAGCAATTATTTTCTAATTTAATTAGCTGTAAACAAATAAACATTTTTTTTCTCTCTCATTAAGTGCATGTACATACTTAGTAAAATTCGCCTTACTTGAGTATAGCTGGAAATGTATAACTGCATAATTCAGTCATGGATTCCAGACTTCTTCTGAATGAAAAAAATAAAATTGTGTTCTGAGTCAGAGAACATGGGATATTTCTTTTGACAAATGTTGCTTCCTACATATTTTATAGTTATAATAGTGGTGGACCAAGACTTTACTTTTCCAGGAAGTGGAAGACAGTGTCATAGTATGGCTGTTCATGGAAGCAATGGCACACAAGCTTCAGAGCTGTGCATCACACAAGGACGAGAACTGGTCAGAGTCCAGCAGAGCTGCTTTTGTGAGGCAGGGCTCAGGACAGGCACTCTGAAATTGAAGCAGAGAGCCGTAAATGAGGTCTGAAATGGAGATTCCTCTCCACTGTCCTCCACAGAGGAGAACCCAGCTAAGTTCTTGTATATTTTGGTTGTGTACAGGTACTTTGTTTATACTTTTAGTCAACTCTGAAGAAGCCTCTGATGCCTGTACACTAAATGGTCAACAGTTGGTAAGTCAAACAGAAGATCAGTTGCTTAGGATCAGGCTTCTAGATATGGTCAATTGTATGCATGCTCACCTGTATAGTATGTATTTTGCCTATATATATTATATGCTATATACTTCATGTATATCTATATATAATTATGCATATTTCACTGATATCCCAGCTCTTACATGTGACACTTCCACGTGTCAATAAGCAGAAACAGAAATGTGAAAGGGAATGTCTGCTATTCTGTCTGACTCAGCACTGAGGCGCATTAAGAATGTTCTCCTGGACAGCTACAATAGTTCATTTGTAAATATATGTAGGAATATACAAGCTGGTCAGACCAAAACTGCATCTGACTCAGAATTCTGTCACTGAATTGGCTACTGGGACATGTTTGGACAAGTGATGTGACTTACAGAAAGTGCCATGTACGTGCAAGACATGCATCAATTACACTGCTTTTGCTGTTTGCTGTCTGCTCCTCTTCGTTAGTGGTGAGATACTACAGCCTTGACTGCCACCAGCTGCAGGACACCAGGTTACTTTCGACAATGTAGTCAACACTAAAGAGTCTAATCCTTTTAAACTGTGCTAGTTCCACTTCCAAACCAAACCTGCTCATTTAGAATCATAGAATGATTGGGGTTGGAAGGGACCTTTAAAGGCCATTTAGTCCAATCCCCCTGCCATGGGCACGGGCATCTTCAACCAGACCAGGCTGCACAGAGCCCTATTCAGCCTGACTATATCTTCCAGCATGTCTTAAGATGTTCCCCAAATATTAAAGAGAGATCCCCAGAAACTTCTGACCTCGGTGTCTGTCATTTCCTGACAATGTAACTGGTGTCTGGGGAATACAGGGTTCAAATCCTGGCTTGTAACCTGCTATGATGACATTTGTCATTTGTATGTGGGAAGAGGAGCCCACACTTAATACAACGTCAGAAATAGACTCTCAAAATCAGCATAGAATACTTAGAAGTCAAAATAAGCAGTCTGGCAAATAAGCAGTGTTCTAGGTCAGGCACTTTGGTGGTGAATGCTGAATAAACAGGAACTTACAAACTGATTTTGCAGGTAGGTAAGCAAACACAGAGGGTAACACGGTTTTGCAGTATTTAAATTTAAATGTTATCCTGGTGTAAGTCTTAAGACTTTCCAGGCAGAAAAAGCCCCATCTAACTATTGTGTGACATTTGTTCTTTTATCTGAGATACCACTTTTAATAAGAATCATAGAAGTTTTTCAAATAGTTCTGGACAAGGAAACTTACACAATACCAAAATCAAGAGATAGCAAGGAGATTGAAAGGTATTTTAAGAAAGCTATAGTATATTAAAGTTCTGCAACTTTGCTAGAAACATAATTCATAGTACCACCAAAGGGAAAGAATAGTATTAACTTGTCCATTTTATATAAATCCCTAAGTTTGGAACAAACCTCACATCTCTTTTATCAAGTTAAATTTATATTGTTAGATGAAATAAAAATTTTATGTTCTGTAAGGAAGTAGAAAAGGTCCTTAGTGAATGATCTTAAATTATCTCCTATTTGAATGAGTTAATTTTACTGAGAGAGTTCTATCAAACCTTTAATTAGGCTTAAATTGTACATCTAAAAAGTTGGCAATTTGACAGTGACCTCCTTATAACACATTGATCCAAGTCAATGGAAAAGGGAATAAAATGTTAAAAATAAAAAGCTTTTTCATTTTAGTCATGGGATTTTTAGGTTTAGTGTGAAAGGTTGGGGCAAGCAACAACTATTAAAAAGAGGATGCTTTCATTTTTCCCCCTCTCAAAGAAGGTTCTAATGATAGAGGTTCAATTAGTTAATCTTTGTAGATAACTTCAAAAAATGTAAAGTGCTCTTTTGGACTTGGTCTGATACTCAACAAATTTGACAATGGACTTTTCATTGACTTCTATGTGAGATGAACTGCACAGCTAAACTCAAGCTTCCTTGACTGCTGAGGAAGAGATTTTGATAAGCTCAAAGCTGGGAAGTAGATTTTCAAACACACTGATGTCTTAATTTCTCATTTGGTTCATGATGAACCCTCATTCTTTCAGAAACATGACTTTTCAGTTTAAAGTCTCCCATTCCAGTCAAAATTGCCTTTCTTAGTTCTTAATGTATATCTTTGGAGGACTTGGACTCTGTGATCCTTATGGGTCCCTTCCAGCTCAGGACATTCCATGAATCTATTATGATATCTGTATGCACCTGTGTTAAAGCATCCCTTCCCAAAAGCTCTGAAGCAGTCTTCATTTGCAAGTCCATTTTCAGTGTGATTGAACACGCTGTGCCTCCTTCTGGTGTCGTAACCAGTGGTTTTATAGTTTCTTTTAAAATGTGATGAAAATACAGACATCCTGATTTCTGCAGAACCCCATAAAAGTTGAGGAAAGCTGCCATTTGAGATCTGCTGGACAAGACAATTTGTAGCCAACTTGGGTGTATTTTTCCCCCCACTACCATACAAATATGTTATGTTTGAGGTAAATATCCAATATAGTCTGATCAATACAGTTCCATTTACTAATCACACATCGAATCTCATCATGGGCAACATGCATGCTTATTTGAAAAGTTATTTTGTTTGTTTTTTTTTTTTCCTGTAAAACCTTGTAGACATTACTTAGATTTCTGTTAATAAATTCTTTATGAAGCTCAATTCCATTTTTCCTTCCCCTCCCTTCAAATTCCCACAGAATGTTTACAAGTCACACTTTCCATCTCATCCCAGTCATCTTGATTGCTCTATTTCAATGTTGCAGAAGATACTCAAAATTCCAAGGTGTGTTCAGTTTGGGAGTTTTTTTTGTAAAATATATTACAATAGTGTTCTAAAAAAGTATCCATAGAGTATGGTGACATTAATTTTGGTTTTGATCTGTAATTCAGGTTTGTCTACTCTATTGATGAGCCTAAAATAAAAATTTCTTAAATCAGAATTTTATATTTTCAGTTATTTTAAGAAACTACATAGACTAGTTGTTAACATAGCTTGCTTGTTAATCTGTAATGACATAATCACAAATCCTTGAGAAAGCAGTGGGGAATTACTAACACTTAAATTGGCATTTCGGGTCCTGATGGCTTGGTAGTAATAACTTGCTTTAGTCTTTTAGCAGTTGTTTGAAGTTTATTTTAAATTTTTTATAAATATTTATGCTAGTTAAAAGTTCCTGTTGAAAAGTTTGAATCTGTAAGACTGTTTGGAGTGCTCAGATGCTGGTCTTTATTTCCAGTGCCCAGAAGCATCATCCTACTGGAATGGGGTTGATATCCCATGACCAGACCTTTCCACTACCAGTGCACACTGGAAGAGACTGAAAGTATTTCAGTTTTCAGAGTGATTATTTGGACAGACTGAATGATACAGTGAGTGAAAGACCTTGGAAATCTGGAGCTCATATATCTCTTTCCATGTCCCCATCTTGCCTATGACCCTGTAATGGTAGAAACCAGCCACACGGCCATTGGTAGAATGGAAACAGTCTTTCTCCTCTCTCCTTCAGTGATGGTATTTCTTGCTTTTTCCTTTATTCTGATGCAGCCTCAGAGAAACTGGGCTACTGATGAGTTGACAGTAGCATTTTACAGTACGTGGTCAGGGGAATACAACGTATTTTTAAGGCTCGGAGTGAACTAAAGGGGCAACAGGGATAAACCTATCCACAGAAAATATTAAACAAGTAAAGTTTCTGTACAGGTGGTGTTCACCGTAGGTGTTAGTCACAGGCCCAGTTCCCAGATACCAGTACCAGCTAATAATGGTTTACCAGTACCAAGTTAATAACGTGTTATCTTAAAAGCCATAGCCTGCTGAGATAAGCAAGCATAACATGTAGTGTTTACATTTGCAGTCCTGAGTTTCCCATTAAAATGTTTGTAGTACACTGTAGAAATGTGGATGTGCTTACTGTGCAGATCTCCATAAAATTATTTCTGTGCTCAGTTGGAATACTGTGTAAATTGACTAAAGGCATCAGGTGGGACCAAAAACTACATTAACATCTTCTTCCTCAAAATGCAGCAAATAGGTTTCGGTATTGCACTTGGAGGTTTCTTGATCTTGGGGGCACAAAGTAACATGGAATGGTTCTTCTGTTTCCAAATGTCCTTCAACTTGCTAATTTCCAGGGCCCCGCCACTGTTCGCTGTGATTCATTGCAGCGGCGAATAACGAATGTCACTAAAGTAGTGAGATCGCCTGAGCTATTTCAGAAATTAATGGACTGACTGTGATATACTGGAGCCTCTTTCATGCATCTATAATTGGAGTGCCAATTTATTTCCAATCATTTCAAGCACTATAATTATAGTGCATCATTGTTGCCTGCTTAACATTCATATGGGACACTGCCACAATAATTCTGGCAGGAGGCCACGTATTTAACTACTGAAATGAATGGTAAAAATGAGAGGTAATATACAAAGCACGAGAACTTTAAATTTTGTTTAGAGATCTTGTTCTGGCTAAACAAGTAATTCTGGTCATGGTAGAATGGTACAGAACAAACTCACCTTTATATAATTTCAATAAAAACATTTTCTGTGCTGGCTAGAAATAAGTCAGGTAGGGAAAAAAAAATCTAATGTTTTAAATAAAAATACCATAGTCTGTAATATCAAAAAAAATATTTACATTTCAGCTGGATAAAGAAATCAAATTATTTTCCAGGAAAAAAAATGCAGCAAGATTTTTTACTTTATAGCAGTAAAATAAGGAATCGTGAGGGCTGGAACTGACCTAATGAAGTCTATGCTCTTGAAGACCTCAAAGCAGTGTAATCTAGAGCAGATTTCTCAGGGCTATGTCTAGTGAGGTCCATGGCCTTGAAGGTTATAAAGTAGGGTCAGACAGATCAGATTTCTCAAAGCTGTGTTTAGTCTCCACACATGAACGCTCCATAACTTCTTTGGACAACCTATTTCAGAGTTTGGCAACCTGCAGAATAAAACTTATTTTTCTTGTGTTGAAACAGGATTTTTTGTAATTCAGTTTGTGTCTGTTGCCTTTTACCAGTTTGTTGGACAAAACTGAGAGGAGTCTGGCTCCATCTTTACAGCCTCATAATGAATAGTGAAAAGATTCACAAGCAGGTGTATCTGAACAACAAAGCTGACCAACTCCAAAGTTTCTACCCATGTCACCCATACTTACATATAATCCCCAAAGTTTCCTAGCTTCAGTGTAGAGCAAATACTTGCCAGTTGGAGAAATCCTGGTGTGGGAAAGAACTTAATTCACTTTGGGACCTACACCCCCAGACACTCCATATGCAAGACAGAGGCCACATCTGGTTCCTGGGCACACAGAACAAAGTAAAAATAGGTGTAGCCAATAGCAATTAAGCAGCTGGTCACTAGCAGTGCACTCTTACTCATGTGCTTTTTCCATCTTGATGGGATTTTTCTGTGTCATTAGACACAGAAACAGTCTGATTCTAAGACCATTTCTGTCCTAAGACCCTGAATCTGGTCTGATTTTAAGTTTTCAGGATTTAAGTATAAGAGATCTATGAAAAAAAAATCCCAGCAAAAATCTCTTTGCTCAAGACTGCAGCATGAAATTATTGAGAAAGGAAGTGAAAGGATTTAGGATGCAAATTAAAATTCAGTTGCTGTGTCAGAGCAGTGAAGGAATTCCCTACCTGAGAGCATTGTAAAGTTTGAGAAAAACATCACCATTATCCAGAAAGGTCACCAGAAGAAGCCAATTAGAATTCTGGATGGAATAAATCTTTAATAATGCCCTCCTTGGAAAGGTCAAATAGAACTCTGTATTGGTCTCTTATTCCCCAGAAGGCATTGGCAGTATTTTAGTTGATGCAAATTGTTATAACTCTGCAAAAGTTACTGAGAAATTGATCTTCTCTGTGTCATCTAAGGACAAACACCATTTTGCCAAACACAGGCAAGCCTTGGCTGCATCAAAATCAAAATAATTGTATTCTAAAGTAACTGGATTGTCTTCCACATATGCCACATGTACTACTGTGCAATAATGAAGTCCTGCAGTATAAAATGCTGTGTCAAAGAGGATTAAATTTAATTAATTGAATACTTTTTGTGTGCCCTCATGTGCTGCATGATATAAGGTGTAAATGCTCAAGTTTTCCAAATGAAATTATTTCTCACTATGCATATGACATTGAGAGCAACTTTAAAAACCACAGGACAGTTTTAATGCTTCCCTTAAAATATATGAGCATGCAGTGAAAGCATTCTGTTGTGCCCAAAGCCAGAATATCCTATTTTAAGCCTGTGGGGAACCAGCTGGAGGAGATGAGAAAAGCAGTGACATGGGTGATTCCTTCAGAGACAAAGAACAATCACTCTAGAAGGCTTTTGGTTGCTGAAGATAAGAAAATGACAGTGTAAGATATAAACCTGGATAAGGTGGTAATGAGGAGATGGTGAGCAATGTGAGATGAGTAAGAGAGATGACTTAGAAACCACTAGAAAGATGATATCATAAAAAAAAAATCTCTGTTCAAATAAATATTGGGGCAGAAGTTCATAAAATGCAGATGAAGCAAAGAAGAAACAAAGATGACCATTTTCAAGAAATAAAAACCTGTTTAAGGAGAGCACTTAAATTAACTAACTAGACCAAGACCAAATGCATAAGTTCTTGTATGTATTCCAGAAAATAAAAAAGGTGAATCAGATGGTGTTTTATGAAAAGAAAATATTCATCTCCTTGGTTCATATGGTAGCTAGTGAGATACTGAATTTGCAAGATGCAAATAATACAGGAAAGAAAAAACAAGCTGTACTGATGAAAGAACATCACTGTACATTTAAAAAAAAAGGTTTCAGGAAGAATATTGTAAAATTGGCAGATGGACATGATCACACGTGAAGGGTACAAACATTAATCTTGTTTCAATCAGAGGTAGATATTTCCACTTAGCACACTCAACATCTTCCCTCCAGCCTACCTTGTGCAAGTGGGACGGTATGAGGATGCGGACTTGGGAACACGTTGAGGCTTAGGCTTAAAGACAAATAAAGGAGGAGACAATTACTGCAGAGAGAGTTGATGACTCCTGGTCAGAAAAGGGAATAGCAGCTATGCCGCTGGGGTCTTCACAGACTGCATCAGTGTAGTCATGAGGGCATGAGGGAGAGTTCAGGATCTTGGTGCATGTAGCTGGCAGAGAGGGCAGAGCAACCAGCAGAGTGCAGTCCTGTCTGCCTGTAATCAAATACAAGACAATAACCGACATACTTAAAAATGTCTCATGATGTGGGCAACTGCTGTATCCTGGGGAGTAGGCTGCTGCTAAATTTTTAGATGGTGGTCCCAGGTAACATATATGAGTACCTATACATAGACCCAGTGAATTAGTAGCTAAGAATGGGGTAATAGATGATAATACAAATTAAATGACTTTGCAGTGCAGCTCAGAAAAGAATATTCACTAATCAAGCATATAATTACTGAACTTTTATGCTTATTACATGGTCAGTTAGTTAATGGCTGTGTAGCAGCAAAGGCAAGAAACATTTTATCAAAACTTATCTGAAATATACAAAGACACTTGTATAACAACTGATAAAGTAGATAAAACCTTTACATAGTAGCAGTTTTGTCTATTTGTTTTGTCAGCTGTTTATCAGCAATTTTATTCACATGCTGACCTAGGGAATTAAAAAATGGCTGCTATGGCATGAAAGCAAAAGAAAGCCTTCTTTGGAGATGTACTGTAAAAATAAGTCTCTCACAAAAATATTTTTGAGTTTCTTCTGATGTAGTTATTAAAAAATCGGAAGTGTTTTTCAATTAGGAAAAAATGTTGGAGATCAGATGTAGCCATTTTCCAGGCAGGTCAGCAGCTCTTTTGAAATGTGCTACGAAGGCAGCACATAAACTGAGACAAACACATAAATTATTACCAGCATATAACCCAGCTACATCATATACTTGGGACTAGGATGCACTGCTGTACTGCCTAAACATGCATAAATAACACCACATTTCCTCTCCTACCACTTGCCTCGATTCTGAGTAAGAAACATGAGTAAGTAACATATAGATCCCTTCTACTTCTTAACAGCTTTGAAGACTGCAATGTTTGCATTTTCATTGTTCCCTTCCCACCCATCCCTACTCCCCGAAATCACGAGACCTAGACAAATCTATTAACAACTCTGAAATGGAAGATTTTCATGTGATCCAGGGCTCCTAAAATTTGGTACTTTAAAGAAAAAAATCCAAATAAGAGCTTCTACACTGAAATGTGTTCATTGCAACTGAGTAGACAGAGAAGTCCTATGAAGCCAACATACTCCAGTCAAAACTGGAGCAGTCATGCAACGTTTGATCTCAGGAATAGCACCCTCTAAATAACTCACACCTACACACCATGTCACAGTGAGCACATCTCCTGCTTAACTGTGTATCCACACTGGCTGTTTTCTCCTTAAACAGAGATTCTTTCACAGTGAAAAGGAATCAGATAACGATACCCTTAATTAAATAAAGTGCAGCCTCAGGGCACTGGCTATGTAAACAACTGTCTTACGGTCACAGGATCTGAATATTTCTTATATCTAAAATGTATTGCATCCAGAAAATTTCCATTTTTTATGTTTATCTCAAATACCTGGATTCTCTGGCTACCTGTCTACTAGTACAATAAATATGCTAAGGGTTGTTTTCTGGTGATAAGGACTACTGGTGTGAATATAATGTTAAAACCTTTCACCCTCAATTATATGATGCCTGCATCCAAACTGCCTATTGAGAGTGATCCCTGGTGCCTGCTAACTTCTGAACATTTCCCAGAAATTGCTCAGGTGGGGACTAACCAGGCTGGGGCCAAAAGTATGGCCAAGGATTGGTATAAAGACTACCTGTAGAGCTGATTGAATTCCAATCCCTGAGGAAAATTTCTGGTGCTGTTTATCAGTCTATATGTAGCATAAATATAATTTATCTAAATAAATGTAACCCTTGTTTTGGACAGATAATCTGGGTTTTATTGTTGATTCTTTTCTTGTGGAGCCATGGTCTGCTAGGAAAGCATGGCACGTGACAAACTCTAGTTTAAAACAACTGAAGATGTTAAAAAAAAATTTCAACTTTCTAAGAATTTTGGGGGGAAAAAGCACACCTTTTTTTTTCAAACCCTGATATATAGTTTATTTGTTAAAACAAAGTAAATATAATGATCCTTTGAATATTGCACACTTATGCAAAGTAAAACAGAACAACAGTCTTGGCCTCCCCCATATTATAAGATTTAAAAAAAATCAAATTATAATCATATTATAACATTTGCATATAATATTAGCCATGCAAAGCATTCTGGACCAAATGCTAGGACATCCAAAGACTATGATCCAAGCAGTCTGAGCCTTATATAATTCCTTATAACCCTCCACTGAGGATTGCTTTGAATTCATCATGTCACTGGGAACATTTTTTTCTGTTCCTCAGAAATGATGAACTGCATGTTTATACAGCAAAATTGCTGCTATCTTAAAGCTTCTCAGTGCTTTCAGAGAGGATGCACTCAATATCTTAATAATTGGACTAAATACAAGAATTGCCTCACTTTTTTTTTTAACTTGAAAAGATTAAAATTGTGGTCTCCAAAAGGTACGTCAGTACATAACTCCTAAATGAGTTAGGCACTTAACTTCTACTTTTTTCAGCTAGTAATGAAGAGCTAAAATAACAGTTACAGACTATAATCTGTTTCTGAATATTGGAGAATCATCGGCTGACCATCAAAGTGACAAACTCAAGACAATGTGCATACCAGCATTGGGGTGAAACAGCTCAAAGGAGCACTGTTATCTAGGTGGTGGTAAACCTTTTTTTCACTATCCATATATCTGATCATGTGACACAAATGTCTTGCCTTGAAAGCTAATTTTAATTGAAATTTTCATTATAGTGTTCCCTGAGGGTGCAATATTGAGCATAAATTGCAACTCATGGAGTTGTTCTCAAGCTAGATATGTTTTAAATATAAAGACTTGTTGATATAAAGAGAAAAACACTTTGCTCACTCCCCATTATTCATGTACAAAGTCAGTGTTTTGAATGCTACAGTCTCAGTTCCCATAGGACTGTGCAAATTCCAGCTTTCAATGCTAAGGATTTTCCCTAGAAAACTGATTTGTGTTGTTTGTTTTTCAGCCCAGCAGCACCTGAGGAGTATACAAATGCAGGAAAAGTAATTTAATGTACTGTGACTTATTTAATCTGTTCTAATACTAACATGATCATTTATTTTATGTTCCTTCCAAGCCTGTTACATTTTCCTTAACATAAGTCAGAGGTGTATTTGTTAATGCTTCAGCAGTGCTTTTGTTACTGCAGCTTCAGGGGAGGGAAAAAAATTTTGATCCTTCTCAGAGTATATTTGGAATATTTGTCAGTTCCCCATGTTGGTCGTCAGGAGTGGAATTAGGCCAGCAGTTGAAGTCACAGTTTTGCAAATATTTAGGCAGTGAAAGGAGGAAGCAAGGACACAGTAAAATTTACACACAGGTCAAAATATACTAGGGTCCAGACTCATAAGCAGATGAAGTGATATGACAGCTGATGAGGACTGTGACAATCACAAAACAGAATATTTTTCAGGGAATGATTAAGGTAGATGATAGGAATAGCTGAGGGGAGAATATCTGAAACAGGACCTGTGGGGTTTTTGGTATGTTATATTCTTCTCTACACAGGGGTTAAGATACTACTGAGGTCTGAGAAGCCAGTTTGGTCCCTTTTTTTGTATGCCCTTTTTGCTACTTCTTTTACCTATCAGTTCAAGTCAACAAGTAACTTTGGTATTGATAAGGCCAACTGTTGCAAAAGGCAATATCTACTGTACAAAAACTGTCCCAGCCAAGGACATTTAATTTTTCAGGTTGAAAAGACGTCCAAGGTCGTCAAGTCCAACCATTAGCTCAGCACTGCCATGTTGAGCACTAACCCATGATCACAATTGCCTTATCCACGTGTTTTTTGACAGCTTCTAGGAAATTATATCCCCAATCTCATCTGTGCCCTCTCTTATTGAAGACTCTGTCTTCCCTCCTCTTTTCAGTCTTCAGTAGGGCGTGGTGGATTATTCTTTCCACTGATCTCCATCAGAGCCATTAACTGGCTCTAGCTGCCCTAAGAGTTGGCGTGGCTCTGGCACAACTCCATGGAAACCAATGAGGTGGTTCTTGTCGGTGCCAGGTTTGGACTTGGGGTCCTTGGTACAGTTAGGCAGCCAGCCTCTCCTGATTGGGAGTCCATCTCTTCTTTGCTATTATAGTTGCTAGATTTATTTGTTAATTATTATTTAAATTGTGAGGATTGTTTGGAAATAGCTTGTTTTCCTTTTTTATAGCTCATTTAAGTTAAGCTTCTGGAAGCAGTATACAGGAACAATGATAAACAGACTTTAACTGCAGTTTCTCTAGATGGTCCCTTTAATGGGATCATAAATACAATTGCTGGTTGTTTATTCTTTCATTAGCAGGATCTGTGGTTTAACAAAAAAAAAAACATCCAGTGAATCTGCAAATATCTGTATTTCCTTTTGCAATAGTTATAGGAAACTTAGATTCAGTGTAACTCTGGGCCAATATTCCTCAAGTTTGAGCTCATAATGCCACATGATGTCTTGAGTTTGGACGTAAGAATGGAGATAACATAATGTTTTCTCCTTGTCTTACTGTGAAGAAATCAGTTTGCAAGAGGGAAGCAGAAGAAATCAGGGAGAAGTTTGTTGGGCTATCTGAGACCCAGATAGTGGGTGAGATCGGATGCTCCATCATGTCTGTCTGTCTGTCTGTCTGTCTATCTATCACTCTCTCTCTCTCTATATATATACACATATATATATGTTTATCATACATATTGCTACTTACCTGCTTTCTTTTGTTTACATAATTTTAAAGGAAGATAAATAACTCGTGATTAATTTTCACTAATGTAGGTATTTATAATTAATATTAATGAGCACATTTCCAAAATATGACATTTCCTTGTAAGTGGAATGACACCTGCTGTGTGCACTTAAATGCCATGTTAATGAGAGTTGGTGTCCATTTCACTTTGAAGAAAAGGTGAATTTATCTATTTCTATGTGGATGAGAAGGGAACTTACTCTGAGACAGGCATTAATACATTAAGCCTTGAGGCCACCCTGTAAAGCAAAAGCTTCTGAACTCCTTTACTCACTTTAAAGCTGAGTTCAAAAATTGCTGTCCTTGAGGGTGAAAGGAAAGATAATAAAATTTGAAGAAAAGTGAAGTTTGTCTGACTACTTCTTTAATTGAAGGTTTTGGTGTGCGAGGACTTCCTGTCATCATTATGTATATGTGCCCAGTAGCACAAGATCTGCTGCCCTTCTGTGCCTGGAAATTCTCTTGCTGTGAAAGAAAAAGTACATCACATTTTAGGATAATCTCTGGCTTTTTCATTTTTAGCTTCCACCATTTCTTTTCTCCTTTGTGGCCTCCAGATTTCTGTGAAGAAGGTCCTTGCATAACGCGTTAAAGCTTTGATACGAACTACTGCCTTGCTTCCCAAGAGCCAGGTGTTTCATTTCTCTTCTGCGAATGAAAGCAAAGCTGTAGGCTCTCTTGTTGCATCATAGAATAGAGTAGAATAATAGAATCATTAAGGTTGGAAAAGACCTCTAAGTTCATGGAGTTCAACTATCAACCCAGAACTACCATTTTCATCACTAAACCATGTCCCCAGCTGTCACATCCACACACTTTTTGAACACTTCCAGGGATTTGACTCCACCACTTCCCTAGGTAGACAAGGCCACAATCTGCCCATCCTTTCAGTGAAGAACTTTTTCCTAATGTCTAATCTAAACCTTCCCTGATGCAACCTGCAGCCATTTAAGCTGAAGAAGGGTAGATTTAGATGAGATATTAGGAAGAAATTCTTTACAATAAGGGTGGTCAAACAATGGAACGGGTTGCCCAGAGACATTGTGGGCCTCCCCTTCCTGCAGTTGTTTAAGGTCAGGCTGGATGGGGCTCTGAGGAACCTGGTCTAGGGAAAAGTGTCCTTGCCCAGGGAAGGGAGATGGAGCTAGGTGATCCTTAAGGTCCCTTAGAACAAAAACTATTGTCTGATTCTATGATATGATTCCTCATTATTCATCACCAATCATTATTTAGTACGTCCAGAAGTCTCCACTTTTAGGATAGTGAAGATGTCCTCCTACATCCTCATAAGTAGTGAGAAGTCCTTCTACATTTTCTCATGTTCTCTGTGCAAGACCACATTCATACTAAGTGTAGTATGTGAGATCTCATATTCATGTGCAACAGGATTATTTTGGAAAACAAATTTCCCGAAATATGGTTATTTTACAGTTTAAACTCTCACAACAGCTAGACCAGTGAAAATCTTTTTTTCATTTTTTTCTTTTCATTTTGCAAAATTATTAATTTTCTGGGACTATTTTATAAATGCATTTTGAGAGGTCTAATTACATATCTGTCCACATCCATGTGCGTTTTTTTCGATTTACTGTAATACATTCTCCTCAGTATATGCAGCATGCAATGAAGAATGCCTTAGTGAATTTCTGTAGTTTTCTGAGGTTTCTTTCTTCTTAAGGTGAATATATGAATTACTGAAGTGAATACGTGAAATACTGCATATTCTCTAGCACTGGCAGGACTTCAGAAAGTACAGAGGAAATTTTCATTGACCTGGGAGAATTGGGGTTGTTCAGCGTGGAGAAGAGAAGACTTTGGGGGACATCTTCACTGTGGCCTTTCACTTCTTGAAGGTGCCTTATAAAAAGGATGAACACAAACTTTTCAGTGGGACCTGTAACAACAGGACAAGGGGTAGTGTTTTCAAACCAGAAGAGGGTAGATTCAGATCAGATATAAAGAAGAATTTTTTTACAATGACTGTGGTGAAACCCTGGCACAGGCTACCCAGAAGGAAGGTAGATGCCCCATCCCTGGAAACACTCAAGAACAGGTTAGACAGGGCTCTGAGTAACCTGATCTAGTAGGGCTTCTTTACCTGAGCTGTCAGTTTCCTGTCTCTTTCTTATTAATTGCTTTATTGACTGTAAACAAGTTTAATTTTAAAAAGCTCATTCTTTCACAGCAAATGTAGCCACAAAATTGGTTAATGATGAGAACGCTGTTTCCAAGTTTGGTGACAAGACTGCTGCAATCCAGACATGAGGATTAATCCTTTTTGCTGTTTTTTTTCTTACAAGGAAAGAATGGGAGATGGAGAAGAGAAAGACAATGGCAAGCAACCAGGTTTTATGTACAAAACATGACAGAAACTGATGTCTTACCTTCTGAAAGGTCTGAGACCTGCTAGAACCAACTGCTTTGCTATCAGAGCCACATAGGTTGAACAACAGCCAACAATATTTGAAGCTATTGAAAGTATTTAAACTCCCACATTATCTCTGAATATGGCAACAACATATTTCAGGAATCATCTTGCCCACCTGCGTTATTTCTTTATTAAAGGAGATAAAGAACATTGGTGTTCAGAAAGTTTTGCCCACTTTTATTTTAATCAGTTGTTTTTACAGCAAATCACAAAGCAACTTTCAGCACTTTAGAAGAGGTCTTCTGAATGAATATGCAGGGTCTGGAGGACAAGAGAGATCTGTAAGTTATTCTGACCTGCTGAATTACCCAGACAAGTCATTCACTTTTCTTCTACTCTGTTCCTCTTGGCACTGTGAAGTCTTTATGCAAAGAGATAGACTCTTGCTGCATGTTCATAAAGTCTCAGATCCAACAGGCCCTTAACTGTGACTGGGGACTCTCAAAGCTATATTAATTTAAATAATAATAATAGTAATAGTAATAGTAATAGTAATAGTAATAGTAATAGTAATAATAATAATAATAATAATAATAATAATAATAATAATGTTGTCAAACCAGCAATTATTCAGTTCCTATGGAAAAGACTAAGTGTGGTGGAGGAACAAAAAGAGTTTTTCCACTGGGTTTGCCCACATCTGGGGAATGCAGATCCTTCCTGTGGGAGACACTTGAGGAATTACTGCTACTAGATTACCCCAGCATAAAGTAAAGGTTGAAGAAAGAATAAGTGAAGACTTTAACCTGCTTAATTCAGAGTTCTGCCAGAATTCTGTCAGTTTGTTATGTGTAAAGGTAACTATTGTACATCCCAAGGAAAGGGCTATTGTTTCTCTTCTGCAAATTGTGGATCTTGTAATCTTCCCATGGGAGAGATTTCATTGCTGACCAGTCATATGGTGGCTTTGAGCATTTGGATATTGGCACTCCCTCAATTTGGAGGAAGTCCAGGCATCTCTAAGAGTGTTCAAGGAGGATTCTTTTCTTCATGTATGAAAAAAAAAATCACATAACAAACATGATTTTCGAAACACTCTTGTTAGGACTGTAGGGTAATAAGCCATCAAGTGATTCTTTTTAGACTGACATCTGATGAATTGATGGCACACGCTTCCCTGTCTGTTCTAAGACACTGTCATGCCACGCTTCTGTCTGGCTTTTGAACAATCTGTTGATTAGCTCACACCACCCTGTATTTGCCACGAAGGGCAAAACTTCTTTTAAAAATCTAGCTGGTGTATTCAACACCATTCTAGTGATGCTGCATTTTCCAGCAGCAAGAGCATCAGCAAAGATCGGGTGTATAAGCTTTGTAAAATAACAAAATCCCTGCATAGTCCTGGGATAAAATCAGGATAACAAATGTCATCATTACTAACAATCAAGAAAATTGAACCAGCGCTCAAGCATCTGTGTGAGGGTGGCATTACCTGACACAGAAAGCAAATTACCCTTCCATCATCAGGGAATCAATCCAAGGACTATGTCTTTGGGTATAATTTGCATACACTTCAACTTAGAAAGGGCAAAGGGAAAAGATTGTTTTATTAGTGAAAGACTGGGTGGTATTAATCTGAGAACTGAGGGGAATTCTTAAACACAGAGCATTAATATGTCAGAAAGAATCAGAATCAGCTGGAAGGTTATTTAGTGAAGAGAAAGATTTGTGCTACAGCTGCAACTAAGTTAACTGGAGTTTCTTTCTAACAGATTATGATCTATGTCTTTACCAGGGGTTTATTTTAACAAGGATGTTTAATAAAATGATGGTTAGGGTTGATCATTCAAACCTCAGTTGCTCGCTTGGTGGTCTCTGTGTAGTGTTTCTGCACCACACTTAAGAAGCCAGACATCCAAACACCTCTGCTTCTAGGGGAAATACAAAGCTTATATCACCCTAGGGCTTTCCCAGAGGTTTTGCATTTCTCCCAAGATAAATAACTTTTAAGTATCTTTATTCTCTTTCTTGCCCTGTGCCGTGCAAATGTGCCTCAAACAACTGAAGTGAGAAGAGCCATTTTTGCAGAGTTTCATGAAAACTGATAAAGGTGTTTCATGTATCTTCACGAACTTGAAAGATTAAGAAGAACATTGCCTTCTTAATTTTTAACTCCTGTGTATCCAAATCTATATTTAACCAATTTATCCCCATTCTACAGCCTGTGCATGAAGTCTAAATGCAGAGCACCTGGAAGAACACATCTAGGATTTGCTGGAAAATACTCGAAGCTGGAGAAACTATCATTGCTTCTGGTAATCAGCCTTGCTATGAAAAAGTTGTGTGCAATCAGTATTATGACTATACCTGATTTAATCTTCCTACAGAACCAGAAAGCTCTTTAGTCACTGATACCTCTTCCAATATGGCTAAGGCATCGCTGCCTAGGTTATGCAGGTTTTCTGTATCCCTTCTCTATAAACAGGATAGTTTAGTGTTGCATGTTTCAACAAGCAGAGTACAGAGGTACTGACCTATTTTATTTTACTGCTTATGGTAGTAGCTGTCTCCCATCCTGAGTACTTCTGTCTTTATACGTACAAGAAAATAGATTTCCCTTTTTCCTTATAGACTTCTATGGATTCATGGAGACTGCTTGCAGGTCTCCCAGCCTATTAACCCTCTCCAAATCACTTTTTCAAGTTTAGAGATACATTACTTAGTAAGTATTGTTCACATAACACAAGTCTAGAAGAGTTCTTCCAGAGCCACCTGCATTTGATGATAATGGTCTTTTACTGACATCTCTCTTGTCCATCAGCCATCCTGCTTCTAAGCCATTTAATATGTGCATCTGTGATATTTGGAAGAGTTAATTTTCCATCTAAAGTCAAAAACCTTAATAAATCTGAGTATATTATGAGCTGCACAAGCATGATGATGTAAAATAGGAAAATTAAATTTCTTTCATGAGCTGTTCTTATAAAACTGTGTAGACTGGTGTTAATTATAGTTCTATCTTTAATTTTCATTAATTGAATCCCATATCAACTTTAGGATTTCTCTGCTGGAGAGTGAAATCAGATTAACTGCTCTGCAGTTACCTAGATTATCCCCTTTTCTTCTTTGATTGTCACCAAGAAGTAAGTTGTACTCTGTACTAATGTATATGAAGATGTATTTTTAGCAACCACCACAATTTTTGAAAATTTCTTTCAGAACACCTGTCTGTAAGTTGCTTCAGATTTAAGTTATTTGAAAACTTCAAATATTTAACCAGGTGATTTCCCAGGCTGCCTGAATGATGCTCTGTTCTTTGCCCAACATGACACCTGGCTCTCTTGGTGTATGGGTGGCTTTTGTCAACTCCACCTGGCAGGCTGCTCTCAGATGACCTTTCTTTTTGGCTGTCTGCCTAGACAAATGAGTGGGACACCAGCCAGTGGGTGAGCCAGGCAGTTGCCTTGCGGGTGGGACTAGTATAAGCTCCTTGGATGGTCCCCTAAGGAATCAGCTCTCTGGAAATGAATTGTTCTATTTTGCAGGAGAGAAAACTTGCAACACAAAATTAAATGCCAATCAGCCCTAATTTTTCAGCCAATACAAAATGTTTTTTTTTTTTCTGGTCAGGTCATGGTACATTTCTTTCAAAAGCAGACAGAGAAAAAAAAAAGTAAAGTTTTCTTTCACACCAAGAGCATAAGGTGATAAAACATAATAAGCAGAAAAACTTAATCAAGAAGGGAAAGTGTCTGCAATTGTGACCCTCGGCAGAAGCTGTAAGATGTCAGATTTAGAGGGCCAGAACCCTGTCATTGACTTGCAGCATTGTTTCACACATTATTTGAAATTTTTTCTACTTAATAGGCAATCTGTCAGGAGGGAAAAAAAACATTGACATTTAAGCAATCTCTCTTTTGTCTCCTAAATCCATTAGCAAGAACTAGAAGGAAATACTGGATTTCTGTAGGTAGCAATTTTGGATACAACTGAAAGAACAAACACGACAAACAGCAGTCGTCTAAAATGTGCAGTTTTACCTGTATTAAGTGACTGGAATTCCTTTTGAAGAACTTAAAAAAATCTGCAGTATTTTTGGTCTGATTATATGCAATACATAAAGTTTCTGAAGCATATTAAAAAATGAAACTCCACAGTTCTTTTCTGAATACATATTCATGCATTTTGTAAAGGAAGGAAACATCATTAAATGTGTTTTGCAGAATTTCGAATGGTAAGAGATAAAATGCTACGATGCATGAACAGCATGACAATAATCTCTGTACTGCTAAACTGTGAGTTATGATTGCAAAGCATGCAGATGATCTATCCATCTATCCAGTAGAATCTACGAGAAGTGCCCTGGCAGAGGCAGGGCTCTGAGCTTTACCTGAGGAGAGCTGTTGTTTTATTTAGTTCTGTTTGATGGAGAGAAAAAACGCCAGACTCCAGAGAGTCAGCTCAACACTTTTGTTTACTGACTGAACATTGAGATGAAAGATTTCCCTGGCATGCAGTCATCTCTTATTGCCAGCCCAGTCCAAAAGACAAGAATAAAACAAAGGGGAAAGCAAATGGCACAGATGAGAGCTGGTAGAGGAAGACAAATACCAAGAAAAATAATGATAATAATGATGCCAAAAAGGAATGGAGAATACAGGACCAGCTGAGCATAAGTGACAGAACAAAGAAAGTAGGATAATGGAAAAGAGAGAATAATTGGAAGAAAGACAAACACTGGGATGTATTGAAAGTTCTGTTCAAGTGATGCTTAAAGTCACACCATTGTTTTGAAGAACAGCTGTGTAACTCTTCTAGGCCAAGCACTGACAAATTTAATACTGTACCTGCCAGTGTGAGTTCATCTACAGAGATAAATGGAACAGATTCAGCTTCAGTGTACATTTATTGTATATTTGTCCTTTGTGTAAAGGTAATAATTTTATATTTGTGTCATGTCTGATGTAATTCTTAGATCTGCAACCAAATTTCTGCATGTCACTGGGTGAATGGCATGACTGATTTCTATATGTTAAGGACAAATGCACACTTGAAAATATTCTTAAGCATCCTAACAACTGTGGTTGGCTTTCTTTTCCTCTGGTTTTTCTTACTGTAGCTGCAGACCATACTAAGTGGATTCATTTTGGGAATACACAGGTTAGGCTTCCCTTGAGTGAGTAGTGGTGTTTTGTTTTTGCCATTAGTGACATCCTCCAGTAAACAGCTCAAGTGCTGGTTTAGCCAGTGATGCTTGTTTATCTCAGGTTTGCCTCTTCCACAATTATTTTTTGCACTGGGGCTTCCAGCCTTCTTCTGCCTTTGAAGGGAGATTCTAAGCCCCAGTGAATTCAGTCTTGTTGATCTCATGCTGAATGCTATCAATTTTTGTGTCTCCATTTCTGTTACTGTGAAACTTGGCTGAGCAGCTATGTGTATCCTATTTAATAGTCAGGTGTGTGGTGTGTGCCCAGCATGCAGAACAGACCTTTGGTCGACTAGCAGAGTCATGAGCTGTGTACAATACTCTGCAGATAGAGCATCTCCATTATCCCAATCTTGTTAGATCATAAACCTCTAGTGTTTTGGTTTGGTTTGGTTTTATTTCTTCTGAGTTTTCTGTGTTATTTTTTGTGTGCAGGTGTGAACAATCCTTCAGTCTTAACTTTATTGGTTCTGACTATCTTGGATTTTAATGTTCAGTTTATTAATTTGAATATTGTCCAGTGAGGCAGGCCAGAGTAGCAAGGAAGAGAAAGCCATAGCTATAAGAATAATCATGTCTTGGAGAATTCATGTGTCAGTAAGTCAAACTGTGCATTGAGCATATTCCCAAAAAGCATATTCTCAAATTTCAGTGGTGTACCTCATATGTCTCACGAGGGAGAAGATAAATAATAGGTCTGAATATCAAATAATTCGAGTGCTTAAAGGATGTGCCTTGGCACACTGTCAGTTTGGTGTATTCTATGTAGATATAACTCAGGCCTTTAAAACTTCAGCTGTCCAACAGTGAAACAGCTGCTGTAGTACCTGAAGGATAGGTGATCATGCAGTCAGAGAATCACAGGATATCTGTAGTTGGAAGTGGCCTCTCATCCCAAGCCACCCACACTGCTCAAAGCAAGACCAGCTAAGAGCAATGTTCTCAGGGCTCTTTCAAGCTACAGTTTGCACTTCTACTGGGGTGGACACTTCATTCTCCCCTCTTCGGGTCTTTTTCATAAATGTGACTATGTTCATGAAGAGGTGGGGTGTTTTTTTGTCCCCAGTAGCTGATACGTGTTTAGGGTGTTGCAGCTTGTGTTCACTGCCTTTTATGCTGTTGCTATGCTCCTGTGAAACAAGTGAAACTCCATTGGTGCTACACACACTCAGTAGGCAGCTGTAACCCTCTGCAATAAGATGGGATAAGGGTTCTCCATAAACCTTCTCCAGGCTGAATAAACCCACCTCCTGCAGTTCCTCCTTTCTTTCATGTGTTCAAGGTTCCTGACTGTCTGCATGGCCCTGTGCTGGACTTGCTGGACCAGTATACTGATGTCAGTTGACTTCAGTGTTCTTGGGCACCCCCAATTAATTAGCACAGGCATGGTCACCTAATGTCACCAAAATACCCAAGGTCATTTTCTGTTCTAGAAAAACGTGCGGGTTGTAACTGGGAACGTGTGTGAAGAAATGTTTGCAGAGAAATACTATCTTATACTCAAAATTACAGAAATTCCTGATATGTAACCTAAATCTCTCTCAGCTTTTTTCCCTTCATACTTCCTGCTGTGATAGACATGGTCAGGCTACTCTTCCAGTGGACTTGGAAACAAGTATAGTGGTCTTATTTTTCAAAGCCTTGTGATATTTTGATATTTCCCTGGGAAAAATGCATGTTTTCATAGCATCCACTGTTCCATTCCAGGGTCAGCACTGAGCTCAGTCTTAATATTGTGTTTCTCAGTATCATTTTAAAGGTTCCCAGTGAATAGAGGATAATAATCAAATTGCAATGAGAATCCAGCAATTGTTCTAATAGTATGCAAAGCCAATGTTAGTTGTTTTCAAGGTGAGCTCAGGGAAACAAGAGGTCATGGCTCCTCAGGCCATGCTTGGGTGTTTTAAGTCAAAGTCCTTCTACAGGGATTGTTTCATCTGAGTTGCATTTATTGCAATGTCATTGTGATGTGCCAGAGGTCTCTGTGGCACCAATGCCAAAGTTATCTCACTAACAATCAGCTTGTGGAGTTCTGCTACATTTACTATATCAGAAATAAGAGTCATGTCAATACTGAAGTAAAAATGGAAGGTTTTGTCACTCCATGCTATTTATTCCTTTCTCAGTTTTATCACTGTAAACCAGAAGGAACTTAAATAACACCAAGTAACTATAAATAAGCTGGTAGCATGATCTCTATACTTTTTGTCCAGCATGTGAACTGTTTAGCTCAGCATATCCACTTTAGGAAGCAGAATGGTGAGGTGGGATAGAGCATTTTGTGCTTGACACATGAATGATCTATCAAACATGACAAAAAGTTAAAGAGAAGCAGATTCAAGTTTTTCTTTTCAAGACCTTTTTTTTTTTTAATAGTCAGACAATCCAAGGCTGGTCCTGATCTCCTCGCTGGTTTGTGAAGTGGGTTGTGTGACTGTGGATGAGACAGTGATGAGGAGAACCATGGTTTCTGGACAGTGAAAATCAACAGGTTTCAACTACGGAAGCAACTTTTTGTGGGACTAAAAGTTAGAGTGGGACAAACTTGTTTCAGGAATGCTTTGGCATTTTTGTAATGCTGATTATTGTATTCCAGTGCCTAGATTTTTTCTGGACAGATTTTTATAGTTACAGCCTTATTGACTAATATGGAGTCTTATGCAATTTCACTGTGTCCCCAGTTCAGGACCCTGACTGAGACCAGCAAGATTTCCTTCTAAAGGCATAACAGAAGAACCAACTTGTCTGTCACAGTGGTTGTCCAGGGGAGTAGAATGGGGAGCTCTGTGAGGCATCTCCTTACAAAGTGCAGAGTCAGTGTAAGAGGAACCTGGACAGGAGGACTTTGTAAGTTTCTTCAGCTTTGCAATGCACTAGGACTTAAGCTAAACAAAAAACAAATTCTTAAAACATGGATTTAAATGCTGTATCTACACATGTTGGTGGGAAGTATGTGATAAAAAAAGGGGAAATAGCCAGAAGCGTCCCCCTTATTTTTACCATTAGTACCTTATACCCTAGACCGTATCCTTCAGATGATGTTAGTTCCTCCTGTATTTCCCCTCCTAGTGCAGGTTTGTTAGAGCTGTAGCAGAGCAATTTTGCTACATAACAATTTGGGGAGCAAGAGCTGCCCTCCAAGGCCATCTGCAAACTGCTTAAATTAAGAAAGGTTAATCCATTCATAGAAATGTGAAATGGAAGCATAATTTTAATATACCCTGTGATATGAAGCAAGTGAGCCTAGATCTTGAGCTTTGCTGTTGCCTAGAAAAAATAAGTTCAGCAAAACCTGAAATCCAATTTCCATATATATTGCTGGTCTTATCACTGTTTTGTCTAAAATGTTAAAGTAATCTTAATTATCTGAACAACAATCAAAAATAAAAGTCAGCACTGTGCTCTGTCTCATTATAATTCAGGGTTGGGATAAAGTTGCTTTGGAAAAACCTCATGTGTGTGCCATAAATTATACTTGGAAGAGTCAAATAAATTACTTTCCCTGCCAAATTATTTCCTCATGTTCAAAATGGAAGCCCTGGAAAACTTTGCTTCTAATGGGTACATTTTGTGTTGATTTATGAAAAGCAGTAATTAATATAAGTGAGTAAACATCGTTTGTTTGTTTGTTTTTTTCCTAAAATACTGTCTAGGAATTGATGCATGTGGTTTGCATATGTAAAAATCCTTCTTAGCTTCCACCATTTGATTTTGAACAATTCCTTTGGCTGCTCATATGCATCCGTTTCCCTGTGATGAAAGAGTCTATTGTGTTAATGTGCAAGGTTAATAAGTATACTGAGGAAGCTTTATATCATTCTTTGTGATAAGGTGACAAATGTTATAAAACTTTTGATAACATATTTTTGCATTCCTAAGAATTTTGATTTTTGCCTGTCCCAGTTTTTCAAGAGCAGAAGGCAGACATATGCCTGATGATACACCTGCTCTTGATTCACACATTGCTTTTCTCTCTATTTGTATAGTATATGTTTATGTTTATGCATCTGCATGACAAGCAAGGTCTCATGCCCTAGACTGCAGGCATTCAAATGATGAGAGATGGTCCTTGGATTTAAGCTTTTCTACCGTAAATAGATAAAGGACAAGAGAAAGGAATATCTGTATTTTCTCTCTGTAGACAGAGACTTCTGCCTACAGCTGAGATAAAAATCAAGCCAAGACCATGAATCCAGTCCTTCACCCCAGGACTATGCTTCCACCCTCTATCTATGCATGAGGCTCATTTCCATGTTTCATCACATTGATGATTGTTTCCCACAGTTGCATGCTCATTATCCTGCCAGTTAAACAGAAAATCCAGGTATACATCTTCTGCAAAGAAATTAAACTGCCTACACTCTTGACAATAGATTGTTGTATTTACATTACCTTTCTGATATCCAGCTGCACCTGGATCAAATAAAACCCTATTTAAATTGAATGACAGTATTTTCTTAAGACCTATGAGACTATTACTAGGGACTGTAAATGAGTCAATCCAGTTTCTTCTGTAATTCTGTAATAGCAAACTACTTTCCAAAGGTTTCCTGTCATTTTTCACTCATTTAGAAGGGAAAACCTGCAGGAAGAATAAGTTACAGATGAACATTAATTAGGGTGAAGCAGCAGGGCTATATAAATTATGAAGGAGGTTCTTTTTTCTGAGTTACAGATTGATTTCTTTTGTAATCAAATTCCATTTTCAGTGCAGCTTCCTTTTAAAATGAGGTAGGCAGAGAGGAGATAAGTGGCTGGTGAAACACAGTACCTGCTGTTTCATATTCTTTTTAGGAGGTTGCCTAGAAAGACATGACTCAGATTAAAAAAAAAGAAAAAATAACAGAAGAAAATAGGTCAGAGGGTCTCAGTACCAATTAATTTAGCATTCAAGAGGGAATAGAGATGGCTAAACTTCATGGCAAATTGAAACAGTTCAGAAATGCAAGTAAAATAATGTCTTAGAAAGATAATAAGAATAATACTATTTTTCATTTTTCTTTGAACCTCTTTATGCCATCGTTCCAAAGTGGACCTTTTTTTCAGATATTTAAAACTCTCGAACTCTCAAACTCTCATGGAACTGCCAAGACTATTTCAATTATTACCTGTTTGCAGATTATTACCTAAGAATGCAGATTGTTTTGTTTTTTCAACAGTCGAACAACCATCCTTCTGCAATTATTCTTATCAATTTCCCTTACTGAGGACCAGGTATGCACTCATCACGTGTGATATTGCTCCCCACCGCTGAAATGCAGCCACCTCCAGGTCAATTTGATTTTTGTTGATGCTTAAAAACAAAGGGACCAACTTCCTGACATGGCTCCAGAAGTTTAGACCAGAAAATTTTCAGTATGCTCTGTTGTCCCAGAAGTTTGTTTGCTAGTGGGATTTTCCATCTGCCTCTTATGTATGGGGACATACCACTAGCATCTCAACAGAAGAACAGGAGACAAGGGACTGAGCTGGTACATCTTATCCCTTCACTGAATGCAAGGGCTCATTCTCCACCTCATGACCCAGTGCAAGTGTGCTTTCCTTGTCATTTGATTACAGAGGAGGGCACTCTAGAGAATAAGAGTTTATTCGGTCTAACTCTTCTCCTGCTTTACTCAGAGGTAAGTGCCTACTGTGAAGTTGAGTTCAAGACAAGGGTCATTGATTCAAACTTTTGTAGTGTTGCTGGGAAGAAGTAGTCCTGGTACTGATGTAGCATTTGTCTTACAAATAGCACCCTTACCCAATGGTTCTTGGTAAAGGATAGCAGGAAGATCTCTTTTTTTCTTGAACTTAGTGCTTTAGGGGATGATAAATTTTACCCTTATTGTGGTTAGCATAAATAGGATCTTGGGTCTAACTGTGACACCTGAATGGAGATGAATATTACTAATATACTCCAGTAGAATTGTAGGAAGTTTCCAGAGATGGAGACTTGTATAGCATAGGACACAGCAACTCTGATTTTCTCTGTAACATTAAGCACATCCATTTTTATCCATCTCTTTTACTATTTACTAGTCATAACAGCATGGGTATGACAACTCTATGCATTTAAAGAGTCTTTGCAGATTTTTTGGAGCATGTTTCATTCACAGGTACTCCTCCACCTCATTCTTCCTTCTTCTGTCAAGACTTTTCCCATTATGAACAGCATCAAGCTGTCAGGACAAAATCAGTTTGTCTTCTAACAATCAATCTTTACAGAATACTTCTATAATACATCTATAATACAAAACTTATATATGTATATATGCATATATATATATACACATATACATATATAATTCAAAACTGAGCCATATAGCTCCCACTAAAAAGACCCAGTGCTTCAAACACTGACAGGCTTGGGGTATTGACTGCCTCTCTAGAAAACCTGTTGCAGTGTTTGACCACCCTCTGGATAAAGAAATGCTTCCTGAAGTCCAGTCTGAACCTTTCTTTGCAGCTTTGAACCATTCCCACCTCTCAGCACCTCACTTCCCATGTCCTCACCTCAGAAAGCTGTAGGGGGCAACAAGGTTGCCCCTCAGCCTCCTTTTCCCCAAAACAGACAAACCCAGAGCGCTCAGCTGCTCCACATAAGACATTCCTTCCCACCCTGTCACCAGCTTTGTTGCACTTATCTGGACACATTCAAGGACCTTCGCATCATTCTTAAGTTGTGGGGCCCAGAACTGCACATCTTGCTCCAGATGAGGCCTAACCAACGCTGAAAACAGTGGGACAGTTGTGTCTTCTGCCTGCATGGTGATGCTGTGTTGGATACCCCTGTGTTGGATGGGGTTTGCCCTCTTGCCAGAACATGCTTCTGGATACCAGCACCCCCGGGTCCCTCTCTGCAGGGCTGTTCTCCAGCCAGTCCTCTCCCACTTTATACTTGTTCCCAGTGTTACTCCATCCCAAGTGCAGAATCTAGCACCAGAATGTATTAAATTTCACCCCACTGACTATTGCCCAGTGCCCAGTGACTATATAGATCCCTCTTCAATGCCTCATTTCTAGAGAAAGTCTACAGCACATCCCAGTTTGGTACTACAAGAAAACTTGATGATAACAGTATTGAACAGGACTGGGCCTGGGATTAAACCCTGAGAACACCAGTAATGTTTTCACCTGCTTCCATGGCTGATGTTTTGCCTTATCTGTTGTGATTCCAAGGACATTTTTCTTACTTTGTATAAGAAGAGTGAGGCTGTCACTGGAATACTCTGAAAGGGCAGATTTTGCAGAGGAGAGGCAGAAGTAAGAGATCCCTATAGTCTGACCTGGATGTCTCATTTTGTCCTCTAAGGCATAAGAGAGCAGGAGGGAGTGCACAGAGCTGCTATTGCCAGCCCAGCCTTATGAATCACTTGAAATGTGAGTGAGTTTCAGCAGCCTGGGGGCATTGATGGCTTGTAAAGTGAAGTGGTTGGAGACAGGCATGACAAAGATAGGAGGGGGAAAAAAAGTCAGGAGAGATTCCTCTGATTAAACAGGCATGTCTGTCTAAGTCAACTACTCAAGACTTCTGTTACAACCTATGGAGAAAAATAACATTTGTTGGGTCCTCATTGACAGAGTTTGCATTTCTTTGCTTCTTGCCTCAGGGAGGCCCTGACAGGTTATATACCCTACTTCCACAGTGATATTTCCTCCCTTGCTCTTTAGTCTGGAAATGATTTTTTTTCATCTATCACTCTAGGAAAGGAAGACATGGCTGTGAAATGGGTTATGATTTGGGTAGAAAGGTCTATTTGTAGTCCTCTTTGGTTGATGGACTGCCTTCTCTTTGTTTAATTGTCCAACTTTTAAATAAATGAAAAGGGCCTTTGAGGAACTTTGGCCTGGGCCAGATTCTCTGTGAGGCAAGTTGGGGTAAATAAACTTGCCTTCTTGGGTTTTTGTTCCATACTGGTACATAAGTAGATAAAATCCAATTTTCAAATGTGTGAGTCCACAAAAATATGCACTTATTCAACTTAGAAATATTGGGTATTTTTTGTCCTTTATCAGCCTCACTATCATAATAATAGTTTGCAGTCATATCTATGCTGATAAATTAAATAATGCCAGGATATGCTCCTGTGTCTGGACCTCAGCCATCTCTTCTATTGTATTGTGAGTGTTATCCCTGACATGGTTTTGACTGGAGGCAAATCCTCCCAAGCCAAGTTGGAAAGCTGTGAATGATGATTCCAAACAGGCACTGTGACTATGGACATGCTGCACTGCAGACTCAGAGAGTTTAAAAAGATGGATACAAGCTGTACTGTGCCAGATGGGTTCAATGTCAGGCAACAATTCTGTAATGTTTTGTTCACCAATACAGACACAGCCTCTGAGTGTTATCAGTCAACAGAGAGCCACCATTAACTTGCATGGTAGAGAACTGGGTTTTGGTGCTGAAAGGCAGGCTGTCACATCACTTGCCTGTGAAGCATTATTACTGTGACATAGGATTGACATTTATCTATCTAGCCAGAAAGAAACAAGCATGAAAGATCTGTCACAGATACTTTTTTATCCTCTGAATATATATCACAGAATCATCATAGGCTCATAGGATGGCTTGGGTTGGAAAGGACAGTGAAGACCATCTAGTTCCAACCCCTCTGCCATGAGCAGGGACATCTTCTATTAGACCAGGTCGCTCAGAGCCCCATCCAACCTGTCGTTGAACACTTCCAGGGATGAGGCATCCACTCACCACCCTCACAGTGAGGAATTTATTCCTAAATATAATCTACTGTACATTATCTATCTGTATGGGGTATACACAAGCAGTAGATTTGACACTCAATGGGCTTCTTAGACTGAGTAGGTTGTAAATTACCTTTATTCCTTCTTGCACATTCAAGACTAACGTGCAGTAGCATGTGAGCTACAGCAATGATCTGCATGTATCTAATGGATGCATCTGGGATTTCTGAATTGCTGCCAATCTGGTACAAACCCTAAATCCTTTCACCTGACAAAATGTCTAGTCTATAAAACCAGGTTATGAAGAATGTACTAGTGCAATCCCTGAAAATACACATTATATTCACTTGCTTGATCCTACCTTTTTACCTAAGTATCTCACAAAATTGTCCAGGTGAGATAATAGTGACTTATCAGTGTCAGCAATTAGTATTTGCTAGATGAAGAGGTGAATGGACAGATTTCTATAGGTTAACAAGCACTTAATTACATGCAGATTTGCCAGATTGGACTGGAATTAATTCAGAAGCAAATTTTGGGACTGGCACTGGTCTTTAATGCAGTCTAAAAAAAGTAATGTTATTAGCTTGGTAATTTATTCAGTCTGAGGGAAACAGAAGACAATGAACTTCATGTTACAGATTTTACTGTCTCATCCCATTTCAGAACAGCATCAGACTTCAGAAGTGAAAGTGATATAGGGATGCCTGGAATACAGTATAAACCAGCTAAGTGTTTTTTCACGAATGAAAGCTCTCATCACCTATTAAAAAAATTCATCAGTATTTAAGGACTCCCTCTCTGCCCTTTGCCTCTCATGACAGAGAGGCCAAATTAATTTACAAAATGCTGAAGTCCTAAAATTTAATGATATCATTACTATTCAATTGCAGTATGCTGTTGGACAGAGGATCATGTAATGAATAAAGTTCTTTTACACCATCCTGATCCAGCCGAGTGTATTAAATAGCTGACTAGTTCTCACTTCAGAGAGAATAAACACAACTTTCATTCAAAAGGAGCACTTCAATCTGTGTCAGTAATTTGCATTGACATCAACAGTTTATAAGGTAAAATCAGTCACATTCTTAACTGCTTACCTTGGTCCTAAAATACTTGCTTAAATGCTTTGATGAGGTGAAATCTTCTAGGCCCTAAGGGCACTATGAGTAGACATCCCAGTCTACCTTCCCTGGACACCCTGTTCATGTCCAAGGATACTGTTTCAAACCAGCACAGGATCAGTTCCTGCCTAGTGATGCTTCAGGATGCTGGTTTGGAGCCCTACCACAGTCCTGTCATGCAGGGTCCAGAACCACAGGCTGATAACTGGACCGGTCTTCATCCCAGCCCTATCTCCGTGGCCCTGCTGAAGAAAGGAGAGAGGAAAATTTTCAATATAAGTTCTTTCACAGTGGCTCTAAAAATTGCTGGTATCCCATTCATATGGGAGCTGCATATCTGATCTCTATTTTTAATATTATGTATTTGAAGCAGTTTTTTTTAAAGGTTAAACCAAGTGATTTACACCTCTTTGTAATTAGATGTAGCAGTAAGAATAATATTTCACATTGTACTGGGATATTCTTTTAAACTTTGTCATATAATCTTAAAAAGCTTAATAGATATGGTGATTGGTATCTTAATTCAATTGTTACTTGACTTGTGGGCTACTTTTTGATTTGCTTGAATAAATGGCTGAGTTTTCTGTGACATAATTGTCTTCTGCAAGGGCTTTCTGTGAATATATTTTTAATTTCTAAGTGGTTCAGTTTCTGCCCTGGCTATTCGGATACTTTTTTCTTCTTCTAATATCATTAATGCCAGTAATGCTAATTGAGTAATACTGCTAAACAAGTCATAAGTTCAGCATGTATATTGTAATTTTCAGAGCTCTTCCTTTACAGTCAGTCTCACAAATCCCCATTTTTAAAAGGGAAATGAACATTATTATCCATATTTTCCATCACAGAAGTTAAATGTTACATTTTCTTATTCCATTTCTAATTTTTTCCAGGCAGATGCTTGTGAATCTCCACAGTGTCTGTCATTTCTCTGTTGCTCTCTTTTATGCTGCAGAGATGGCTGAACTCCGAAAACAACCAACACCAAGCTTTGGTTCTTTGGTGATGTTTATTCCTGTAAATGAAATGTGTATGAGGCCACATTTGTCTCTGTGAGACCATCTGGTATAGAATGATCAATTTCTATGTGAATAAATTATCTTGGACTCCAAATGGGGGCAATCTGCCTATAGGATCAAGAATGGTCCCTGGTTTACACTACCACAGGTGCCAGACAAATGTCCTGGATGATGCTAGTTGTCCTTTTCCAAAACCTATGCTATGGACTGTACTATTCACCAGCATTGTCATATTTAACAGGACAGTCTGATCTTTTGTGTCTGCAGCTCTGAGTTCTCATCAAAACATACACTGAGCCACCACACTGTTCTTCAGCAATGATGTGATTACACATGAAATGTTTTTTCAGGTAGCAGAGGTCATCCTGCATACAGACATGCCAAGTGTTGGTATTCTTTTTTGATGTTGCCTCCAGTCAACAAGTTGATCATCAACTCTGAAAGTCATCTCTGGCAAAGATCCTGTAGACACAGGTGTTGGGAGGAAGGTGATAAAACTGGAAGATTTGGTGAGAAGGGGAAATGGAGTTGTTTTCTCTCAAGATGACCTTGCAACTGAGGGATAGTAAGAATATTCTGTATGGGAAATTTCACGTATTGTGCTTGCTTTGGGATGATTTCTGTCTGTCTTAGGAGATGGAATTTCTGTAGAAGAGAACAGAATACTCTCAAAGAATTAAAAGGTATCCTTTGCAGACAGGCTTGGGTTTCCTGCTGGAAGAAAGAGAGACAAGAAACATGGAGGTTACAGAAGTCACAGCATTGTGCATTGTGCACAAGTTTTGTGCATGTGCCAGGCCCTTTGATATGATGTTGTCAGGAATGGGCTTGAGTGTTTTGTGCCCCTGCTAAGACTGGACTAAGCAATGTGTGTGTCCCTGCTTGTTTTTTGGGAATCCTCCAGCCAGTGAGGTAATGGAATAAGTTTAGTGTTTGCTCTTCAGCTGTGGGTTGTGGTTGTCTTGGTTAATTGCATCTATCAATTCACACAGTGGGGCATACAATTTTAATATCAAGAGGTTTGCTTGTTTTGACTTGGACAACAGGGAAAATATTCAGCATTTTTCTGTGTCTGGGTGGCCACCATTCAGAAAGTTTTGGTAGGAACAGCTTTATGTGTGTTCTGATATCTGCACCTGTCAGCAAAAACTGGTGAAGTCTGTGCCATGTACTGTGGTTTTGAGGAATTGTCTTTGCTTGCATCTTGTGAATATGGAAAGGACTGAAGGGAATGTAGCAATTTACAGTTCCCCAGATTCCAATTGCTTAATTATGGTAGCATTCTATTACAAAAAAGAGAACCAGATAGTGGACTTTTATAAAATTGTTGATTGGGGGTCAAGGATACCAGGGCATGGCAGGACAACGTGGCCTTTCAGATAAGATGCTGTTAGAAATAGCGCATCTCAGGAGATGAGCTACAGGACTGGGCACTGGGACACCTTGGAACGAGGAGTAAATACTTCTGCAGATTTGCACTTGGTGTTTCTCTGCTGATGTTTACAGTATTCCTCAGAGGATAATCTGAGGATCTGACAACGTATACAACCTGGGAATTTAGTTTCAGAAGCATAGCCAAACATAGCCACCAAGGCTTTGGAAATACAATGGAGTGTATAATGAGGACAGTCTATGTCTGAGGGAAGAAACATACCCTTGTGCTATTGACAAAGAGAGAAAAGAAATGGAGTCTGTTTGTTTTCTGCATTAAAAGTAGAAATTATTTATATATGATTATGTTCACTTGATTGGGTAACTTTTTCTTGCTTTTCTTTACTTCTGTCTCACTTGGTTGTGTATGTAAGCACTTCTTTTGGAGAGATCTGGAGTGATTCCTCACTGTAATGCATACAAAGATAACGAGACCCCTTGTGCTGGAAGGAACATATCACAGAAGGTTTGGTTTGCAAAACTGCAACTCTCACTGTATTGATGTGTGTTGCAAGGACTCAAATCCATCATCTGACCAGGAGGCTACTCTTGAATTGTTTTTTTCAGCAACATACTAGATGTTGTTGGGATAGAGTTCACTTTCATCATAGCAGATTGAATGGTGCTGTGTTTTGGATTTTTGACCAAAACAGTACTGGTAATATAATAATATTCTACTTATTGCTGAACTGTATTTTCACTGAGTCAAAGACTTCTCTGTTTCTCATTCTGTCCTTCCCTCTCCTCCTCAGTGAATACAATGAGGGTTTTGCAATAGGTTGAGCAAACAAGGCAGATGATCCAAATTAACCAAGGAGATAATCCATGTCATGTAACGTCATGCACAGCAATAAAAAGGGAATAGAGAGAGATTTAGGAGTTAGGTTCTTTGGGTTTTTCTTTTGCTTGGGAGCTGGCTGGCCAGCTTGGTCTACCCATGAGAGGTGGTAAGTGATTGTCTTTGCATTGCTTGTTCTATTTTATTTTATTTGTCTCTTCTTCCATGTGACAGTCACTTATGAAATGTGCTTTTATTTCAGCCCTGAAGTTTTCCTGCTTTTATTCTTCCTTTTCCCACAGCCCACTGGGGTGAGGGAAGGGGATGAGTGAAATGCTGCATAGTGCTTACCTGCCTATCTTGAGGAACACACAATAAGCAACTAAACAATACTTTTGATTGCAGAAACTGCAGTTGCAAAACAGAGTGCACATTCCTTACTCTCATGTAATCTTGTGCTTTGCTGTGAGCTCAACAAGATAACGCTTCTTCTTGAGGTACAGGAATTAATGCATTCTTCTCCAGGGATAGGGAGGTATGTCTGCATTGGACACTCTGAACAAGCTTATTTAGGAACTCAAGCCATATAATGATGGTAGGATGGAATTTCTAAGCAGGACTAATTAGCCCGGACAAAGCACAGTTTCACTGCCTTCCTTTCATCATCCTGGTACTGTGTGGTTGGTTGTGTAAACATCATCCTCCCTGCATCCTGCCTGACCTCCAGGCATCTCAGTTTTGTAATATCTTCACTTTTCCTGTATGCTCAGAGCATGATTTCCATGATGCTCCCATTTCTTTGTGTCAAGACCTGGTCATGACCTCTTCTTTCTGATTTTTTTTAATCACATTATTTTCCGGTGAGGAAATTCAGGGTAGGTATGCATAATGGTGATGTGCTCAGTCTTTACAACATGTAAGCAGTATTCTGCATGACATGGCTTGTTGTGGGGGGAGAAAAGTGAGTAATTTTGCTTTCATCTCATCTGACACACCATCATAGAAGAACACTGCTGAAATTCCTACCTTATAGATGCCTATGTTACAGATGCTGCATATAGGTATTGGAAGAAACTGGAGCCTTCATACTAATGAAAACCAAGGGCACGGCCCATTTCCCACTCCTCATTAGCAGAAGAGCACAATCAGAGACGTACCTTCTCTTTGCCTTTATACTCAGAACTAAGTTGTGGAATTTTTTCATCACAGAATTAACTTCACCTAATCTCAGGCATCTAAATGTCAGACAACTAACCTAACTATTCTGACTTTAGATGCCTTAAATTTAGGTGAGATGAATCTCAATTAAAATAAGATTTGCTGTTCAGTTACAGAGTTTTGTTTTGGTTTGAACACCATGACACATTCAGGACATGGATAGATTTTTCCTACAGCTATATAGAGAAGCATTGAAATCTCCAGTCATTCTCATTGGGAGCCAGTGCTAGTGATGTTCAGATTTTAGAGAGAATCAGTTGTGGCTGATATACTTGAATCAGTTGAGAAACAGTTGAGGCCTTCAATACTTGAATCATTGAATTTGTCTTTCTATGGCTCAGTTGTCAATTTGTAAATTCCTTATTTAGGCACTTTAATAAAAGCAGCCCGATTTATTGATCCTGTCTTTAAATGTTGCTTAAAATGCATTTTTTCTGTGACAGAATAACAGGATGCTAATTAAAATTATTAAGTAATCTCCCTCCTGGTATTTGTGATTTTAAGTACTTGGGATGTGCTGACCTCATATTTCTACAAGCATTTGTAACGTGCTCAGAAATGCACATACACATAGACCTGCTTCTTTCTATTATTATTTTCATTTAGAGAAAAACAAATGTTCCCATAAGTGAGGCCAAATGTTTCATTTCTTTGATTACTACAGAAGGCTCAGTCATGTAGCCAAACACTGTGAGGCCATTCATTAGTTTTCCAGATTGCTCCAACTGAGTTTTAAAGATTTTTTTTTTAATCTGTCCCTGTGCTTTGATATTGTGCCCACCTCATGCAAAGATTTTGTGCAGTTCTGAAAGTCTCTTTGCCCCGTAAAAAGGAGTTTGCAAGGTTGCTTACCAAAGAGCAATCATTTTCTGGTAAACAGCATATAGATCCACTAGAGGGAGGTGCAAGGAGGTCAAAATGTGAGCATTTATTTGACACCAACTTCTTAATGCTGCAAGGTGACTAGAAGTATTCTTCATGGTCTGTGGACATTTCTAGAATAAAATTCACAGTCTTCTAGCCCACACACGAAATAAACAGACTTACTGCCTGTGGACATGAGCAAAAGGTCTGAGTGGCTGTTCAGATCTAGATATCTATCTTGAATGCCACCTATGATCTCTGAAGCACTTCATAGATCAGTGTTCTTGCAAGAGCTGAGTGCTTCATGTCAATGAATTAAAGAGAAAAATAAGGTACTTTCAAATGGTTATAATATGTGAGCAGCTAAACATGAAATCCTAGAAGGATCTTGTGAAGAAAAGTAGAATTTGCATGAATAATGGTGCTAGAAATGTGATTTTCGTCTTGGATACAACTTTATACTGTGTGAAACTGTGTCCACAGTCAAAAATACTGTTAAAATTGGAGAGGATAGAGAAGAAACTCAAAACTTACTCAAGTACTAAAGAAAAAAGACTTGTAGTGGGAGAGGTTAACTTTCTGTGTGTCAAAATGACAGAAAGGTATGATTATGGTATTTAGGAATAAAGTACTAACTGGCTTATTAAGAACCTAGGCTGGAATATGAAATCAGGTGGACTTAAATGAGAAACTAGGAGGAAATAAAGTTTCCTTTTCCTCTATGGAACAGAGTAAGAGGGAGGAGTGGTGTTTCATGGAAATAAAGCTTTCCACATATCTTTGGATTAAGTCTGGATATACTGCCAAAAGTTGATATACTAGACAAAAATTGCTGTGCTCCATGGAGGCTTATATCTATAACATGAAGGAGATCAGACTATTTATTCTGATGATTGCTGGGATCTTAACCTCTGTGAACTGCTGAACTCAAATAGTGGTACTATGATTTTTCACAGATATAGGGCAACTTTATAGACAGAGCTAGGTTAGAAAGTACCAATATTTTTTGGGTGAACAATTGAAAATGTACAGTGCTTGACTGTCCAAGAGTTTTAGTGGATTTTTATTCAAGATGAAGTGTCTGCTGTCTATAGATATAACTGTGAAACTCCTGAGGCTTGTGTTGGATTTATATGAAAGTTCAATGATTAATGCTTTCCCAGTATTACCTAAAAAATACCTGACAGAAGCAAAGATAGAATGAAGTCTGGCCAGGACAAATTTTAACTGTGTTGATACCAGCATTTTTACTTTTCCTGTAGTCCCATCTCTGATGCATTTGTGTTGGTTGACACGCACTCATTGCTTGATGCCAGTTCACTCTGTGCTCTGAAAAGACCCTGTATGAGAATGTCATAAGTGAAAATTTTGTTAGGGACTGTCTCATGTGTTAGGAGACAAATTATTGCACAAACCCTAGCAAAGATTTTCCAAGTTAGCTGACACAAGCTTAAGGACCCTTTTTCATTTGAAACAGTACTGTCCCTTTAGGGATAGTAACTGTTCTTGTAGGGACAATTGTGCTTTGTAGTAAATTCATACTGGATGTCCTCTGGTCCAAGGAATACTTTGTAGGATATGCCTATGGACATGTCCCTGTTCATGGTCATTGAATTTATAACCAAAGCATAGGATGCATCTCACCCTCTGTGGTGCCATCCTCTGTTGTTTATTGGGAGAATAAATTCCCCTACACTAAATACACTAAATACCTGCCATAAGGGGATGGATGGACTCCATCTTACTTGGTTAATCTTAAAGCATTTACTTGGTTAATTGTAATGCAGATGTTTCCTCCTTTGTGTAGAGGGAAACTATCAAGTCTTCTGCACTGGACTTTGAATTGTTTCTAATCAGCTATTCAGTTCAGATACAGATATGCATCACATTAAGGGAACAATAGGCACACGGAAAAGCCAGAAAAAAAATAGAATTTTAAATTCCAGAATACAGAGTATGACAAAGCTGTGAACAAAAGAAAGCAGCAAGAAAAGGATGACTGTGAGCTAAGAATTGCATTATATCTCTGATCCAAGAAATTATATTGGTATTTAGGGCAAGACGATATGAACAAAAACTCAAAATGATAAATAAAGTCAGATTATTCTTGGACAAAGTCACACATTATATAGCAGTGAGAGAAAACAGATCAGGAAAAGATGATTAAAAAAAAAAAGAACTTTGAAAGGATAGAGGAATTTTAATCATGGAAATATTTCATTACACTCATATTGATCAGTATCACAACTCAGAATAAACTTCCTCTGCACAAGTTCTGAACACTGTGCTCTTTAGGGAATGAGTCCTCCTATGCATCTTTTCAAACAGGCTGCAGAGCATGCACCCAGTTGCATTTTTGACCTCACAAGAAATGAGTCAACTTACCTTGAGAGGACCTGGTTCTTTGGTGGGGCTAAAGAACTGAGGGAAGTAAGGATTCTTTTCTTCTGAAAATTGTAATAATTTTAATGTACTTAAATGTTCCTTACAATGCTGGCATTGCTCGATTGCCCAGTGTTACTGATTGAATCTTGTGGGACAATAGGTGATTATAATAATGAAGTAGAATCTCCATAACGAAGATCAATCCATAATCAGAAGTATCATACCCTGGTATGATTTATGTGATTTACTTCTCATTTCCTCCTCCTAAATTTCTTACATTGCAAGATTTTTAGCTGCTGCCAACTCATTTCGAGGAACAATGGGAAGAATGCAAAGTTTTTCCCTTCCTGAAAATAAATTCTTGCAATGATTTTCTAGATCTTGATGTATGAGTAAAAGCAAATCTAATAAAATAATATTTATTCATGCTTACTGAAAAAAACAAGAATAAAGCAGAACCCGAATTATGTAACAATTACCTGCAGCAAAGCAGAAATCCTCCTGCAAGGGCTAAATGCATTTCTCGAGTTGATGTTGTCCTTGGTTTTCA